>CAOKZL010001299.1:0-376883 GCA_948472985.1 Iguana delicatissima
GAGACCACGAGAAGAAGAACAGGTTGCTTACCTGTAACTGTGGTTCTTCGAGTGGTCATCTGTGCCCTCATCATCCCGCCCTGCCTTCCCCTCTTTTCAGGTCCCATCTGCTTCGGCGGACCAGAACTGAGGAGAGACCGTTAGTCGGCGGGAGGGGCATGCGCAGTACCGGCGTGGGGGAGGGGTTCCCGCCAAAGCTAACGAGCTCTAGAATCTTCCGAACACTACCGCGCAGGTGCGAAAGCTCCTAATGTATGAGGGCACAGATGACCACTCGAAGAACCACAGTTACAGGTAAGCAACCTGTTCTTTCTCTTTTTTGGGGGGGGGGTAGGGTGCTGAAGCGAAATAGATATTGAGTGGGCCTTTTAATTTTTGATCTGTTAACATTTTGCCATTCTTTTTGCACAGTAACCCCACTGTCTTCTTGCTCATTCTCTTCTTCAAATGTGCCTGAAACCTCATTGCTTGCCTAGCTGGTTTCAGCTACACATTTATACACTTCCTTGGTGATTTTTCCTTCTTTCCATTCTGTATATGTTCTTCTTTTTCTTTTCACTTTCTCCTTGAGTTTGCTGTGCACCCACATTGTTTTTACAGGTGTTTCTCTTTTTCTTCTTCACTGGGATTATTTGTGATTGTATTTTTCAACTCCTCCTTCAAAAAGCTCTGCCTTTGCTGGGTGTCTTTTTCCTTTAGTATGTCTAGCCATGCGATTCCACCTAGTTATTTCCTTGTATAGTCAGCCCTCCACATTTGCGGGTTTGACATTCACGGATTTGATTATTTGTGAATTTCTCCAACCCCTGCCCTCCCACCTCAGGTGCTTCTTTTTCGGGGAAACCTTCCCTCTTGGTGGCTCCCATCAAGCTGCATAGCCTTTAAAAAACCCACCTCTGGTCTTCCTTTTCCTCTACTAGTCTCTGCCTGGCCAGCTAAGGATGGCTCTGCCCAAATTCTCAGCACCATAAACCCTGTACCCATGCCCCCCACACACACAAGGAAGGAGATGGGCAAGAGAGAAGAAGTATATGACCACCATGCCAACCATCTCCTTTCCCTGACCTGGTTTAGACCCTGGATGCCCACTTTCCCCACCTGTACCTCAGCCCCCTTCCCACAGATACACAAATTTTTTAATTTGCAAATTTTTGACTTTTGCAAGGGTCCTATGTCCCTAACCCCAGCGAATGTGGAAGGCTAAGTGTACTTGTTAAAATCAGCTTTCCTGAAATCTAAGGTTTTTCATTGCCCTGTCTTACAATTGCAAATTCTAGCATTATGTGGTCACTTCCCCCTAAAGTACCTATTACTTTGATTCTGGTGACCAGCTCCTCCCTATTGGTTAGGATCAGGCCAAGGATTGCTGATCCCCTTGTTCCTTCCTCTGTCTTTTGAAAGAGGAAATTATCTGCAAGAAACATGGAAGTTGTTGGAGAGTTATTCTCCCAGCAGATATCAGGGTAATTGAATTCACTCATTCTTTGCATCTTTGAGATTTCTGAGATTTGTTTCTAAAAAACATTGTGCACCACCACTTCTTGGTTTAGTGACCTGCTGTCAACTCATACCACAATGTTATATTTATTTATTTTTTTCCTCTGTTTAATTTTACTCAAATGCTCTCAACTGGTCCACTCTGATCATTGTCATGGGCTTCTATTCAACTGAATTTGTCTTTGATATATAATGCTACTCCTTTTCTGGAACATAGCAAGGCTACATTTCACCACAAGTAGATTTTATCTTAAAAACTTTTAAAAATTAAGTTATCTCTCTTTTGACATCTTATATTTCCCAAGTTAGATGAATAGCCTCAGACAGCAAATGGCTTTGGGTTTCATTAGTGTAGATGGACATAAATTCAACGCCCATGTGCTTATCCCATTATGATTGCTTTAATGCTTGGAGACAGATTTAGACTGAGCCTTATAGTCTCAGTGGGCTTCTGGCTGTGTATAAAGTTATAGTTCCAAATGAAGTCAAACAAGTGATTATGTTTGATTGCAAATTCAATGTGGAAAGATGGTGACGAATCAGCTTTTGATGAAGAAATCTCAGATTGACTCGGCAAGCCTTGCTGGATGAGAGGATTATCTGCACAGATGGTAAGTGCACTTCAAGCTGAGAAAGTCTTTTTCACAGCTGCTATGGAATCATCCTTTTCTTTTCTCTTTTGAGGCATGCAAAATTTCTTCTAGTTTGGCACCACGTAATCCACCAGGAGCCTTCCACACTATACAGTTATAATGCTATGACCCCATTCTGTCATTGCAACATCTGTGGAATCTTGGGATGTGTAACATTGTTGTTCTTGCTGTTGCATACCTTCAAATTGTTTCCAATTTATGGCGACACTAAGATAAATCTATCATGGGGTTATCTGGGCAGGATTTGTTCAAAGGGAGGGTTGTCTTTGCCTTCTCTTGAGGCTGAAAGAGTGTGACTTCCCAGTGGGTTTCCATGGCCAAGCAGGGATTAGACTCCTGGTCTCCAGAGTCACTCAAACCTCTGTAGCATACTGGCTCAATGTGCAACTTAAGGAGTTCTCAGCCAGACAAGCTCTGACGCCTCACCAGATGGGAAACCCCAAGATTCTAGATGATAAAGCCAGGGCAGCCAATGTGGAATCATAGTGCTATGATTGTGAAGTGGAAAGGGCTCTGATTTAGCCCTCTAGTCACCTGTCCTTCCTTGCACCACCATGGACTCACTGTATACCAAAAACCCGGTCATGCCATAGGAAGTTGGTCTTAGAGTGGCATTTGGCCTGTACTCAAAAGTGATGGGAGTCAACATCACCATATAAATGGTGGAAATCAACTTGTTCATCTGTGAAGAGAGAGTAAGTCATTGGTGGAGGTTATGGTTTACATGCAGAAAGTCTTAGGTTCAGTCATTCGTTTCTTGATTTAGAAGGATCTCAAGGAGCAGCACATCTGTGTCACTGAGGAGACTGTGACATGGGCCAAGATCCCCGAACAAGCAGGAAGAGTATAGTGCTCCACCCACAGAGTTATGGGTATCCCCTTGGCATGACAAAAGGGACCCGTCAAACTGCAGGAGGTCTGACTGTGAGTGCTGCTTATTGTTGGGAATAGAAAGGCAGAGGAGGCAATTCAGATGATGAAGAAGCAGCTGTTCTTCACCCAGAATTTGGAAGAAATGAAGATGCACTTGTGGATGAAGCACACTCTCCTTTTCTTTCCACTCTAAGACAAACCAGCCACATCTTCTTCATCTGAATTGCTTCTCCATTCCCTCTTCTCTCCACCAGTAAGCAACAGCAGCCCTTCTCAGGGCTTGGCAGCTGTCTGGGCACAGGAGCTTTTGGACAGTTCACAGAGGGTTAGAGAATAGCTCTCTGCACTTCATCAAAAAAGAGACGTGTGCATAAGCCACATTTACATTTGTGTATGTCACTGACATTTCCTAAATGCCCTAAAGACACCAGATCCCCTCTGATCTCAGAAGCTAAGCAGGTTCAGCTCTGGTTTGTACTTGGATGGGAGTCTGCTAATGAATACCAAGTGCTGTAGCCTATATTTCAGAGGAAGGAATTGGCAAAACCACCTCTGAGTTTTTCTTGTTTAAGAAAACCCTGCAAAATTCATGGGGTTGCCATAAATCAGCAAGTGACTTGAGGGCATACGCACTCTCATCACTAACAAGATGCTGCCCAGAGTAAACAACATTGAGTGAAATGGAGCAATTATATTATTCAGTAAAAAGCAGCTCCTATGTTTGTATCAATAGTTGTCATGGAAACTACAAAAAGGGTTCTGCTTATCTAACCCAACTATAACCATCTTGTAAGGTAGTACAGCGTTCTGTCTTGCCCCTACTGCCTTTTCATTGTGTGTGTGTGCATGTGTGGGTTCCCACAGATTGAAGTGAGATCTTCTAAGCATGCTGGTGACACCAGATCAGCATTTCTTTATCATCAAGTCCAGGAGTAGCAGTGCTTTATGCCAGTGTTTACACTCTGTTATGATCTGCATGAGGGAAAATTCACTAAAAATGAATCAGTCATGACAGAAGAGATCCATGAGACATTGGATATAGTGAACTTTCGTGTACTAGATACCATTACGTTCAGGTTTGTAATCTCAGTTTGTTCATGGCTCCAAGTCTTCTACTGGAGGTTTAGGTAGTAGTTGTTTTTATACATCTGTGCCTCTTTATACCATTTGTGTCCCTCTCTCTTAGATGCAGCTCTTCCTCCTGTCATCTGTGCTTTGGTGTGGAGTATTGCCATGCACTTTAGGAAGAGCTGTCTTTGAAGGTAGTTTGAAAATGGTAGCTTGTGCAGAATTTAATACTTTTAGTGGGGTAAGGTGCAGAAAATATATTGCCCCTTTTCAACTAACTTAATAAATAGAAAGATGAAGTTTTATTTCTGCCTGAGAGAGGGCTTCCATTAGTGAATGCCCAAGAAGAGCTAATACTCTTTCATTTTATTTGGCTTGGGCTTTTACAGTTTTGTTTCTTCTTTTTACACTGTCTATACTCAGTATTAGAAGAGAGGATCTGCAGTATATCTCCTCAGTAACATGGATTATACTGTTTTGGAGCATGACCAAAGAGTGTGTATCCATGCATTGATCGCTTCTCATCTAAATTAATCTCTTTAAAAGGATGCAGGAGTGGGAGGCAACAACAGTCTGCACTATTAGTCTTTGTAGATACTGTTGGTGCTCGACATTTTTTAAACTTGTCAAAAAAGCACAGCAGCCTAGTTGCTTGGAAGGACAGTAAGTTTCAATCAGATTACTTCCACTGACAGAGAGGGGCACTGATTTTCCGTGCAGCAGTTGACTGACTTATAACTCTTCCCTGCTCCGTTATAAGGCTTGCTGTTACCATGGCAGTACCCTTTGGCCTAGCTCAGATTATTTAGTCTTGTTCCTGTCAGGGAGCTGAATGGGAGAACTCCCTCCTTGTTATGTTTTCTCTTCTGTTTCTCTACCCTTAACCTCATGCCTCAACTTTCTTTTTCTTGTTTCATTTATTTTCCTGTCTTTTCCCTTTTCCTTTTGTTTCCCCACCACCATCCTTTTTTTCTCTTCTTTTTTGAACAATCAATTTGAAACCTAACAGCTTTGGGAGATTGCTTGGTCTTCATTTTCAATTTGCTGATTGTAGTCTTGCCAAAAGTATTTTGAACATACATTATTTCAATTTGTGCATCAGGAAGTTATGGTCATTACTTTGCATTCATGGAAAGGGGTATTCCTTCTGTAAGAGCCAGTGTGATGTAGTGGTTTGAGCACTGGACTGTGATCCTGGACATCAGGGTTCGATACTGTGCTTGGTCATGGAAAACTGGGTGATTGGGCACATCACATGCTCTCAGCCCCAGAAAACCCCATGATAGGTTTGCCTTAGGGTCACCGTAAGTTGGAAACAACTTGAAGCCACACAGCAACAAAAAATCATTCTCTAAAGAAAAATGGAAAGGCCTGCTCTTGAAGTATATTCAGGATTAAACTTCAACGGACATGACATCATATGAGCATTTGCAGCCTAGTATTTTTAAACCTAGTATTTTTAAACCACATCATTGTAGTAATTATTACTATTTGTCATCACCAAACAGTTGACCTTTAGATGAAGGGCTCTTGTGTTTATTCCCAGTAAAGAAGTCCGTTTCTGATCAGTTTTATAGAACAATATATTTGTCAGAAATAAAGGTGCTCTTGAGAAATAGTGTGATCTTAAACACTGAGGGAGGAGCTGTCAAGGCTACAAGGCAGGCATGGTTTCCTCTGAGTGGACAGCAGAGGAAGAAGTGATGTGGCCAGATGAGCAGATACAAGGTCAGCAGGGCTGTTTTGGCTATGACTTGTATCCTGGAGAAGGCCACACGCCAGAACTCTGATTGGGTCACCCCACTTGCTCAGGGTGAAGTGGGACATAAAAAGGCTAGTGTTTGCATTTACGAGCTGCCAGTCAGGATTGCCTAGCTGGACCTGTCATGCTGCTGACAGTTTACATTTTGTAAGGGGAGATGCTGCCTGGTTATTTTCTGTTATTCTTATTTGCTTAATTGCTGCTGGAATGTTTTGCCAAGAGCTTTGTCTTAGAGTGCGGCAATAAATTCTGCCTCTAAGCCTAACTTAATGAACCTCTGGAATTTTTTCTGCTTCCCTGGGAACCTCTGCTGTGGCGAAGCCTTGCTTCACTGTTAGAACTCTGCTCATGCTCAGAGGAGCCAGATCCTGCTAACCCTGATAATAAACTCTGACAATAAAATTTTATAGAACAATATATTGGTCAAAAATAAAGGTGCCCCTGAGAAGTAACGTGATCTTAAACATTGACGAAGGAGCTTCTCTCCAAATTGTGCGCTATAGAAATAGAAACATCAGTTTCAGTAGAATATGTGGGTACAAAACTGTGCAATTATTTATCTGCTTTTGGGATCAAATTAAATGTGCTTCAGGCAGATCCTGTCAGGACCCTGGAACTCCAGGACACAAGCTCTGAGTCTGAGCCAGAGTCCCTGGAGCCTGCTGCACCAGCACAGCCCACTCCCGAGGCTGCTCCAGGCACAGAGCCCTTGGCCCCAGTAGCAGGGCCAGGGGCTGCCCCAGACCCAGCCCAGCCAGAGGAGTTGGATAGTGAGTTTCAAGAGCAGGTGCCTACTTACCAGCAGCATCGGGAGCAAAAGAGTGCTCTCAGGAGGTCAGAACGTTTAAATAGAAAACACCAGGCAATCAGGACCCAACTGCGATAACACCTGGAGGAGTGATCTGCCTATAAAAGCAATCACTCTGCTTTGGGTCTTTTGTCGGCTCACAACTGACCATTCTGGGCGAAGTGCTTGTTGTGGATCTCAGCTTGGCCTCCTGAAACGCTGCCCGACCTGCTGGAACGTCGCCACCTCTTGATCCCGGACCAGCTCTGGTAACTTTTTTGTTCGGACAGACTTTGACTGTGTGCTCGCTGGGCTGTGACGTAACAGCCAGGGAGTCTCCCTGCTGCTGGTATTTACTGCTATTTTCCCTGTTCTGTTCTGCTGAAGTAAAGCCCTTTAATTTATTCTCTGCCTTATCTGCAAGAGACCTGTAGCCGGCTCCCTTGGCTGCTTGCCAGGCCTGGGCGTTGACAGATCCTTCTGTTTCAGCCCAGGTCCACTCTGAAACATGTGAGTAATTAATTTTAAAAGCTGGGGAGGGGATTGAGGACTGGTGTGTCCTGTTCCTTATTTAACAATTGTACAACTGTCTGTTGCATTTACTTCCAGGAGCAGAAGCAGTTGAGACTGGGGATCTAATAAGTCGGATAAAATATGGGAGGAGTAGGATTCATTTTTCCTTACCTGCATTCCCCTTTTAAGCTTGAAAGGAACCCCACTCCCTGCTCTGTGTGTCCTATGTTTGTTTCAGTGGATCTGCTGCCATCACATATAGTTTGAGACTTAATTTACTTGTATGTGGTTTGCGGTCCACAGGTGTCTGTATCTAGTAGTTTCTGTATCTGCAAAAGAACAGTGAATGCATATGGCCCCAGTTGCTCTCAGGTGCATTCAAGAGAAGGCAGTGAATAAGTGTCTCAGTGGCATGTACATGGAGCACTCCAGTTTTGTCCTTGTAACTTTCTATGTAGTCATTTAATCAGATTTTTAAAGGTTGGAGAGTTTCTCACCAGATTCACGTTTCTGAGGCCTAAAAGGACTCATGGAAGACACTGTATTTGCTCGAGATGGTGAGAAGGAATGCAAGTGTGCCATTTCTTTATTAATCCTATCCACCTAGCAGAAGAAATCTACTGAATCCTTCCTTCATCATGTTAGCTAAATGTTACTGATTGTGAGTAACCAATGAATGGTCAAAGGAAGGTCTGACATTCTTGCAGTGTAAGCTATAGGGCTGTATGCAGTGATTCCTATGGGTCAGTAATTAATTCGGTTTCTAATTTTAAGTAACCCCCTCCAGCTAGTTTAAAGGTAGGCTCCACCAGCTTTGGCCAAGTGAGATGAGACTACATCCAAAGACAATTTGCCCTCCCTCTTTTTGTTAAACTGCTTTTCCCTATTAAACAGAGGCATATATAGGGTCGGGCAAGTATGGCATGTCTTGGATGCCAATACCGGGGAGGTGGGGGGGACACAAAAAATCCATGCTGGCCAGCAGCAGAAAGCCTACAATCACCCTTCCCCTGCACCAGCTGCAAGCACGGTGGTGGTTCCTCCATCTGCTTCAACCAGGCCTCATAGGTGCTGCTGCCACCTCTACCACTTTCCGCTCCTTCACGCTCAGAGGCTGAAACGTAGTTGCTGTAGTGGACTTTTGCAAAGACTACAGCTCCTGGCCCTACCCATGCCATGCTTGGGCTTAGCATCATGGCAGCCTCCTTACAAGGCATCCTGGGAGGAAGTAATCACAGGCGGGAGCCCCTTTCATTTCTTTCCTCCAAGATGGTAGTGGCCAGTCCTGAAGTGGTGAGTTGGAGTCACTGCCACCACCACTGCCATGTTTTCCTCAGGGAAGAGGTGGTGGCAGTGACTCCAACTCACCACTTCAAGACTGGCCACTACCAGGCCTGCTATAGGTGCTCCTGCTTCCCCTTGGAGGCCCACAGGCTAGGGCACTGTGGCATCAAGAGGTGCTGGCGGTGGCAACGGGGATGGAGCTGTGCTTCACAGGGCTCCCCAGAGGGCAGGAGGGACCCGACAGCATCTCCCTGCTGCCCAGAGACTGGAAGAAATAAGTTTGGTGGGGAGTGGCTCTCCCCCCACAACTCTGAACAGGATGACACAAGTTGAGCTCAGCAGTAACTCCAACTAATGATGCTTGCAAATTTTTTTACCCTGCTCTTGTTGCTGGTAACTTGCCTGAATCCGTCACCCGGGAGGACCATGTCAGGTGTCAGGAATGTGCAGGGGGCTGAGTCAGGTTTGGGATGGAGGCAGCACATGTCCCCCAGCTGTTGTTGGGTCTGCATGTGGATTGACAGGAGAGACATTGTTTTCTGCCTCCCTCCACACCTAGCTTAGCAAAACAGGTACACTTGTCTTTGAAGAAAGTGGAGCGCAACTTCTGTGCTTGCCCTAGGTGCTGTTTACGCTAGGTATACCACTGCTGTTAAATGGGAGGCTCCAGAGATTCAGAGATTTTTCTGTTCCTGAGTCAAAACTAGGCTAGGCTAGGCTTTTGCTGCAGGGACGGGAATAACTTTTGAGGTTGATCAAATGCTTGAGGACTGCAGGGTAGGGATGGGGCAGAGCTTAAAGGTTTCTTAGGATTTCAGAATGCGTTAAAATAAATGCACAGATGTAAAATAGCTGAAAAGAAATGAAATAATTTTACTTCTTCTTCGTGGTCTCTGTGCCTCATACATTAGGAGCTTTCGTGCCTGCGTGGTAGCGTTCAGAAAATTCTCGAGCTTAGTAGCTTGGCGGGAATCCCTTCCCCATGCTGGTAGTGTTCATGCTCAGCCCGCCGAGCAACGGTCACTCCTCAGTTCTTTCTTGTCCGCCGTAGCGAATGGAAGGTTTTCTTAGTGACTCGTGCTTTCTTGCCATTTTTCTTCTCGGTTTTTGACTCAGATTTCAATTTTTGGTTTATGGATTTTGGATTTTGGACTGATTTCTGGTATTTGAAATCCCTTTTACCCACTTTCTTCTCTTTGGACTTTGTCTTTGGTCTGTGTCGGCGCTTTTTAAGAGTTGCGTCTCTCGCGGGCGGAAGGTCGCTTTATCAGACGGACACCGTGAATGCCTTTTCTGTATGGGCAAGGCCCATAACATTCAGGCCTGCCCTGTTTGCTGTCAGTTCACTCACCAAACCCTCCAAAACCGCTCGGTGAGACTCAAGTCTCATTGTTGAGAAGAGTCCTTGCAAGCGCAGGAACTGCCCGGGACTAGCATGGTGATGGCGGAGAAATCAACTCGGCCAGCGACCATTCCATCGACGGTGTTGGCGGCTGCCGCTCGGTCTACCTCATCAGTACTGGGCTTGGTACCAGCATTGAAGCTTCTGAGGATTCCGAAGCTATCAGTTCCTCTGACTTGCAAGGAACCTGCAGGCTCGCAGACCTCGGCCTTCTCCAAGCCCTTGACACCAGCCCAAAGGAAGCGTCCTCCTACCCAGGTCGTCGGAAAGGAGAAGGAGAAGAAGAGAAGGAAGGAAAAGAGGCGCTCCCCTTCGAAGGAGCCTCGCCTCCTGACGCCTCCACCTACCCAGCTCACTGGGGACTCAGAAGAGCACTTGGACCACCAAGAGGTCCTCGGGGTGTCGGACGAGGAGCAGACCGTGGAGGTCCTGCCCTCGGAACCACCCAAGTTAATGGCTGCGGTTACCCTGCCGAGTCACCGTACATCGGTCGACTGCCAGGAGGAGGTTGTGGCCCGACATCGGCCTTTGCCCAGTCACCGGCCAGCCTCTAGACAGAGCGAGTCCTGCTCTCCCGAGCAGAGAGCCAGGCCTCCATCTCCCTGCCACAGGGAGATGTGCCTTGAGAGAGTCCACTCTGGGGACTCGGTGTATACCTCCGCCTCCTGCCTCGGTAGGTACAGCCAGGAGCACCTCTGGTGTGAGCACCCGGGGTCCTACTATTCATACTCCCTGTCGTACAGGGATGGGTACCACCCGGACGTACGGTACTGGTCACCATGGCACTGATCCCGCTCGCCCTCCAGGAAAGCCTACCGCTCCTGCTACGAGAGGTTGCCAAGTCGATCGCCCTCTCACCGATCAATCTCGCTGCGCCATCAGAGGTCTATGGAGCCCTCACCCCACTACAGGGCAGTGTCGCCTCCCTCGAGGACAACATCGACTGTGACGCATGCTGTGCCTCAAACCACCTTGGCACAAGCGACGTGGGCGACGACGTCGACGACACAGGCTGTTCACCACCCTCGGCAGTGCCCATCGAGGCCACACCGATCCTGGCCACGACATCGTCCGCGGTACCGGTGCTGTCTACTGCTCCAGCGGTGACCTTGGCTCTCCCCCCCGCAAGCCATCTGCAGAGAAGTCAGTGGAGAGATCTCCAACCCCTTCTTCGGAGTCATATGAGTCTGACTCTGACTCTGACTCTGCGGGCTCGACTCCGTCTTCCCACGAGTCACCTCCATTGGTTTTCGGGGAACCGAGACTAGAGTTGGCACTGGAAGACATTCAGCAGTTGTCCACGATCCTTCTACGGATGGTCAAGGCCCTTGGCCTGAAGGTTGCGGAACTGGCTCCAGTGGTGCATGATCCCGTCTTCCAGTACCTGGAGACGCGCCTGCCATCCACTGCGCCGCTGCCTTTTCTGCTGACATTATTGGACGCCCTGAAACAACCATGGGCAAAGCCAGCCTCAGCTCAGCCGATTCCACACCGGCTTGAGCACCTCTACAAAACTCAGAGGGAGGACGCGGAGTTCCTCTTCAGTCATCCAGTCCCAAGCTCCATTGTAGTAGAATTGGCTCAGACCAAGGGTGGTAACAGAGCACACACGACCCCGCCAGACCATGAAGGCCACAAGCTCAACACTTTTGGCAGGCGGTTTTACCCTGCCTCCTCTCTCGTGGCCAGAACTCTGAACACGATGGCCTGTCTTGCGGCATACCATTGTAACCTCCTGGACCAGTTCGCCCCTCTCCTCGCGAATCTACTGGAGGACTCCCGCGCAACTGCCACATAGCTTTTCAGTGAGGCTGTGGCGGTCTCGAACCAACAGATCGCCTCCTCGAGGCATGCCGTGGAGGCTACCTCGAGGATGATGGTGGGCGCAGTTGCCCTTCGACGACACGCTTGGCTGCATTCGTTGGGGCTCCAGGAGGACAGCCGCAAGAGGATCAAGGACCTCCCCTTTGACGGCTAGGAACTGTTTCATACCTTAATGGATGAGGCTATGGACCACCTCATTAAGGCCTGACTAACAGCCAAGAAGATGGGCATTAACCAACCACCCCACTCTCACCGTAGCTTCCGTTCCCAGCCATCATGGCATAGGTCCTCCTCCTCCTCCACATACCAACCGCGGTCCCCACGATCGACTGTGTCCCAGCCATTCACTTCATCTACCTCACGGAGACCTCTTCGAAGATGCCCATCTTTCTCTTCCAAGAAGTCTTCGTCCGGGACAAAGTCCCAGTTTTGATGTGTTGTGCAGGTCGCCACCGATACCAACCTTCACCCTCCCAGCAGCCCTAGAAGATCAGCTGAGCTTGGCCAGACACCTCGCTGAGTGGCGGAAAGTCACTACGGATTCTTGGGTACTTACCATCGTCCGTCTTGGCTACGCCATAGAGATTCACAATATTCCACTGCGAGGAGTCTACTACTCCACCATGGCCAGCTCGGTACTGCTGGAGGAGATCCAGTCTCTTCTACAAAAGGGAGTGATCGAGGCACTTCCGTCATCAGCCAAGACCACCAGCTTTTTCTCAAGATACTTTACCATACCGAAGATGGACGAACCCTGCGGCCTATCCTGGACCTCAGAGGGGTGAATGACTACATCCACCCCAAGAGGTTCAAGGTGGTCACGCTACCCTCGATCCTGCCTTTTCTTCGACGAGGAGACTGGTTCACCTCCATTGATCTTCGGGACGCTTACTTCCACATCCCCATTCGTCCGCAGCACAGACGATACCTGCGGTTTGCGGTCGACGGTACCTGTTACCAATACAGTTTGCTGCCATTTGGACTCGACCGCGCTCATGGTCTTTACCAAGTGCATGGCCCCCGTGGTGTCGTTCTTGTGGACAAAGGGCATCTCGATTTACCCCTACCTCGACGATTGGCTCTTGGTGGCATCCTGCAAACAGAAACTCTACAGGGACATACATCGGACATTTACTCGTCTCACCCGTCTTGGACTCCAAGTCAACCCCAAGAAGTCCCATCTCAAACCCACGAGGGTTCTCAACTTCATTGGGGCGACCCAGGACGCGGTATCGGCAAGGGCGTACCTACCGATGGACCGGATGCGGACGCTTTGTCGGGCAGCATCTACCATCTTCTGTGCCCCGACGGTAACAGCGAGGAGAATCCAACAACTCCTTGGCTACATGGCCTCGACGACCGCCCTGACTTACCTCTCCAGGCTTCGCGCACGACCGCTTCAGCACTGGTTTGTCTGGGTCTTCGATCCGCTCTTGGACGACCAGGCACGCCGCTACCAGCTACCTCTACAGGTGTGCCAGTGCCTGCTGTGGTGGCAGTCTTACAGTCACCTCCTGTCAGGAATGCCGTTCCGGGAGCAGAACCCAAAAGTCATGGTAATGACAGATGCATGCCTCTATGGGTGGGGAGCACACTGCGGCGAACTCAGAGTCCACGGCCGGTAGATTGGTCACGAGATTGTTCTCCACATCAACGCCCTTGAGCTCCTTGCCATCTCGAAAGCTCTATGGGCATTTCGACACCGCGTCACTGGCCGCACAGTGCTGATCCTAACGGACAACACGACGGCGGTCTGCTATATCAACAGGCAAGGAGGGACTCATTCAGCCACCCTCCTCAACATCGCCCTCGACCTCTGAAATTGGTGCATCTCACTCCGGATCCATCCGGTGGCGGTTCACCTGGCCGGGCAGGAGAACACCACAGCGGACGCCCTCAGCAGGGACACCTCATGCCATCATGAGTGGTCCCTCTCCAGCGAGGCTTTCCAGATGATTCAGGATCGATGGGGCGAACCGACGATCGACCTCTTCGCCACCAGCCGGAATGCGAAGTGTCGTCGGTACTGCTCGAGGGTCGGCCGTGATCGCCACTCCATCGGCAACGCCTTCTAGTCCAGGTGGAACGAGGGATTCCTCTATGCGTTTCCTGCGTTCCCCCTCCTGGGCCGGGTGATATCGAAGATCCTCGCGGACCGAGCAGACATCGTTCTCGTGGCACCCTACTGGCCGAGGCAGCACTGGTTCGGCCCCCTGTTCGAGGCCACCCACGGATGGATTCTCTGGTTTCCAATGGTACCAGATCTCCTATCCCACTCCAACGGTCTCGTGCTTCACCCGGACCTGCCACTCCTGGCCCTCCATGCCTGGAGGATATCACCTTAGATGATCCTGTCATCAGCAATGTCCTGACCGTGGCCAGGAAGGAATTGATACGCTGCAATTACCACTACAAGTGGCAGCACTTCGTTGCCTTTGCGGAGGAATGACGAGAGCCGGTTTCACCTGTCAACCTGCCTACCATGCTCCACTTCCTCCTACACCTTCGGCAGCAGGGCTTGGCCTTCCCGTCGCTGAAGGTTTACCTCGCTGCTATCGTGGCATACCAACCACCACGATCCCCATCGGCGGCTCTCTTCCGTCACGGTACCATGAAGCAGTTTTTGAAGGGCCTGCAGCACCTCTACCCACCGGTATCACCGCCGCTACCGCCGTGGTCGCTATCGCTGGTGCTATCACAGCTGACTAGACCACCTTTCGAACCCATGGTGACTGCAGATGACAGGCTGCTCACAGTGAAAACTGCCTTCTTGGTGGCGGTCATCTCTGCTAGGAGGGCGGGAGAGCTGACAGCCCTGTGATCTGACGAGCCATACTTCATCTTCCATAGGGACAAGGTGGTCCTTTGGCCTCACATTTCATTCCTGCCGAAGGTGGTGTCTAATTTCCACCTGAGTCAAGACATCATCTTGCCCACCTTTTACCTGGACCCGACTACACCTTTGGAGCAATCCCTTCACTCCTTGGATGTTCATTGGGCCTTGGCCTTCTACAAGTACAGGACTGCCTCTATCAGACAGACACCACACCTTTTTGTGTGCAATGGCAGGCGTCGAAGAGGCCACAAAGTTTCCACCCAACGTTTCTCTAAGTGCGTGGTCCAGACTATTCAACTGGCTTACGAGCTTGCCAAGAAGCCTCCGCCAGCGTTCCTTTGGGCTCATTCCACCAGAGCTGTGGTGACATCTGCAGCCCGCCTACGGGGAGCCGACCTGCAGAAACTCTCCTGTGTGGCGACCTGGTCCCAGCGATCGACCTACGTGTGCCACTACAGGCTAGACTGCCGGTCCCGTCAAGATGCTCTCTTTGGATGTGCAGTGCTGGCTTCCGTTCTTTAGGACCTGACCCACCATCCTACCGGTAAGCTACACAGTCTCCTAATGTATGAGGCACAGAGACCACGAAGAAGAAGAACAGGTTGCTTACCTGTAACTGTAGTTCTTCGAGTGGTCATCTGTGCCCTCATACATGCCCGCCCAACCGTCCTCTCTTTTTCAGGTTCCCTTTTTCTTGGCGGACAAGAACTGAGGAGTAACCGTTGCTCGGCAGGCTGAGCATGCACACTACCAGCATGGGGGAGGGGTTCCCGCCAAGCTACTAAGCTTGAGAATTTTCCAAATGCTACCGTGCAGGCGCGAAAGCTCCTAATGTATGAGGCCACAGATGACCACTCGAAGAACTACAGTTACAGGTAAGCAACCTGTTCTATTTAAAATAATTTAATTAAATTATTATTTTATTTATTATTTTATTAATTTTACTTAATATGTATCCTTTTACAGTAACTTCTATATTATTGGACAAAAAATTAAAACAAAATATAGCTAAAACTGTATATAATACAAAAGGTTTTTTTAAAAAAACATAGATAATCTGATTAAAACATTTAAAACAAATAGATCTTATTTAATTTTTCATTAAACATTGTTAAACTCACTTAGATTCTCATCCACAAATAAAATCCTCCAACTTGTACTAGAGAATGTCCAGGTAGATGTGCAGAAATGATGTCCTCCTACTATTCTGAGGTGGCATATACATCTTGCCCTCTCTAGAAATAGGTTGGGGAAAGAGCTATATTTTGTGGATAAGTACAGTGTGACTCTTCTGGCCAGATTGGTGCCATTTGTTGAGATGTTGCAAGAAGCTAACTTGCTTTTCTTATGTGTTGATTCTTTTAAAATATTTTCTCTTCTTTTTTTGCAATTAATGCTATGTAAACTCTTATTTTCTTAAATACGTTAAAACTGCTTTTGCAATAGTAAGAGCTGGTCACCTAGTCCAATGCTTTTGCCTTGGAAGATGTTGCCAGATAAATATAGTGGTTCCTTTTGACCAATCATAAGAGGTTTTGACAAGATGTTCTTTGAGTATCTATTTATAAATTCATGTGTTGGCACCTGAATTACTTTTTTAAAACGGTTTTGTACTCACTGCACGTCATGTGTAATTCTTCAGCAGTTCCTTTTCTGCCTCTAAATCCAAAGGTTCTATATAACTATTACCTTTAAATTTCTCAAATGTGTTCGTCTTTTAAATCTCTTTGTGTTGGTAGTCCTCGCTGCCTGTTTTGACAGTGAACTCCATAAATGTTTTTCCTGTGAAAAACATTTGCTTCCAGGCAGAATATGTAGTATTTGGCTGGATTAATCTATAGTGTGGCTTGGTATGAAGAATGAGAGTAAAAGAAATTGCATGTAGGTGGGCTTTATATAATCTACCACATGTACAGATGGATGCTGGTAAACAAAGAGAAATAGATTGCAAATTACTAATCTGCCAGTGCATGTGTCACAACTGCAGGTGTGTACATTCTTGCAAATATGTCCTTTGAAATTCTCATGTATGCACATGCATGCAAAACCACGAGGATGGTCTTTCATTCACCTCTGAATATGGGTATGAATAGAAGTATGGGTGTATTTAAGGGTACAGTTAAAAGTGTAACGTGTGAATTTGAGAGATTGGTGTCCTTTTGCCTACAGTGTGTTTTAAGCACTATCTTTTTCAAACTTGCAAGAGATTCTTATTTCTTTGAATATTTTATGATCACTTTCCAGATATAGATGCTTCCTGCAAGTTTACCTCATAACCATGGTGATTAAAATAGGTGATTACAAATAATCAGTGCCTCCTCTATTGTCAATATGTTTTGCACTTTAACCTACTTTTGAGCTTTGTGTGTATTTTTGGTGCTGCAGTAGACACTGTAACTGGTATGCCACCTTGTGGTAAACTCAGTTACAATTGCATGGTATATAATAAGTACATCTGAGTATTTCTGGGGTTTTTTGCTTTGTTAAATATAGCTTGCTGTATTCCCTAAATCCCTGCGTATGGAAAACTGATATGCTGCGATTCTAATGTTTCTACCAACCTAAATTTTCTACAAACATAACATTATTTCTATCGATATTCAGAAATTTGTTTTCAGAATAGTTTTTTTTTCTTTTTTCATGAACGTCCATTTGAAAGAAAGTAACAACTGCACAAAATTGCTCTGGTGTTAGGGTGTTTTATCCTAGGAACATGTTGCATTTTCCTGTTTTTAAGGTAACAGAAAGCATCTTTTGTCCACAGAACAACTCTTTTTCATATTTTCTACTAGCGGATTGTGGGAGAAAAATGAATTCAAAACTAAAAAAAAATGTTCTTTCCTCTGTGAAAGAAATAGTTCACCTTCTTACACAAACAGCACCATGGGACCTGATAAAGAAAATACATGTGAGAATACTATGAATTTTCAGCAAGTTTCTTTACAGCATGACACATGCAACTATTTCCTTCCATCCACAGTTCAATCTGTTGGTCATGATTCTGTGATTTAATATTATAAGCTGTTGTGAAGGTCTTGGCAGGCAAATGGGGAAGCTAAAGTGTGAGGACAAATAACATCCATTTGTTTTTTCCTGTGTTTAAATAAGATGGAGGGCTGTCTACATGGAATTTTTATTCAAAACATGCTTTGTTATAGGTTATGAAGCAGAATGGGTCATCAGAGATACTAAATAAACTCTATGATACAGCAATGGACAAGCTAGAGGGTATGAAGAAAGATTATGAAACACTAAGGAAACGGTACAATGAGAAGATAGCAAGCCACAATACTGATCTAAGCCGGTTAGAACAGACAGAAGAGGAGAACAGACGTCTTCAGAAACAGATTGACATGTTGATGAAACAGCGGGACACGGCAATACATTTCCAGCAGCAGTACTCCTCCTCTCTCAGAAGGTAGAAAATACTGTTAGGGCTGCTTATCCTACCACAGAGCCTTTTTTTACTTCTTGCTGGAACGAATTGTCACACTTTCACCTCTCAGCTGATTTTGTGTTATTTTGGGGTACTCTTAAAGCAATTCTTCTGTCACTTAAGTCCTTTTAACACTACATAATTACAGCACTATATTCCACTTTCACTGCCATGGCAACATCCTTTGGAATCCTGGGATTTGCTGCATAGGGCTGGGGGAGATGTTGAGAGTTCTCTTCCACTGATCTCCAGTGCCTAATCAAAATACAAATCCCAGGATTCCATAGGATGGGACCATGGCAGCTAAAGTGGAATCACAGTTCAATATGATGTGGCAAGACCAGTTGCATCTCATTGTTCACATGTTTGCCCTATTCATATATATATATATGAATATATATGGGATATATATATATATATATATATGAATATATATATATATATATGGGAGTATGTGTGTATGTATGTGAGAGACTGAGAAAGACTTTAATGAAATTTTAAGTCCAAAACCAGGTATAGTGTGTTTTCCTTTGTACTCTGCCCTTCAGCCTAGTTCTGGTGCTGAAAGTGAAGCAGATAGTGAAAAAATTATTAGAAGTGAGTGATGGACCTGAAGAATGAGTTCAGCTCTTCTCTTTCTTCCTTTCTTTTGGTATTGAAGTTGGACTGCCATCAAGCTCTGTGCTATCTCATACTTAACACATGTCTTTTGAACACACAGACACACAAACAGATAAGTAGAGAGAGTGTGTCATGTATGAATAGGACAGACATATGACTAAAGCATGATTGACTATATTTGTTCTAATTTGATGATTTAAAACATTCATATGTGTCGGGTAAAAAACATGAGGAAGATTTGTAGAGCTTCCCCTCCTTCTGATATTCAAAGGAATTCCAATAACTTCGTTTTCTTTAGATTTGAATCGGTTCAGCAAGAACTGAGCAAAGCCACGGCCCAAAACAAGGAGCTGCAGAGAGAGATGGAGCGGTTACAGTCAGAAGTGACACGGTTTAAAACTATGCAATTGAAAGCTGTAAAGGATGCAGAGAAGTACAAGGAAGAGAGAGATTCTGTGTTCAGTGAGTACCGCCTCATCATGAGCGAGAGAGATCAAGTTATCAAAGAAGTAGATAAGCTTCAAACAGAGCTGGACCTTGCAGAATCCAAATTGAAAAACACTTCCTCAGAGAAGAAAGTGGCTAGTGAAGAAATGGAAGCTTTAAGACAGGTATAGTAGTATAAGATGTTTTCTGTTCACATGAAAATTAGGAGATTTTGCTTGTTTGGTACTGTGTTGGGCTAATAGAATCTAGAGCTCAGTTCTATGCAACATCTTTTCAGCACACAAGCCACTCTGTTCTGTATGGAATAGTTATGGTTTTCAAATAATTACCATCTCATCTGCAATCACTCATTGGAAACAGCAGGAGAAAAAGCTTTAGGTGCTTAAGCTCGTGAACTGAAGGATCTCCATCCTTATTCTGGATAGTACATATAAATTTACAACAGTGGGTCCATCCAGTTAGTTGCCCAGAAGAAAATGTTACTCTTCCTGTGTGAATGATTATGATGATGTATCCTGCTCATGATATAGTTATGTTAGGTGAAGGCCTTATTCCTAGTGAGGTTGTAAATCTGTGTATGGACTTTGCTGCCATTTCAGACCACAGGAGGGAATCTCATTTCATGGAATCCTTTCCTAAAAAACAGTTGTATGCACATAGGAAACATGTCTTGCAAGAGATTTCTAATCTGGCCTTCTGCTTGTCATGCTATTTTTCTGTCTAATGGCATTGGTTAGGTTTTGTATGAAGGAGCAGTCCTTTGTAGGATGCACATCTTGGTAACAATCTAGTTTCAGTTATCCTGGATCCAATCCAGGCTTCCAATTTGTGCAGGAGAGTCTTGTCCTAGCTAACATGTGACAACATAATTTGGGGAATAGGTAAACCTCTGTTACTCTTTGGCTCACCTTGACCTTCTCTTGCTACAATCACATGGTGTCCGTGTTCACTTTAGATGCATGTTCTGCATGTCCCCGGTGCCAGGTGTTGTTTTGCTTAATGCTTTGTTTCTTTTATTTTTAACTCCCTCATCCTATCCCCATAATTTTCTTCATCTGTAGTGGTAGAGAGATTAAGCAATTAATTGAGAGCTTCCAGGTTTCAATCTTGCCTTTGCCATACACTTATTGGACTATTCATTGGCAAAGCACTCTAAAACAGATACACATGTGCAAGCATATACAGGTGTGTACGTGCATGCGCGTGCACACATACACACACCCACACAGACAAAACTATAGTAGGTCAATATTACTGTATTCTGCTGTTTAGAAGGCTATTGGAAAGATTATCTATATCAAACCTTGTGCAGCATTGACCCTTCAGTCACAACAATATAGGTGGAAGAAAGCACTTGAAGCATGTAGAAGTGGTATCCATATCCTAAGTATTATTATTATTCCCCAGGACCTCTACATTATTACTAGTTATCTACCTGGCAGGTTAAAGATGCCTGTGTTGAACCTGGTTGGTTCTCAGTAAGCACTTAGGGACTTTGCTGAGTTCTATCTTTCAGTGGTTCTTGAAGATCCAAGCAAACAAGCTATGTTTAGTGTCAGACTTAATACTTAATGTTCAGAGCAGATCTAGGTCTACTGCAAAATAGCTACAAAGTGATGGGACATGCTAGTGCTTACCCCTTCCCCTGCAAGAATTTCTTTCCGGTCATTTTTTTTTTCTGTGAGGCATCAGATCCGTGTCTGAACATAAGAAGAGTTGCGCTGGATCCAAACAAAGACCTACCTAATCCAGAATTCTGTTGCCACAGTGGCCAATTAGATGTCCATGGGAGAAAGAAAGCAAGGGCTCAGTGCCACTCTTAGCTGCTTTTATTTCCTTGCAGTTAGAACTGAGAGGCATGTTGTCACTGATACTAGAGGCCATTTGTAGTCATTGTGACTAGTGGATGTTGACACTCCTCAAACTTGGCTAATCACCTTTTAAAGCTTTTCAGTATGGTGTCCATTATTACATCTTATGGCAGGAAATGTCAAAGTTTGTATGTCTGTTTATTTATGCATAGCAGTTGTTTATTTATAAGCTCTCAGGGCAACATAGACTGAATGAGTACACTTAAAACATAAAATACATGAATGAAAACTTAAAACAGACTACAATCACCCCTTAAAATTATTTAGATATTTAGACCAGCCAGAGGTACTACTGCGAATATTAAAGGTTGAAGGCCAAGCAAAGTAGCAATCTTAGCTGCCTGCCAGAAATTCAGAAGGATGGATGTCAAGCCAGCCTGTCTTTTTTTGGAAGTGAGTTCCATGGTCAAGTTGCTGCCATAAAGAAGGCTGTGAAAATTGTACCTACCAGCCTTTGTAGGATGATGGGACACACAACAGGATCTCCGCTGAAGATCTCAAATTTTGGTCAGACTCATATGGGAGGAGGCAGTTTTTCAGATTGTCCACTTTGCTTTTGGCCATTGTCAGTCCCAACTATTTGGCTTCAACAGAGGACTCTAGGTTCTTGTGTTGTGAAAGGAGGAAAAAGCTGTACCTTCCCCCATTTTCTCTAGATCATGCATAATTTTATATATCTCTGTCATATACTTTTTGTAAGCTGAAGAAATCCAAATGCTGTCCTCTTTGCTTCTAGTTGATTTGCTCCATATCCTTGCTCATTTTGGTTGCTTTAGCTCTACAGTATCCTGTGTTAAGTACAGTGACCCGAACGTTGCACAATATTCACAGTGATCACATCAAAGATTTTTTAAGCCATTATTGTTAGCACCTTTATTTTTGATTCCTCCCCCAATGATGCTTAGCATGGACATTGCCTTTATCACGGCCAGCACACATTGCACCCCTCCCCCAAAAAATCTGGCCCCTATAAACTGAAGATCTGGAATCCCAAAAGGGGGAAAAGCCAGTAGGGTAATGGGATGACATGAAGGAGAACTGGTAAGTGCTCCTGCCTGATGCTTCTCCATTTCAGATCAGACATATTGCTGATTTATAGTCATTTGGCAGCCCTGTCTAGTTCATTTCCCAGGCACAAAAGAATTCTTAATATTAAGATACTTAGTAATTGCATTTAATCAGTCTCAGTGGTATGTTATTCCTTGTTCTTATAAATGGGTAAGACTTTCAAATTCAGTATTTGCTTATTAAACGAAATGTTTGCCCATGATGATTCCATTTTAGGAGCTGAATTCTGCTCTAGTTGAAAGAGATCGAGCAATCTGTGAAAGGAATGAACTCTTGGAAAAGTACTGCCATGAAGTGAAAGACAAGGCTGAGGCCCAGAAGGAACTGGATCAAGCATGCAAGGATATTGAGACAGTGAAGGAAGAGAGAGATGTGGCCAGGAAGGAAAGAACGGAAGCTATCATCCAGAGAGACCATTTGCTAAGAGAATACTACCAAGCTCGCCAGGTACTGGCACCCTTTGTTTGTTTGATCTATCTTCCAGTCTGTTTGAAAGTTGTTTTGTTTAAACAGTTATCTCAAGAAAATGCATAAATAAAATCTCTCATTTGTGTTCCACAGAAGGAAAATGCAACTGAAATAAGGACAAAAGTCTTGGTTGAAAGATAGCCATTTTGTTTTAAACTAGGGGATTGGGTTCTGTTAAGTAGGCACTCTTCTTTTCCTGTCTTCCTACATTTAAATAATCTCATACCCTGATTTCAGCAAGTATAGACTCTGATTAAGCCCAGATCTCTCCCAGTACATTATAAATTACCTACTAAAATTCTTCCTTGATTTGGAGATTCTGAATTATCCAGATTTATCTCTGGAGCAGATCAGTAATCTATTATTCTTCTATTTTCTGATTTCTGAACTTCATCTGGGCTTTTGAGTATGTAGTGTTTGCCATCATTTTCAATTTGTATATGTCTTTTCTTACAAATCGCCAAAGACCACATATGCAAAAGGGTAAAATCAATCTGCAAAAGTGTATCTTTATGTGTTCTTAGGATTACATCAAAATTCCTTTCATACTAATCATATGTGCTGGTATGTAAGGGGAAAACAAAAAGCTGTAGCAATTTGCACACATCAGCCATGAAAGTAATCTTAGAAATTGCCTGAATTAACATGGAAGGCAAGCAAAGTGAAACAATAACACAAAATTTGGGCAATCTGAACATACCCACACATACTTGAGCATGTGGTGGCATCTCAGCTCCAGGAGTTCTTGGATGGAATGGATTATTTGTGACCATGTCCATCTGACTTTGGGCCATGGTTTGGAACTGAGATGGTCCTTATCATTGTGCACTGGTAGGAAAACAAGAGAATACATCTTCTTGGATCTGCTGGACCTCCCAGTGGTGTTCAGTTCCATTGATCATGGTCTCCTTCTGAAGTGGTTGACGGGTAGAATTAAGACGTACCAATTTGCAGTGGCTTAGGACCTTTTTCAAGAATTGTTTTCAGAAGGTAGTGTTAAGGCACTATATCTCTAGTCCTTCTCTTCTCCATATTGTTTGACGTGTAGATGGAACCATTGGGAGAGATCATCTGGAGATTTGGGTTGCATCATCATATGCCGATTGTTTGTCGTCTTCATTCATTACTGGGGAAAGTGTTGATCTTCTAAATTGGTGTCTAGAAGCAATAATGGGCTGGATAAGGGCTAATAAAGACAGCCAGACTCTGGAATAGGAATTAGGCCAGTTTTAAAAGAGGAAGTACTCCTATTGAAGAATCAGATTCACCATTTGAGGATGGACTTGGCTGCTCAGGTGGCAGCTGTAGTCAAGAGTGCTTTTGCACAGCTTAGGCTGGTGCATCAATTGTAATAATTCCCGACAAAGTCTGACCTGGTCATGGTCTCACATGTGTTAGCTACGTCTAATCAGAATGACTGTAATATGATCAGCCTGTTGCTACTTTTGAAGTGTCTTCAGCAATTTTATTTGTTTTAGAAAGCTGCAATGAAATGCTGATGGGCCCTTGCCAGCACACTGTTATCAGTTGGTTACCATGAAAACATGTAAGAAAAGCGAAGTGTTGGTAGTTATCTTAAAAGCCCTGAATGGTTTGCATTCAGGATTCTGTAGAGTGAATAGCCTATAGTGAAGAATACTAGGAGTTGCAGTCCTGCAACGTCTGTGAGGATACAATGAGAACCAGCATCATGTAATGGTTTGAGCATTGGAATATGACTCTGGAGGCCAAGGTTAGAATCCCTGCTCAGCCATGGGAACTCACTGGGTGGCCTTGGGTAATTCACATGTCCTCAGCCTCAGAAGAAAGCAAGGACAAACCACCTCTGAACAAATCATGCCAAGAAAACCCCATGATAAGTTTGCCTAAGGGTCCCATAAGTCAGAAATGACGTGAAGGTACACAACAACAAATTTTATTTTATATTTTTGTTTAATTTCTGGTATCTGTCTGCTTTTAGGACATTTTATTACATTATTGATGTTATTTTATAGTTTTGTTGCATCTTATGACAGGTTTTTATTGCTGTTTGCTGCCCCACTCAGGAGCATGGTCCATAATTTTTTGTATTATAGACAGCATCAGTGTTTCTGCTAAATGTACCTCAAGATGCCAGTTATTTTTAAAACCTATTGTGACAGGCCCTTATTTTCCACTAGACTGGTTTTGCAGGTCCAGCTTAATAAGGCGTTCTGACACCAACATTTAGCCCTAACTCTAGCCTTCAAACAAAATCTTTGTGTAAAAGGGCTAGGGTCTTAAGTATTTCCTCAGAACCAAGAAGTTTATTTCAGGTTGTGTGTTCTTTTTTGTTATCAGTGACTTTAGGTAACACAGGCCTACTCAGTAATTACAAAACAAGCTCTATCCTGTAGTTGACATTAGAAATAAAATATCTTGTCAAGGTTCGTGTAAAGTACAATGTTGTTACATTAAACGGTTCAAACTTCTGATAATCTGTGCTGTTCTCTGTGTCTTTTCCTTGCTACTTAAACACAACTCAGCCATCCTCTCTGGCAAAGATCTCGCTGAAGGCCTTATTTACAAATGGACTCTCTGCCTTATAAATAATGCCTATCATTCATAAGCCCCCCCCACACACACCACTGTGTTGAGTTGCACTCTTACCACACTACTCCTGTTGCCTAGCTACCTGCCATCAATTTGCACTTGCATTCCAAATAACTGACCCCCAAAGCATCTGTCAAATCTATGTTAAAAAAATTTCTTTGTCTTTTTTACTTTCTCAGATACAAGATTCTGCTACACTGGACATAGAAAGAGCTAACAAAGAAATTGAAATGCTCCGGAAGCAATATGAGGCAATGTCACAAGAGTTAAAAGAAGCTGTGCAGGAAGCAGAAGTAGCAAAATGCAGAAGAGATTGGGCCTTCCAGGAACGTGACAAGATTGTTGCAGAACGCGAGAGCATACGGTAAAAATAAGTTTGGTGACAGAGAATCTTAGCTGTGTTATCCAGACATTTATTATTTATAAATAATATTATAGCAAAGTAATGTAATAGCAAAACAATATAAAGATGCAAATAAGTATAAGCCTTTACATTATTTATAGCAATGAGATACATAACAATTAATTCTTTACATTTCATTGAAATGCTATGCAGCATTGCCATCTTGAATAACAAGGGAGTGAAAAGAAGTTGTGATTTGTTTTGTTCTTGAGACTGAAAATAGTGTGAGGCAAACAATATACAGGCACCACCTGCTTTTAGACAGGGACCAAGGCACTGTCAAAAAGTGGAAATTGTTGAAATGCTGAACTGGTAAAGTGGGAGATGCCTACTGAGAGGAAAGGATTGATTGAGGGAGGAAGTACCCACTTTCAGTGACTCTTTACATTCATAAATCTTGCTGTCTATAACCAGGCATCTTCCCATCATCCTTCCTATCTCCACTGCCCTTCCACGATTCACTTTTCTGCAGTTCCTCTTTCCCTAGACAGACACAAGCACACTCTATTGTCTCTGCACCCTCCTTTTGTGTCAGGCTCATTTCAATCTTCCTCCACCTTCCAGAGTCACAGGGACAAACATATTCATTTACAGCACCTACTTCAGGCCTCACTTTCCCCCTTGCTCAACTTTTCTTCTTTTTTCTCACCTTCCACACTGTTGCCAGCAGAGCAATCCGGGATGCTCTGCTTGCTCCTTTAAAATCATTTTCAAACATTCCTGAGCACTTCTGGCTGTGACCAAATACCCCTCTTAATCATCCTCCCTGGCTTCAGAGGGGAAAGATTAAAACAAGGAGATGGCAGAAAGATTCATTGGCCCTTTCCTCATGTGGAGGGGGAAACAGGGGAAAACGCTCTAAAACGGAGCTTACCGGCAGCTGGGTAAGTCCGTCGCCATGCGGAGCAGTTCGATCTCACTGTTCCGCAGTCCTCTGGTGTCCAAAATGGCGGCCTTGGCATCCAAAATGGCGGCTTCCGGCTGGCGAAGGCTCTCCACCACCAACCGGAGAAGCTCGCCAGCCTAAAGCCCACCTGCAAATCTGCACTAGTGTACGCCTGCAAATCTGCACTGGAGCGCGGCGACGGAGCTGCACAGGGCTGTGCGCTCCGTGCTTTTTAAAAACCTCTGAAAAGAGTTTTTTAAACATGCTGCACCACCAGTTCCAGTCGCTTCGGAGCAGATTGAGGTGCGGAACTACGAAAAATAGTCCGCCCCAATCCACTCTACGGTGCAGAAGACCTCCGTTGGAGGTCACTCTGTACCGTTTTAATACCCCAGTGCGGAAAGGGCCATTGTATTGTACAATACACAGACTGAACGACAGATGGTGCTGAGTCAGGAAAATAAAGCAGCGTCTGGTTGCAAAAGCATTGTGCAAAGCACCACCTGTTCGTTCAGTTTGAATACAGTAGTAGCTGCAGCCACTGAACCACTCTTTCAACCCCCTTAAAATTATATGTAACTAGAAGCCGTTAATTCGATGTGTGGTCAAAAGAGCAGACTGCACATCTAATACACAGTACTGGGTAGTAACTTAGAACTGGAGAAAGAGCAAGTCATCGAAAAACAAGGCAGGAAACGCCTGTATGATGAGGATGCCTTGTTGATAGTTCATGATTGCTCCAGTCATATATATGCTGAGGAGTGGATAACTTTAGTATCGGAAAGTAGATGTGAACAAGAGAAGCTGGATGTACTTCTCCTTTGGTCTGTCTGGAATCCATTGCCCTATACAGCATTCACCCATCTCAATTCAAAAATGAGACACGCAAGGAGAAGAAGTGATGGAGCACAGAGAGGGTTCACCTTGGTGCAGTCCAACCTCTAATTATTTTTTTCAGAATGTTGATATTTCTAAAAGTACCTTAGTAGCCAAAGGTTTTTATAAAATGTAGTGTATAAGGAGACCTAGGGAAATCCTGGTTTTGGTTATCTTCCTACAGGTATCTTCTGTCACCTGAACATATAATGCATCTTTTCATTTTTCCCAGCTTTTAAAATCAGAAAAATAACTATTCTACAGAGGGATTTGTTTCAAGGGAGCATTACCTCAGGGGTTTTTTGCTTGTTTGTTTGTTTTTATATTGTTTTGATATGATGGGGATCAGCAACTGGCAGCCTCAGAATAAACCTGGGTTACTGGAGGGTTCCCATCTTTTTAATATTTCGTTTTAACTCCTTTGATTTTGAAGGACTCTGTGTGATAACCTAAGGCGGGAGAGAGACAGAGCAGTGAGTGACCTGGCTGAGGCTCTTCGCAATCTGGATGATATGAGGAAACAAAAGAATGATGCTGTGCGTGAACTGAAAGAACTGAAGTGCGTTATAGAAAGACCTTCCACGTATTACTTTGTACTTTGATCTTATATGCTTACTGTTTCATACCTGAGGCTTGAGATGGCTATATTTAAAGGCAAATATATGTGATCCTTTTACTCTTTTACTCTTAAAATTACACTTGGAGCAGATCTGGGAAAGAATGCAGTACAAAGTAATATAGTCAGGCCTATAGCTCAGTTAGCTATGCAGTGTGTGAGAAAACACTCAGCCAGGGCTGTCCCAAGTCATTTTGTTGCCTTAAAGCAAGTGACAAGATGCTTCCCCCCTCCCATTCCATGTACAAAAACAAAAATTGGGCTACCAGGGAAATCTCTCTGCAACACTGCTGATGGGTGCCCTCCACTGCATCTGAAGATACTAGGGTAGGGTAGGGTAGGGTAGGAGGTCATGCAAGCATCTCTTTCTTCTAATAACTTGCTGCTGCTTCCCAGCATATGTTGGCTTAGGCACCTGCCTCAGTCTGTTTAGTGCAAAGGCTGGCTACCATCAAATAAATAACAAGGAGAGCAGTTGTACTGATGCTGAGACAAGATATGAAGAGCTATTCCTTTGAAGCAACTGGTCTCAGTTCTCAAGTCAGCTTTCAAGTGGCATGTTAAATCTGCAGGGAGAAAGCAGTCCACACAACTGCTATAGGATATGCCCCCCACCTCCATCTGTTTCTATCTTGGGTCATTTCCACACTACACTGTTATAGTGCTATTATTCAACTTTCAACATCCTCTTGACTCCTGGGGTTTGTAGTTTAGTGAGGGGCGTTTAGAATTCTCAGCCAGAGAGCTCTTTAGCCTCACTAAACTACAAACCACAGAATTCCATAGGATGTTGAAAGTGGAATAACAGCACTATAACAGTGTAGAGTGGAAATGATCTCTGTCTGAAGAGAGAAAGAGAAAGATAACTTCTTGGCTGTTTTTTTCAACCAGGATGGCTTGACAAAAACCATGAGGGCTGTGACCACATCTCTCTCATTTTAGCTGTGAAGGACTAAGTGCTCTTTTAAGTTTTATTGCTATGTATGGGAATCAGTCCTGTTGGACTCAGTGTGGCTTACTTCTGAGTAGACATGTATGGAACAGCACTGTTTGATTAGAAAAGTAAAAGAGATCAACAATCGCACAACAGTGTACAAAGCAGAACAAGTGAGGAGCGGGTGTCCCCCTTAAATAATGCTAAAGGATGCATTGGGGAATTTGCATTATGTGAAAGAGAGAGAATGCAGTTCTTTGTGCACCCAAAGTGCCTGACTCCAATTTGTATGGCATTTCAGAATTGTACCACAAATCTCCAGTATGAAGATTAATGGATATAAGTAGGTTACTTCATATCACTGATGCAAAACATTTGCAACAATTTAAAAAATGTACAGATGAAAAATATTTTTAAGAGCCAGTTGTTATCTTGCTTGAAATACTCAGGTGTGTCTCCCCCTCCAACTTCCCCACACAGAGAGAAGATGGAGAATCAGTTGGAGAAAGAGGCAAGATTTCGGCAGTTAATGGCCCACAGTTCTCATGATTCAGCCATTGATACAGATTCTTTAGAGTGGGAAACGGAAGTAGTTGAATTTGAGAAAGACAGGGTAAGTCCTAACATCCTGGTCACACCCACCTTGTGATCTCTACCGCTTGAAGTCTCGTGCACCAACAGGCAGAAAGAATGGGAGGGAACCAAAAAGCACAGTAATATTTCACTTGCTTACATTGCATGTGTGTACATAATAAAGGTAACATGTAGTGTTTCATATCCATTAGGAAGATATGGATTTGAAAGCTCTCGGTTTTGATGTTGCTGAAGGGGTGAATGAACCTTATCTTCCTGGGGACTGTGGAATATTTGTGACCAAAGTGGACAAAGGAAGTATTGCAGATGGTCGATTGAGGTAAGGTACAGTTACTTAAAGTAAGATCAGTTAGTTGTCAGTCTCTAAATCTTCAGACTTGTGCAGATGATGGAGGGTTAGGCTGGTTACAGAGTGCAGGCTCAGGGGGCACACACAGCGTGTATACATAAAAGTTCCTGTCAGAAGTTAAAATCAACATGTGGAAGTAGGGCCTAAGGCAATATTTGTTGCCTGATTCCCCTTCCTCATATAGGTTATGTGCACAGAGCTATGGGTAATCTGCCCAGCAGTAGTATTAAATGGAGTGAGTAGAAGTGATTTTCAACTTCTGGAAATGCCAAAAAATTGGATCTTTTTATCACTGCTGGTGGACATGTGAGAAGGCGAGAGAATTTTGGGAAAAAGTATATGAAAAGATAACGAAACATTTAAAAATCAAGTTTCCAATGTCACCGGAAATATTTTTGTTAAACATGTTTGAGAAAATAGATGAAAATATAAGGGGGAAATATTCAAAAATTTTATGTTACATGACATGTGCAGCCAGAACTGTTTTCGCTAAAAAATGGAAGGATAAAAATGTACCAACAATAGAGGATTGGATAAATAAATTATATGATCTGGCGGAGATGGATAAATTGACAAAAAGATTAGAAAATAGGAATAATAATGCATTTAAAGAAGAATGGGGATATTAGATTCTTTATGGGAAGAATATTGGGGGAAAGTAGCGATGATGGGATTGTATGAATAGGATATAATATAATAAAATACTATAATGTATGTAGTAATTGTTGGAATATTTGAATAAAGACATTTAAGATTTATTAAGAATTAAAATTTAGGGTAACAGAATATGTAAGTAACAGATATGATAAGCAAACGTAGAAGTTAGAGTATAGAGTATAGAAACTGCTATAGAGATTAAGAGAATCTTATATATAGTAGCAGGATAGAAAGAAAAATAAGGAAGTAAGTTAACCAATGGTGATAAAGAAAGAAGTCAAGATATGTATGGAATTGAAGAATGTATGTGAATGTTTTGGGGTGTGTATGTAGGTTTTGTGTAAAAAATTTGTTATAATTGTGTTTATTGTATAGTATTATGTAGTGTATTTGAGTGTATGTAATTAATTGTTTGTATGTTTTTAAAAGTGAATTTGATAATAAAATTATTTTTAATAAAAAAATTAAAAAAAAAGAAAAAAGAAGTGATTTTCAACTTCCTGAATATCACTTGTTTGGTTTTATTTATTCAGAGCTTGAGAATAGTAATTGGCATAGTTCTTTTCAAGAGAAGAAAATTCTGAGGTATTGGAGAATTTACCAAAATTTGGAGCTAGAACTTACAGAAAGCATGCATATTTTAACTCATTTGATCTGGCACACACCTTGATACCCAAAGGTGGCAGGGAAGAGCCTAAGAGGTGCCTCTTTTCAGCTTAGTTCTATTTCTATTTTGGCAGTAATTATGGTGAATTTTTTTTTTAAAAAAAGACCATTTTAAATATTAAGCAGTTCCCCAATATTTTCAGTATTTTGCTTGAATATTGTAAAACAATATGCTTGAAACAAAATTTGACATCTTTTTGGGAAAGTTTTAAAGTACTTTCATGGCTTTTTCTTGCTCATGTACTAACAGTAAAAGCCTACCTTTGACTTGATGCCATTTGAGGAAGTGCCTCCCCTGCAATAAAGTTTTCTGTGGATGTGCTTAAAACTGAATTGGGATCCAGACTGGAGGACTGGTATATAAACATGCAGTCACCCTGTCAAGTCCCAGTAATATATTAAAACATGGTAATAGCTTTTGACACAATATTAGGAGGTCTCAAAATATGCTACATCCAAATGCTGACTCAGAAGAATTATCCCAGTGTGATAAATGTGAAAGACAGTGCAGTCCTGAAGCAAGATCATTAAAATGTCCCTCTGACAGGAAAACAAGACTGAGTTGTTTTCTGAAGCCGATAAATGAATTAAGATTTGTGATAATCATAATTGTATTAGAAATGGCTGCATTTCACTTATGATCATTGTTTATATGCACATGTAGAACAAAGTAAAATTGACTTCCTTGCTTTTGCTCTAATTAATCAGAGTGAATGATTGGCTGCTGAAGATAAATGATGTGGACCTGACCAACAAGGACAAGAAGCAAGTAATAAAGGCAGTACTTAATGGTGGAGGAGTTATTAATATGGTCGTTCGTAGAAGGAAATCTTTAGGAGGGAAGGTGATAACACCTCTACACATCAATCTTTCTGGCCACAAAGGTAATTCCATTGTGACCTTTCAGTTCGATGGTAACACATTAGTGCATTTTTCCTTTTTTTTTTTTTATTATGGAAAAATCATATTCAGACAAAAGGTACAGAGGATCCATTTCTGTTAATCAGAAGTAAACTTTTAAGGTGTGAACAAATAGTTCAAGAGCACATATAAAACCACAGAATTCAAAGATCACTGTAAAGCAAAATCAGTTTGATCTGGATCAGCATTTCCATTGAAATTTCATTCACTGGATCATTCCTTTTTGTTCTAGCACAACATCAAGATCCCTTTCTTGGTCAGCCATCCTCATTCAGTTCCTACCTGTGTGTGCATGTATGCAAAGTTTTCCCCCTTCAAGTGCAACATTTAACACCTACATGTACTGAATCCCATTTACCATTTTAATCCATATTCACCTAGTTTAGAGAGATCCTTTTGGAGCTGTTTCCAATCCATTTTTCTTTTAATCATTCTAAGTAATGTTGTATCGTGAACAAATGTGACCACTCCACTATCACCCCAGCTCATTTGAAAAACACTTGTCTCAGTACAGATCCCTGAGGGATCCCATTGATCATACGCCTTCATAGTGAGAACTGGACGTTTACTCCTATTTTCTGTTTTCTGTTCTCTGACCAGAAGTTGACTCATCCACTTATCCTGAGGCTGCTGGGCTTGCTCAGATGTCTTTGGTGAAGGATTTCGCCCAACACCTTTTGGAAGTCCCCAGTAAACAGTACTTATGTAAAGTTCCTAAAAAACTCTAAAAGGTTAGGAAGACAGGACTTGACCTTCCAGTAGCTGCTTTTCCAACAGACCCTGTTCTTTGTGCTTGACAATTTGGGCCAAAATTCTGTTCTGCACTGGCAGAGCTTGCATATTTAGGCAAGGGAGTCATTCTGGAGTCTAACTGTTCAGTGGCTGTTTCAGATTGCAGAGGAAGGGGCCATGTATATCTTCAAACTGGACTAGCTTTTAAGCAGGCCTGCTGTGGTGTAGGCAAAGGAGAAACACTTTCTATAAGAGGTACTGGATACTTCTATAAACTGGAGTAATTTAATTTGGCATAATGCCTCAACTTGATCTTTAATAACACTTTCTAGCAATTTGCAAAGTATAGATGTTAACCTAAGTTAACCTAAGTCCTGTATTTTCTCACTCCCCTATCCCATCCCTTCTTAAAAGAAAAATCGGTGCTACATTAGCAACTTTCCAGTCTTCTCTGAGACTGTCTTAAAGATTTATTAGAAGATCAGCAGTTTCATGTTTGGGTTCTTTTGGAAATCTCAAACACATACTATCTGGACCCAGTGATTTGTTTGTTTGTAATTTGTTATTAAAGTATGCAGCTACTTTTGTCACCATTATTTGTCTCAGTTCCACACTGTTCCCTCCTGAAAATAGCAGTTCAGGCACAGATGTTTCTCCATACCTTGAGCAGTGAAGATAGACAAAAAGAATTTGTTCAGCTTCTTTGCAGTCTGCTCAATCCTCTTTTAATTATCTCCTTTAATTTCATTGTCATTCATTATCTCCTTTAATTTCATTGTCATTCAGTGGTCTAACTGCCTTCTGGCTGACATCTTACTCCTGATGTATTTAGAGATTACTCTCGGTTTTGCTGTTGTTCTTAAAACCCTTTCTTGTATAACTGATTGTCTGTTTGCTATTATTTTGTATACATTTGTGTTCTTTTAAGTTCACCTTGTTCGTGTAAGTCTTCTATTTTCTGAAAGAAAACTTTCCCTACTTCTCATAGTTTGGTTCCTACTTCTTGGACTTCATAGCTCCTTTCCTATCTTGTGGCATACATTCTAGCTGAGATGATTCAGATGATTTTGAGTAGGTCCTGAACTGCTCCCCCCCCTTTTTTAACTTTTCCTTTCAGCTTCCTTTTCACTGTTTTTGTCGTTTTAGAGGGATTTCCCCTGAAGTAGGACCAAATTAGAGTTCCTTGGTACTTTCTACTTGCATTTATAGTTGTTAGTATCGTATATCTTGTTTCAATCAGTTAATAATATATTTTGCACTGCATTCTGAGTAGTACCACTTAAATTAAAGGCCACCTCCCCTCTGGTCAGTTCTGTGACCAGCTGTTCTACGATACAAGTGTCTAGGATATCTAGAAATTTCACTTCTTCTATTATGTTCAGAAGTAATATTTTAGTTTTCCTTCAGCTGGTGCTCATATGAGTTTTTATTTTTCAAATAGTTTTAATTTCCTGCTTGTCTATAGAAAATAACTCCAAGCCATCTTAAACTGGCTTTTTGATGTGCTGTAAGGGCTCAGTGGTGGGGATAACCTTTCAGTGGCTGCTGATTAAAGAGAATGACTGGCAGGCAAGTAGGTGGATACAGCATAGAGAGATACAGAATGCAGAAAGACAGTGAAGACAGAATAAAGGGGAGTACCTTTCTCTTGGACCTGTAGACACAAGGAGCAGAGTCTCTCCTCTGCAAGTGACAAGCAGTTCTGTGAGGAAATGTTACCCTCCTTCAACTGGGCAGCATTACGATGATGTAACAATGATATCTCCTTCAAGCAGGCAGCATAAGCATAAGGTCACAATGGCTAGTCTCTGTCCTTCAGGCAGGCAGCAGCAGAATGAGGTCACAATGCCCCTCCTCTCCCTCATTAAGGGACCACCTCTCTCACTGAGGTGGTGAAGAGTATGTGGGCGCATTCAAATTAAAAGAATTTATGTAGTTTCTCTGTATTCTCTATATCCATCTTTAGTATTCATTTGCCTTTCTGGCTGGCTTATGGTCCTGATATATTTAAAGAGTTATTTATTATTGGTTTTGATGCTTTAAGTTATAGGTTCCGCAGAATCATGTTTTGCATCCCCAGTTGTCTGTTTCATTTGTGCTAAGTTGTTCCCTTTTTTTCACCTCATTTGGGCAAGTCTTTCAGTTTTCAAAGGAAACCTTCAGAAACATGATTAGAGCTGTTGGTGACCCCTTCAACTTTGTATCAGCTTTTACTGGCTTGTGTGATGTGTTTTAGCTGAGGTCCTATTATTTTGGTTTGGTGAAGATCCCAGTCACTTTCAAGCAATTTGACGCTCTTGACTTCCTTTTTCAGTTTGTGTACTCAGTAAAGAAAAAATTCTTCTTTTTCAGTCAACTGTGACTATATGCGTATTTCCTGGTCCTTTCCCCATTACCTGTAAATTAAACACTGTGGTTGCTGCAGCCCTGATTATAGTCCTTTGTTTCACTAAATACATGATTGCTACTTTATTTAGACAGCTTCTTCCCCTGAAGTGTATTTTCATTTGCTCCACCTCAAGTAAGATGAGAACAAATTCATTTTACTTCTGAACTAAGATGCACCAAACATTTCAACTGGGCAGACGTCTGTTAGGCCAGCTACAGAACAGCAGCAGTCCTCTCAGAAAAGTGCATTGCTCATAATCTGTAACAGAAGCAGCCAAAATGGCTCTGTTAGGAGCTTACCCTCTGTCTTACCATCTTCAGAGTCATTAGAACTGGAGAGAGTTAATTATGCAGTGACATTGCCTAAGAACTGAAGAGCGCTGTAGAATCAGATAAAGATCTATCTATCCCAGCATTTTGTATTCAGCAGTGGCCATAAGCTGGGGCAAGCCACAAACTATGGGCAATATCTCTCTTCTATTGTTAGTCTTCTGGCAACTGCTGATAATATATACACTGTCTTTGAAGTATGAAGGTTTAACTTAGCCATCAGGACCCTTGAAAAAGTCAGCCACTATAAATTTGACTGACCCTTTTAAAAGAAACCATCTAAGCCACTTCCTTCAGGAAAGTCTCCTGCTATAACATCTGGCAAAAGCAGTTATCCAGCCCACCCCAGAAATAGATTGTACTTTTAAGCTTTAAACATACAAAGTGAGTTGTGGACCCTCTGAGGAAGCTGGAACTATATTTTGTTTGTTGTTTTTTCGTAAGTTTGGAAAGGCATGAACTTGTCTAATGTTGTAACTTGTCTGTAATGAACACAGCCCCAAATTCATTATGAGAAGCTCCCACCTTTTGGTTCCCCGTTATCTAATGACTCGCCCCTTTCACGCTTCCCAATTAAAACAAGTTCCATTAATTTGATTGGACTCCACCCTTTCATCAGTTCTTCTTGCCTAGAGAGTCTCTTGGAAGTACTCGCGTGTGTGCACTGCTTGCACGGTGAGCTGAGAAGCGGGGAAGGCACTAGTCCAGCTGAGAGTCTTTGCAAGCCATGCACATTTGGTAACAAGTGAGCCTCCCTAAGTCCTTCATGCTCCCTACAGAACAGTACATGGCTTCTGCTTTTCAACAATTCTGTTTTCCTACAGTGATCCAGTCCCTAACCTGCCAGATAAGTGGGGGAATCCCGTAGTGAACTTGGTATGAGAGACTTGTGATGCATCCATAAAATTAATAGGAGTGAGTCTTTCTCTCTGACTTCTCAATTTCAGACAGTGGAATTGGCCTGGAAAATGGAGTATTGGTTGCTGCTGTAGTGCCTGGTAGCCCAGCTGCCAAAGAGGGATCCCTCACAGTGGGAGATAGGATAATTGCCGTAAGTCATACTTTCAGTATTTCTTAGCTCATAAAGAAGGGTTCATTCAGATTCAGACATCACAGAAACTATTGTTAGTCATCCTTAACCGGGTTTCTCTGTGCCTACGACAGACATAGTGTATATTTTGTAGAACTTGAAAAAGCTACTCTTTTGGAGTATACTTTTCAAAATCCCTTAGCTAGCATAGGCACAAGCTGGGGAATTGTGAGACTCCAGACAGGGGGAGGAGGAGGAGGAGGAGGAGGAGGAGGAGGAGGAGGAGGAGGAGGATTTAAAATCAGTGAGTCAGTCTGAAAGTCAGAATTTTGCAGTTCAGCTGTGGAACTCATTTATCAAGATTAAGGTTTGTTCCCCCATGTTTCCTTTTAAAAATTATACTGGTGCAGGAATAGTTTGGGCTTTCTCAAAATCATGTTTTGAACTTCAGAGTGCTAATCAGGTTTCATTTATAAACATAATGTGCAAATACAATTTAGACCACTATATTACCCATAGCTTTTTATGGTTTTGGGTGAAGCATGGCTAGTAAAGAGGCACATATAATTCTGTGTAACAATATGGAAAAGAATGAGGCAATCCATCCAGGGGTAGGGATGGAGAGGTAATATAAATCTGCCAAGGCAGGCTCCCAGATTTCAGATTATTGTTCAAGGGTAAGCAATGCCACTTGATAGTATTTACGTAAGATGGCCTTGTATTTTTGTTTATTGAACATAAACCAGCTGAGCTGTTTACCATTGCTTAGTTTTGCATTGTTGCTGTGTCATCCTTTTGTTGCAGATAAATGGCATTGCACTTGATAATAAATCACTGACTGAATGTGAAGCTTTGCTGCGAAACTGCAGGGAGTCTCTTACACTTTCGCTGATGAAGGTAGGTGTTAAAAAAAAAGACATAAAAGTGAATAAAAGCTGGATTGTCCACTTAGGAAAAACAGTGGATTGCCTGCATCTGCTGCATGTCTAATATACATACTACCTAAAAGCCAGCAGATTTGGCAGGCAGGAGGGGGATTGGGACTATGTTTCATTGTGACAGCATTCCAGCCCTTTTCTCCACTTGTCTCTATGTTGTCTCTGCTCATACAAAATTATCCCAAAATGTCCACTAAGGAGCAAGAAGATACATTTCCACCACCTTTTGCAGCCCTGTGGGCCAGTTTAAACCAGGGAAAGGCCTTTTTTGAAACAGGAAGTAAACAAGAAATGACTTTGGCTCACTCCCTTTTGTAAAAAAGACCTCTCCTAGGCCCAAAATAACCCGAGAAGGCCTAAAACTTGGTGAAAATGTTCCCCTTTCCCCATAGAGGCCCTTTGAGAGCAATTTATTTTATTTCATTTGCAGGAGCAGGTGCAATAGAGAGGTGCAGCCCTGTAGGGTCTTCTGAGGGGGCTAATGCCTAGCCTTTCACAATCGCCCAGCCTTTAGGCAAAGAAACAGAATGTGTCCCCCTTTCCTGCTGTCATGAACCTAATAAGTACTTCTGTCATCTCAGAAGTGAACATCTTGCTGGATAAGATTTCTAGTAGCTTGGGATAGGGAGTGGTGGTGGTGGTATTAATTCAGCAATGTGTTGCAGCTACCTTCTCCCGTCTATGACCAAGCATAGTCATATATATACAAACTGTGGAGTAAATTATGAAAAAGTGCTTTAGTTGATATATTTAACATTGATAGGCTTCAGGTTTTCTATAAACGGCTTTTGACTTACTCTGGTGCAGAATATTACCGTGTTTATAGTGCAGAATACAAACATCCTTGGCTATATATCAGTAAAGAGATAGATAGCCATATAACTTGTTAAGGATTTCATGACAAACTTTGCAAAATCTTCTGAGACTTCAGTTTTACATTTTGTATACACTCACCTAAGTATAAATTTTATTCATTGCCTTATTTCTGAGTCAACATGCGTAGGTTATGCTGTGCATGTAACTTAGGATGAACTAATGCCTAGAGGTTAAGAAGAGGTTAAGCAATAGGGTATATCTATCTATATCTAAGATATATAGGTGACTTCTGTAGTCTTAATTCTACTGAATGAATTTTGTTGTTTCTCCTCCTAGGTTTTTCCTCAGAGTTCAAGCTCATCATGGAGTGGTCAAAACATATTTGAAAACCTCAAGGATTCAGAAAAAATTTCAAACTGTAGGGTTCATGGGGCTGAGGTACAGGCCCAGAATAAAAGAAATTTAAAGCATAACAGCTCAACCCAAACTGACATTTTCAGCCCAGATATAATGGATGTTAAGAAATCACAGAGTGACCAAGAGGGCAGTGGTCTGTATTGTGATCTCAAACCATTCTCCAACAGTGTCCTACATGCAGATTCTCACCGGAACACAGTCCATGGGTGCCACAGTAATTCAGAGCACAGCCTTGGTTCCTTCAGTCCAGATGTGTATGGCGAGCCAAGCTATGATATCGTTAACCTGGACAACAGGAGGCTGCCATTTGAATCCACAGTTGCAGACTGCATGATGGTTGAGGGCACATTAGACAAAGGGCATGGTGGGAAACACAGCGGTGGCACCTGGCCTAAAGTGGTGGTCAACATTGCTACAGCAGAAACAGAGAAGTTCTCTGTCTACAAAAAGCCCAAACAAAGGAAGTCCATTTTTGACCCTGACACTTTCAAAAGACCTCTGACTCCACCCAAAATGGACTATCTGTCTCCCAGCCAGGTGCTCGGACATTCACCCCAGTCCTCTAAAACTGAAGCCATATCTACCCCTCCTACCCCTCCTAAGAGAAGTGATTCTATTAAGTTTAAACACAAACAGCAGGCAAGTTCTGCCTCAGAGTCTACGGTCACAACAGGCTCACCACCTACCAGCCCTGCTACAGTCCAGCCTCCTGTGTCAATTGAACTCAAGCCAGATGGTGTCATTCACAAGGGGCGAGGAAGACCCTCTGGACATTATTACAGGGAGGAAGGGGTTGATCCTGCACATTTGCCTTCAAGGAAATCCTGTGAAGATGACATTGGTTTTCAAAGAATAGAGGAGCCAGAAATTAAGAGACCAAGACCCAAATCTGCTCCTGCTTTGAGGCATAAACTAACCCCTGTGGCCATTCCTAACCCATCTCATCAGGTAGATTCAAGACCTGAAACAGGGATTAAAGCCAACATTTCATAAAAAAAATGGTTTAAAGGTTTAGGGTAGCTTTTCTTTACTCAAGTAAATTTACAACATGGAGAAATTAACTGGGATTAAAGGTGTGTCCATAGTGCTTGTGCGAACATCTAGAAGTGGATGGCTAAATTGAAGTGGAACATTTGTAGAAAATTGTTTCCATTACTAGCTTAATGTGCTCATCTGCAGTTGATCTCTGCTTAGAAGGAACAGAACTGGCATCTCTCAAGGCTCTCATTAGCTCAACATCTTGCTAAATGATGGTTGGGACCTCTCTGTAAATGCCATTGCCAGCCAAAGACAAAGTTCATTTTGACCTCCCTTTTGAAAATGGAGATCATGATCTGAATTCAAACAATTGTGGAACTACTTCTTGAGTCCTGGGTGGTTTAGCTTAGCCATGTACATTTGCTCTTGAAAGGCACTGGGGATTGGAATCTCAAACATAGTGTATCACAAGGTAAATTGATTTAAATCAAGACTAAGGCTTCAAGTCCAGTATCCACTTATCTAGCAGTAAGTCCTGTTGAAATGTAGGAATTATTTCTAAGTAGGTATATGTAGGATTGAGAGCTAGTGTGGTGTAGTGATATGAGCAGTGGACTACTACCCCGGAGACCAGGATTCAGTTCCCCACTCATCCATGGGAACTCACTGATCTTGGGCATGTCACACACTCAGCCCCAGAAAAATACCATGATAGGTTCATTTTAGCTGGAAATGATATGAATGCACACACAAAAATGTAGGATTATTATAGAAATAATTGTCCTTGATTAGTTTAATTAATAAACAGATATCTACACTACATAGTTATATTAGTTTGATAATATTCTAACTGTCATGGCTCCATTCTATGGAATAATGATGTTTATAGTTTGGGGAAGTCCTTAAAATTCTTTGCTAGGGAATTCTAGTTTACTTTTTGAAATACAATACTTTTGGAGATCTCTGGCAAGGATTTCTTTTAAAAAAATATTTTGTATTTTAACACAAACAATTTAATTCGCAATCAAAGGACTTACACATCCAGAAAAAGCAGATGAAAAGAAATGAAAAGAAGAAAGAAAAGAGAAAAAAAAACTAAATTCAGTTAAATTAAACAAAAATTCAGTACTGAAAAACTAAACTAAAACAGTAAATATTAACTAACTAAAACACTAAACACTAACTTACTAAAACAAAAGGGCTCTGAACATCCCCCCAGCCAAACTGTAGTGAAGGGGCGGGTTAAAAAAAGGAAAATATTTTTTCTAACATTACAGGTCCAACTAAATAATCTTTCTAGAATTATTAGTAACCATAGCCACAGATTGTTGCATCAAATTTCTTATTGCTCAGAAAGTCCATAAACAGTTTCCAGTCTTCCAAAAATCTTCAGTTGGCTTATCCTTTAAAATCCACATTAATTTGGCAACTTCGGTTAACTCACCAAGCTTAACAATCCATTCTTCTGTTGTAAGTGCTTCAGTCTGTTTCCAGGTTTGACCAAACAATGTTCTTGCTGCTGTTAACATATACTGAAGAAGTAATCCATATTTAGTATCCAATTATCCATAATACTAGCAAAAACATTTCTGGTGATATTATAAAAATCTACCTTTAAAATTTTTTGGATTAATATGGAAATCTTGGACCAGTAACTTTTCACCTTCCTACGTGTCCACCACATACAGAAAAAGGAGCCCTCCTCATCTTGACATCCCTAACATTGATTTGAAATATTCTTAGTGGATTTTGACAGCTTATTTGACAGCTTTACCAGCCACCTATCATGTTATATGTGTTTTCTTTTAAATTACTATACAGAGTAAACTTTATGTCTTTCAACCACATTTTCCCCATACATCCATTTGGACATTGTATCTAGAATTTTGGGCTCACCTTATCATGTACTTACAAGTTCATTTTCTGTCTCTAGTTTCTTTTTTCTTTTTTTCTTTTTTAAATTTTTATTGATAGTTTGACTGAAAATAACCCCTCCTCACACTTCCATGCTTAAATCTTCCAGTTGAAATTGCTTATTTCCATTCCATTACAAACATAATTTCCATCTTACAGAGAGAAGAACAGTTACATTATTTCTTCTTTGATTTCTTATACATTTATATCCTTACCCAATCCAATACTCTTTGCCATTCTTTCTCAAAGTTCTGGATAGATTTATTCTTCAAAGAAAATGCTAACTTTTCCATCTCTATCATATCCAGAACTTTTAAGTTCCATTCTTCTATATCAATATGTTTCTTTTCTTTCCAGTGCTGCGCATATATCAACCTTGCCGCAGCTATTAGATATAATAATATCTTCTGATGACTCTGTCTCTAGTTTCAGTGTTACATTTTTTAAATTGCTTAGTCATCATTGTTTACACGACTCTAAATGAAAATCATTTTCTCCAACCTCTGTAGTTAGATCTCTCTTACTTTATTAAAATCTATCTTTGAATTGCATATAAGGAAACCAGTTAAAATCTTTGTGTTCCTTAAGAAGCATCTCACTTGAGAATCTCACAGCTGTCTTGCTCAAAGTACAAAAGGTAAAACAACCATCTCCCATTTTTAACCCATTCTTTCCTGAAAAAGGTTTCCTGTGGTAAAGTGGCTGATACTATCTTAGGAAACCATCTGTGTACCAGACTAATAGAAAAGTCTTGATTTTTTAAAATTCACCATGTGCCTTGACTTTACCAAAGGTAACCATGCCATCCTTCAAGTTCTAAGAGTCTCACTTCTGTAAGCAATATCCATCCCTTCGACCATATAAAACAACAGCTCTCATAAGACTATTTAATAGTACAAATTTTGAGACCACTCCTTTCTTTAGCATCATACCATGTTTTAAATTTTATTTTGGGTTTCCTTGCCTGACAAATGCATCTGGAAATTTCATTCTGCCGTTGTACAAAGAGTATTCCATTTTTTATAATGAAGATCATTTGAAGGTTGGGGGGGAGTCTTTGCTTTTATTACTGCAGTTCTGTCCAAAAGGAATGAAATTAACTTTCCTCATTTTTCTAAGTCTCTTTTAATTTCTTTCCAGAGCTTTTCATCATGTTTTGAAACAGTAAACTGTAATTCTTTGTATTGTAACTCTCAGATGTTTAATCCCCCTTTTTCCACTATAAAACTGGAAAGAACAGTTAATTCATTTTACTTTTACCAGTCATATTTTTAGTCAACTGTTTTGTTTTATCACAGTTCACTTTAAACACGGAGCATGTCCAAAATGTCTTAATTTTTTCCAAAACAGCCTTCTTTGAGTCCAGTGGATTTTCTGTCGTTATCACAAGATCATCTACATAAGCCCACTGTTTATAATGTTCATTTTTTTCCCTCACTCCACAAATTATATCATATTCTCTGATATCTCTCAGTAAAGTCTTCAATGCCAAAATAAACAGCAAAGGTGGAATGGGGACAATCTTGTCTAGTTCCCTTTTGTATGGTGTTGTTGCATTGACGTTTACCAAAATCTGGACTTTTTGATATAGTGATATAGTGTCTTTATTGCTTCAATAATATTTTCACCAAAGTCCATTCTCTCCAGTACTTGAAATAAATAATTACGAGAAATATCAAAAACTTTCTCTGCATCTAAAAAAATCAAAATAGTATTTTTGTTATTATATATTCCAAATATTCAATAACATTAAGATAATAATTCTTACATTACTCCTTACTTGTCTTTTTTTTGCCAAAAATCTGCTCTTATCCCCATGGATATTCTGAGACATATGTTTCCTCAATATGCTTGCCAAAATAGTAGTGAATATCTAATGAGATAGGTCTATTTATCTTTATATCTCATCTGCATTTTTTTTGTGAATCACTGCAGTATAGGTGTTTCTCTAACAATCTGATCCAGCAAGGATTCCTAAGGACCTCACCAAAATACAAAGATGACCTAGAATGGAGCCATGACAGTTAAAGTAATCTCAAACCAATAAAACTATGTAGTGCAGATAAACAGATGATTTAAATAATTGAGGGGGGAAAAACTTTTTTAAAAAACAGTTTGTTTAAACCACATTCATTTTTAGATCAATTTATATATTGTTTGGTGGCTGTAACAATTACATCAGTGTGTGCATATTGGTTTGCATCTCAGTATAGCTTTTATGCTGCTTAGGAGCCCCTGTGCCATTTATATTGTACAATGATTTCTGCGTAGGGAGAAGTCAGGAAAGGCAGTGGGGAGGGGGGAACATATTTGATTATAGTGGATTTATGTTTGGCTCTCTCCATATACATTGAAGGACACATGTTTTCCTACTAGTGTGTGCATTTATTTATAATCAGTTTCCAATGAACTAAGTATGATATACTCCTGAATCCAGGAAGCAAGACCAGTAGTCAAATAGGTTTATCAGTTATATGAAAAGTCCATTTCAGTGCTACCTGTCAAGTGGTCGTGAATATTTATAATAGAAGAGGCAAATGTGTTGGACACCTGAAATAATTAGAGAACAAAGTACAAGATCACTTAGATGGATTTAGTGCATGATCCTGAAGAGATAAAGCATGGTGTTACCTGTCTCCAGCAGGAGGCCTAGAAGAATGAACATGAATATCTCTTACTCATAGTACTTAGCCTTAAAGCTAATGTTTTCCTCCATCATTGTTGTTCCTTATGGAAAAATAAGTTTCCGTTTGGTGTGCTTGATTGATTGTTAGAACAGTGCTAGAAAATGTCCTGGCTGTACCGCGTATGTTTGAGAAGGAAAACCTCTGGCTTATTGGGCTAATCCAGCCCATGAAGATTGTGGGTACTTTGATGAAGCTGTGCCCTCTTTGTGAGCTCCATTCATTGGAATTGGGGAGATTCGTCTGTGCTTTCCTTGCCTTCCAACTGAGAAGGCAAGCTGCAAGTGGAAAAAGCTCGAATATTGTAGCAGGGCTCCGCACCCCACAGTCCTTCCATGTTCCCAGTGGGAAACATGAGTGCAGCAGGTGGAAAACTTACTGCCTCCAGCTGAGGTCAGAGGTAAAACAAGACAAAACAGGAGCATTCTTCATGCAGACAGAGGCACAGGACTGTTTGCTTATCTGCATGGAGAATGGGAAATTTGCATCTCATTTGGAGGCTGCATCATATAATGCTGTAGAGCTTGGCTTGATTCAGAGACAGAAGTTGGGCAAGCCCAGCATCAGGACCAATCCACTTCCTCAGCCTTGACCTGTATGTTTTTGCCTGTTGGTGCTTGGCAATTTTGAGGGGCAGGCAACATGGGAAAAAGTTGTACGTGAAATTGTTAAGCAGCCCCACCCTGCATTGTTTCTCTAGTCCAGTGGTTCTCAACCTGTGGGTCCCCAGATGTTCGTGGACTTCAGCTCCCAGAAGTCCCAGCCACTATGGTCAATGCTCAGGGCTTCTGGGAGCTGAAGTCCAAAAACATCTGGGGACCCACAGGTTGAGAACCACTGCTCTAGTCCATTCTTTCCCAGAGGATCCCCCTTCCCTTACACACACTTTCTCATTCTGCTGCCCTCCCTTTGACACAGATCTCATAATTTGGGTCCTGCTACAATGTGTTTATTAAACTTAGATTTTGTTTTGAGCCAGCTTAGTCTAAATGTAGGAATTTTTCTATTATTTTTTTTAAATCAGTGATTTCTATAAACTCTAGTGTACATGCAGAGGAACTGTGGTTAAAAGTGCAGAAAGAGAAGTCCTCTGAGCAGGGCCTTTTATATGCTAGTGATTGATCTTTCTCCCTGGATTTCTGCCTATGTGTTTTTTATCTACACCCCACTAATAAAGCCTTATCAGACATATAAAATAGCTACTTAGAATTTATTTTGATATCTCATTGCCAGCTCAGTGGCAAAAAGTGTCAAGCTCCTCTCTTAAGTGCCCACAGAAGAGAATTCAATACCTGAGGAGGCAAGAGAGAAAGATGGAGGCAAGAGTAAATGTGAGAAGGCTGTGCATTCAGTTCAGTAATACATTTCTAGGCTGCAGTTATCTATATATTTATCTGAACTTAAGTCCCACTGAACTCGGCAGAGTCTAACTCTGACTTGATTTGTATAGGATTGCATTGTTAGGCTTTAAAATCAGTACATGCAAACTGTTTAGAGGTCAAGCCCAAGCCTTCCCAGAAAAAGTGAATTTAGAAAGAATAATTTTAGGGATGAGAGCGAGGTGGCATTATCTAAATGTTCCAGGATGGAGTTCTACACTTCCAGCCACTAGGTGACAGAGCTTGGAAAGATAGGTTTAAAAATTAATTTGTTAATGTTGAAGGTTAGAAAATGGAGAACCCTAATCTGTTGTTAATGATGAGCCAAAAAAAAAAAAAACTAATTAAAAATTGACAAATTATTTCTAATTAATTGTTTCATAGCTCTGCTAGAAAAGAAAGGTCAGACTTCTTGAAAGAGATTCACTGTATACTTAATGTAGTGGTTGCAGATATTTTTAGTAATTACTATAGTAGTTATTATTATAGCTTGAATTATCTGGCTTTCAGCACGACATGTTTCAAGGTAACACAAAAACACCTCAAAGGCTCACAATAAAAATCCAGTTTTGCAGGAGGCTGGTTGAGTTCTTTATATGAAGAGAACCAAACTCTTGTGTCTGAATTCTAGACGTTAATGAGTGGATTTTTTTAAAAAAGAGTTGCATGATGATTGCAAAGGGGGAGTGGCATTAGAAGATGTATAGAATAAGGAATGGTAAGAAATGGGCTATTAGATTAGAAATAGAAAACAATTGGCTGAATGTAGGGCTGACCAGATCCCAAAACCATTTTATCTGTCCCTTTGATAATACTACCAAATTTCAGTTAAGTTAGGTTAGAAAAATAGTGCACATTTCAAGTTGTAAGGGAAATGTTTTTCAAGATAAAAGAAAAACTGTGTTTCAATACTGAATTGTATTAATTGATATGTAAATATGAAATTGTACCCAATTCTATGCAGGACTGCACCTGAGCAGATATGTTCCATATCTGGGAAGCCCTTCTTATTAGATTAGAGGTGGTAAATTTGGGGTTGAAACAGGCTTTCCCAGGGTCCTAGTCTGGCTCCTGCAATTCCCCATGTGGTTGTTTCACCTTTCTAATAATGTTGTTGGTTGGTACTTTCCCAGCCTTTGTGCAGTTTTTCCCCTTTCTCATAGACAATAGGAAATATCTCACTTAAGTTCCTAGCAGTAGGGGATATAATCCAAAATGGATTTTATTTACCACTGGAATATAGCCCCTGAAAAGTTTAGCTTTCATTCTGAAAATTCTTCCCCACTTTTATTCAAGATCAGAGATGGGCAGCTACCCAGACGGTGATGGTGGAGGGCCATTCCCTTCCCTATCCCTTATGGGCAGCAACACTGCAGTCAGCATGGCTGAAAATGATGTCACATCACTTTTTTTGGCCATTTGTTTCAGGAGGTGGTATTGGAGGCAAGTGGACTCCCCAACTGCCACATTTTTGTGGGAGTTCAGGTGTTCTTGTGTTGACTATGGCCAGAAAAAAATGGCATAACTTTTTAAAAATCAAGGGAAGCTTGGAAGATCACAAAAAAGGGCTGGGGCTGACTGCCATGGTTTGCAGGATGTACTTTCCCCAACCATGTGCTAGGCAGTAATGGAAGTTCTCTTATGAAACCTGATGAATCATGTACACCCGAATGTACTGTTCTGTGCAAGCACTGTATTCTCCCTCCTCCTTGAACAGAGGTTTTTAGCAATTTCTGCCGTAATGAAGAATCTGTAATGTGTTTAAAATTAAGTTGAAGCTATACAAAATAACTAAATCTAATATATAAAATTCAAAGTTGGTTTGTCTGTGTCAGGTGAAGACTTCATACTATTGGCTGCCTAAGAAGATTCTATGGAATCCTGGGGTTTGTAGTTTAGGGAGGGGCCTTTAGAATTCTCAACCAGAGAGCTCTTGGGCCTCAGAAACCCAACCTCTGTATGTTAATAACTCTGAATACGTATTGGATTGGGGAATATGGGGAAAAGTTACAGGTACTGGACAAGATAGTTTGAGGAATTAGAGACACAGGTTCTCAAATCTTTCTGACAAGTATTGCCTATGGGAAAATGAAATCCCAGACAACGCTGGGTAAATACACTAGTAAAAAATAAAAGCAAGAAAAAGAAAAGTGACTTGGACTTTTCCCACAGGTACAAAAATACGCTCCAGCAAGTGAAGAGCTTCTTTCACCTGAACTTCAGGAGTGGCCAACGTATTCACCAAAACGTTCCAGTAGGCATAGTGATGGGTTTGTGCCTACCTCTTTATACTCTGGAAGCTTGTCTGCAGGTTAGTATGACAAACTGCTTTTGTTGAAAGATTTTTCTAAATGTTGGTTACACAAGTCACTGGTCATGGGGCAGCCATTCACTTGACAGTGTAAAGTGTCACTTTAGAGTAGGAGAGTAAAATGTCTTATCTTGAGATACTAAACACACAGCAATTATTGGGGGAATTAATCTCTGAGACCACAGTTTGCTTTAGTTACTCTTTCACTGCTGTGATCATATCAAAGACTAAAAACAAGTGGCCCAGCACAAGGCTGATAAATGGGTAGATGACAATAACAGTTGGGTATGCGTTCATAATTCTCACATAGAACAAAGCAGTAATAATGAAAGCATTTTGCACCTCTAAATAGAATATATGATTGCAGGAAACATGTACACTTTTTTGGACACTGTGACATACAACAAGTATACAAAAGTAATTCAGTTTCCCTAAACAGTTTGTATTTTTGAGGTTTCTAAACAAGATACCTTCTTTTCTTTTTCTTTTTCGGCATTAAGGTTCCTTCCCAATATATTACCATGAAAAATTCCCATCTGTCCTAGGTTTATGATTCTTGTTGCCATCAGCAACTGTGTAGCAATGTAGTCAGTTGGTTTACAGAATCTTTCCAAGCATCTTTGCTTGTCAGTTTTTGTATTCAAGAATGGCACAGTACTGGTTACTTATGTCTTGGTATGAGATGGGTCAGAAAAAAATCATGAGGCCTCGTGTTCACAGTAATACCTCTTTTCTCTGTATGAGAGAGGCCTTTGTGACCTAGGGGCTTGGCATAATACTAGAATTTAATGCAGACTTCTGAGGCAATTAATACTGATTTGGTAGATGCTTCCCTATCTCAATTGGTGCAATATTTGCCATAAATGATCTGTCTGTCTGTGAGGGTTCTGTTTCATATGAAGGCTGAAGGGAGTAAACATTGAATGCATATATGGAAGAACTATGCACAGGTGTGAAATCCAGAATTTTCATAGGTTCTAATATGTAAGTAGCTCTGGTGTGTATATTGTTACTGAATGAACATTTAAAAACTGAAATTACTCTCTGTTTGTTTTGTCCCTCTTTCCCTTATAGGTACAGTACCAAGGAACATTGCACCATGTCCTGCAGTAACTGCTGTTATGAGAAATCCTATTTATACTGCTTGGAGCCATAGAGTTAGCACCACCAATTGTCCTTCTGTTGCCAGCCAGTATTGCCATCAGCATCTCCATCCCAGGTGCATATGGAAGAGGGGATCAGCTTGATGGATCAGCTAGTCTAGTGTGGCCAACCACATGATTCTGAAGGCCCACAAGACTTCCTATCTCAGAGATTTCCCTCTAGCACTTGCTGTTCATAAGAACACTTTGTTTGCATTCTTCATTTTTAACTCATATTCATCAGTGAGAGGCTGTCTCATATGCATCACTTTGTTTTGCCTTCAAGCCAACTCTGACTTGTGGTGACTCTATAATAGGGCTTACTTTGCAAGATTTATTCAGAGGAGGTTTGCCATTGCCTTCCTCTAAGATGAGAGAGTGTGACTTCCCCAGGATTACCCACTGGGTTTCCATGGCTGAATCCTGGTCCAGTGCTCAACCCAGTAGACCACACTGTTTCTGTCCACCAATTACTGTGCAATATTGGCATTATAAACATTAAAGCTAATGGCAGCTGGTTTTTCTGTCTTGCAGTGCTCAGCACCAAGGCCGCCTGAGTTTGGACTTGAGCCATAAACACTCCAGTGAGTGTTCGGAAAATTCACGCACAAGATCATCACATGGTTCAAATTCACTACCGTCTAGTGCAAGACTTGGTAAGTAGTATTTCCAACAGGACTATCTGCCAACTTATTTGCAGTCATATTTGTGTCATTAGAGGAAATATTTCTGCTTCCTCCTACTTGTGGTCCACTTTTGAGTTCTTCTTTGTATTTGGCCTTTAGGAGTCAGAATTCAAAGATGAGGATTGGCCCGGTTCAAAACTGTTAGGGATGTTAGCCTTTTGTTGGCCATCACACCAATTCCTCGTAGCTTAGACTGTTGTGAGATAGAGGACTAAATCTTTGGGCTTGTGCCCCCCTTTCCTGTACAAAGCATCCCATGTGATCAGATGACATCCTTTGTTTGTGCCATTAATCCATCTTTCTTTTTTTGTAATGGATATAGTGCTTGGGCATATGCCCAGTATCAAACCATCTTCTGTATGGTGTGCATGTATAGATCTTATGTGCAGTCACCGTACATAAACAGTGTGCGTGGTGATCCAGTGGAAGAACCTAATTTTCAGTCTTGTGTTGAGATGACTAAAAGGACCTATATATTTCTATTGGGAGAGAAGAAGAAGAGCAGGAGTAAGTCATGTGAACGGCTTGTTGTGTATAATCCTTCATCTCAGTTTTGCCTCTATGCCTAAAAATTGTGAAATAAAATCAAGCAATCTACAGGTACACAGATTTTTTCTGTTTTGCCCTGATTCAATTTAAGAAAAATATTTTGAGTGTCTATTTCTGTAGTCTTTTACAAAATGAGTGATACAGCCATCCTGTTTGAAAAGTGAAAGGCATAGCACAAGTTCTTGATTATCTCCCTGCAGCCTTGTTCCCTAAATATTTTTAACCCAGCGGAGCACGCTTTCTGTATCAGAGCTCAGGTGAGGAGAAGAGCATTATGGGAGAAAGACTGCAGGGAGGTATGCTGGAAGGAGGAGCGCTGCATTCCTCCACCTGCCTTATTTTTAAAATAGGATTTCCTCTCTTTTCTACTTGCTTGAAGCAATTATATGTGTAAACATATAGAACTACCATCCAATGGGAATTCTTGCCAAAGAAACCTGTTAGATTTTTAAAAAAGTAATAAATTTGCCTCAGTTATATTTGTCAAGTATTTAGTAAGATTTAGGGTCTAAATGAATTTTCTTCTTACTGTGTCTGCTTTTTTTTTTACCTTTTTATACTTTAAAGTAGGTTCTTCCAGCAACCTGCAATATAGAACGGAAAGAATAAAAATACCCTTGACACCGAGATATCCGAGGTCCATCATTGGCTCTGATAGGGGTAAAATGATCCTTTTCTTATTGTTCTGTTGGACATTATTGCATAAATTGAGAGTTCTGTACACTAGAATTCTTCTGCCTATGTTTTGATGAAGAAAATGTCGTCCTATATGGTTTCATTCTTTTCTTATTTTTTTCTCCTGAATAAAAATAGCAACTGGGCAGGTCCTCTGTATTCCAAAAGATTTTTTTATACAGCTGGATTTGTGTTGCTAACCCTCTTTTCTAATCTTTTAACTGAACTATACTGTCTTGAAGGATGTACAGTAGATGTAAGAACCTGTACGTTACAGTATAATCCCAACAGTTCTTCAATGTCTATTCACCAGAGATGTATGTATGAAATACCTAGGAACTTGTCTTAGTTTTGTTCAGATGCCAATTTAAGATTGAATTTAATCTTGACGCTTCGGGACAAGCCTATTGTTCATCGTATTGAGTGGTAGGATACAAAATCAATCATATTTACTAATAGGAAGCTCATTCTTCAAAATGCCAGTCCTCATAGATCTCAAATGACAACATTAATGTAAAAGAAAAGAGGTATCAGGCCACATAGTATGCACACAAGGAAAGTTCAGCTGCCTTGGAGGAATCCTAATATTCGCAGAAGTACAAAATACCTGGGGTGTGTTTGTGTGGAGCCTTAAATGAAGTGATGACAGAAATCAAGCTTTAGGTGAGGAAGGTGTATCAAAGTATCACAATGGCTGTTTGGCTGGAATACTGAACAGGAACATGCAATATTTTGTTGCATAGCCACAAGTAATCTTAATTCTCTTACTCAGTGCAAGTCCTTTTATAGCCAAAACCATTTATACAGAAGAGAGAGGTACTGTCAGCTTGAGGAAACCCAAAATAAAACAAACCTTAAGGGAGAAACCTCAGGAGGAACCTGCCCCTGTCTGACAGGCTAGTGAGAATTATGGAATGCTAATTGACGTGGGGCAGGTAATAGAAGATGATGGGACAGTGGGACTGGAAGAATGTATGGTTACGTAGGAGCACTCCACACTTCAACATCTTGTTGCATATCCAGATATTAATATGATAATGAAATCTCTTGCTGCTGTTTCTTAAAAGAAATAAAAAAAAACCCTTAGACCTAGTTAAAAGTCCTCCACAAAGCACTTGGAAATGGATACATAGAGATATATTAACTGCTGTGAATGCCATGGATGCTCCTTTGCTTCCCTGTGCAGGTTCATTGTCACACTCCGAATGTAGCAGCCCAAGCCTGATAACTCCTCCGCAGTCACCACTGAACCTGGAGACCTCATCATTTGCCAGTAGCCAGTCACAGAATTCTCTTTCCACAATGCCTAGGATCTCAGTGAGTCCAGTGTCAATAGGACAGCGCCGAAAAGACAAGTAAGCAGTGGTCATTCTGTTAATATATTGTGTAGGGTTAGTTACTTAAGAACTTAGTTGTCTGGTTACATATCAAATAATCTATAGGAACTTTGGCAAAGGTCAGAGAAAATTGTACTAGTAACAATTCCTTCCTTCTTTTTAGAACAGTAGCCTTTGACTTTTTTTGACTGGGGTTAACTTTAAGTTCAGCTGGCTACACAGGAACCATCTGTTCATTTTTCACTCTGCGCGCGCGCACACACACACACACACACACACACACGTATCAGTCCATCATTCTGTTCCTCACTTCCCATCCATCCATCTCTCTCCATTTCTGTCTGCGATCTTGTCTTCCTGCTTTACTTACTGTAAAAGAAAAGTAGAGCCAATGGTACAAAAACATTATTCCCTCCTACAGTTCACCTCAGGATGGCTTATGCAGGTGATCTGAACTCATCAGTTGAAGACCTGTATTTTAAAATACCCCAGAGGCAATTCTCTCTCAGAAAATGCATAGAAAACTTTCTAGGTGACAAGTCACATGGGGCTTATGACAGATGCCATTGACACTAGTAACCATGGGTGCTTGTGAAACATGTTAACAGCTTGTATGTATGTGTATCCCCCTACTTCGTGAATGGCTGTGCCATATCAGAGATGTCTGCAGGTGCAACACACAGCTATTAGGGCAAGAAAAAGCAGGCAGATCAATAGGAAAAAGAAAAAATGGAAGCAGGTTGGGGGCGATTGTGTGTGGTATGGTATTGCAAGCTGAGCAATAAAGAATGGGAGTTATAGTGGTACAATAAAAAGGAGAAGGAGAAGTGCAATCAGGTGATTACTGCCTGTGATGGTGGTCAATGAATGGGCAGGTAACGTGTTGACAAGTGTTCCAGCGTGTTGACAAATGTAATTTTTTGCTGGTGAAATATGCATTTGGCCCTCGACATTTGTGGGTTTAACTTATGTGAATTTGATTATTCGCAGATTATTTGCTGCCACCTCTGCTGTTGTTGTACATCGTTTTTAATAAGGACTACAAGCCTTGAGAGAATGCAAGAGACAGTGAACACACAGCGAGGTTTTTAAGTCCCTATTAAAAATGGCATAGTGCAACATCAGAGTTGGCAGGTGAGGATGGCGGGAAGGGCAGGTGGGAAGGCAAGTGAGGGCAGAACAGGACAGGCTGGAGGCCAGCGGTGCAGCTAAGGCAGTGGTGATGTGCAGGGCCTGCTCTTCCTCTTCCTCTTGCTGCTGTACACCATGTAGGTGTCTGTTTCACCTGGACAACACCGACAACACCACTGGCTGAGTGCTTTCATTCAGTGCTGCTATCTGGCCATGAAAGACAAGGGAAGAAGCTATTTAAGTGAAGGCTGGCCCACATAGTGGGGGGTGGTGACACATGTCTGCAAGCTCTGGGATCAGTTGGAGGAGTCACTGGCCCATGGGGCTGACACCCTTCCATTGTCACTCGGGCCCCACAGGGAGGGAAGAGGGCCAGCACCTGGGACAGACTATCTCCTCAGTTGAAAACGAACCTCATGCCAGTTTTGCTTCTCTTCTAGTGCCTGCTTGCTGGCCCAGCCCAAGCTTGTGAGCAAGTAAGGGAGGAAGAGTCAGCAAGCATGTCAAATATAGTTCAAGGGAGCTTATGATATTCACAGTTTTTCCACTTTTCCAAGGATCCTGTGCCCCTAACTCTCATGAAAGTTCAGGGCTGACTGTATTCTGGCTAGTGGGGGAAAGGGGTTGCATGCAGTTGAAACAGTGTGACATGACAGGTACAGTTTCTGGCACTGTGTGTCTGTGTGAAGAAGGCAACTCTGGCAACTCTGGCCTGTGAAGACTTGGTGACAAAATGCTAGTAAAAAATTGTTTGGCAAGGTTCGTTGAGAGGAGGTTTGCCTTTGCCTTCCTCTGAGGCTGAGAGAATATTACTTGCCCAAGGTCTCCCAGATTTTGAGCGGGGATTTGAATCCTAGTTTCCAGAGGCCTTTAATAAATAAATATTTAAATCTTTAACTCTAAATTTAAATACTAAAATCTTAAGTTAAGTCTTGAGGGTCCCCAGCAACAAATTATATTTACAAGGTGTCCCTGGTAAAGAAAAGGTTAAGAACCACTGCCACTATGCCTGGTAAAGTTGTTAGTTTGTAGTTTATCTTACATGGAAATTTCTTAATATACTTAAATTTTAGTAGGTGGTAGGCAAAGATACAAAAAGAAAATTAAATTTGGATATCCCTGTATTATATCATTCATATGCTGCAATTTCATTTTCACAATGAAAAAAAACAACAACTATTTTTCTGGCAATCTCAGCCATGTAGACTTTTCAGTAACTAGCAAGAATGTATTTGGACAGGACTTCACATCATCCTCATGTGAAAGTGGCAATTGTACCTGAAGCATTTCTCTGTGTCATGTAGCTGGTTGTAGCTGGGCAGGAGCACCTTTTTATAGCCTTGACACTCCTGTGGCCAAAGTCTGTGTTTTTGAGCAGTTGTTCACTAACCACAGCCTCCCTACTCCATTGTTAATAACGGAAGAAGATTTCATGCAGGCTGAGCATCAAAGCTGAGATCAAAGCATGGAAAGCTGCGACTGAGCTCCCAGTGAGGTTAAACTCTTGCAAACTCCAACTTACTGTTCTGGTGATGATAATGATGATTACTGATAGTAATAAAAATGATATAAAGCTTTTAAAGCTACCCTCTCTTCCTCAGTGAATCTTAAATACCCAGTTTCTAAAATAAAAGGTGTCAGGGCTTTAGTCAGATCTGAAATCTGTCATATTTGTCAAGGTGGGTGCTTTACTTCATAAGTTCAGATGAATGGATTCTGACTATTGCATTCCTTAGAAATGTAGTGAATGTATTTTTGTAAATATCTGGAGACACTCTTTGCTATATTCACATTTCCAAAATTGAACCCTCAGACAATATAATGGATAAAGTTTCTGTTCCAGGATGTCCCCTTTCTACAAAACAAAAGGGACAGGAGCCCTTTTTTGGTTTCATACTGAATAGTCACTGATCTGTTATCTGGCGTTCTCAAATCCTTTTATCGAAGCTTTACTTTCTCAGCCGCATAGGGGAGTGAAGATTACATTGCAGACAGACTGTATTTAGCGGTTTACTTCAAAAGACTTAATAGCTTTTCTTTGCAACTCACTTTCTGTAAGTCATAATGAAGGTAGGAGTAAGCCTGGATATAAGGTGAAAAGAGTGGGTGGGGACGTACCTGGGGTAGACCTTTGAGCACCTCTACTTTTGTGGCACTGTTCACACTGACCAGTGGCTCCATATGAAAGATGTCTGCTTGGACACTGATTCTTTTAAAGGCTACAGCTCAAAAATGTGCCCCCCTGTAGTATAGGAATCACAGCAGCTATTTTTAGGCAACCACTGGAGGTGCTGGCTAAGACAAAATGGTTTCATGTTGTCTTCCCAGAGTGATCATGAGATGATCATCTTGTATGTAGTAATGTGCTGCACTCCCTCCTTTTCTTACTTTTCCCATGTTTTAGTCTTGGTGTCCTGCTGCAATGTTTGTCTCACTGATTAATCGTTTGATTAACTGACTTGATTTCTATTCTGCCTTTCTCACAGAACTGGGGGTCTGGGCAACTTGAGGCTTACAGCTCCAAGCTCAGTGTCAATTCTGATCTGTAGTATATGCTGCACCTTTGCAAGGAACAGAGTGAAATACAAATAGATTAAGATGAATTTGCCCTCTTCTGTTCCCACAAATGCTTTCCCTGTTTGCTGCTGTTTACAAGAACCTCTTGTAAAAAGAGCCAAACCATAAAAGTGGGTGGGTGGATGTTGCACTTTCTTTTACTGCCTACTGTGAAAGTTGGTAGCCTAGTTAAGGCCTTTCTTACACTGATGCCATGGAGTCATGCCCTCCTGTATCATGCGAAGGTGAATGGAGCATGCCTTGTAGCAACTATACTAGTCAAGCAGTGTAGACAAGCCAGGGTTGGGTTAGATTTAGGAGGAAGCCTACTCCAAAGTTTGTCTGACACTTTTTTAAGAGGCGTGGTTTTCATTCTTTATGTAGCTGTTTAGACTCTGTTATTACTATATCTCTTTTCTAAGTGTATTTTTTTTCCTTTTCTGCATCCCTCTGCATCTTTCAGATATTTGTACCGTAATAGGTCTTTTCTGAGAATCCCTGTGGCTGCTAGGCCAAGGTTCTGTTCACTAAGGAGTTTGAGGTTGGCTTGATATAAAGGTTGTCCTTCTCGAGCAGTATTTGCACACCTTCCTTGTGCTATTTACATGTTTGGATAATCCCCTCCCCCAAGGAAAATTTTGCATGGTAATTGCAATGCTACCATGCAACCCACCATCCTTAATGGCTTGAGTTGCCTTTTTTTTATTTTACAGCTGCTTAGTTTTCATTGACTAATGATGTGTTTCCCTGCATACAAATAATAATTATCAGTATTTTGCTTTTCCCTCTCCATCTCTTGACTCTCAGCCTTCTCATACTTCTATATTTATGGCCATTGGCTATTAGGCTCCTGGGATTTATAAGTTTATATAAGGCTTCCTTTGGGAATGTTGCTCAGAACTGCATATTATATATGTTCATTTACCACTATATAATATGGATGAAGATGTGTTTTGTATGAAAATGTTCACTGTTGTTTAACTTGTAATTCATGATATTGTTTAGTTTTCTATTCCTTTTTTGTTATCCCTTCCAAGTGTATTTAAAATATTGCCTATCTGATGTCCTCTTCATTTGGCCTCCGTGTGTTTGCATGATAATTGGAATGCTGCTACTCACAGCATTTTAGTAACTGTTTAAGATGGGAGTTAATCCACTTTTAAGGGTGCAAGGGTGGGCAGATGTCATGCATGTCCCTGTCCTCTGCATAATTTATTTTGTGCATTGTTTTATTTACAGTTGTGAGTCTGAGTTTATGTTTTCAACATGCAGCCCTGTGTTCTTTTCTCCCCAAAGGCCATATATGGAAGAACCACGTCACGTGAAAGTGCAGAAGGGCTCTGAACCACTTGGTATCTCGATTGTGTGTGGTGAAAATGGTGGAATATTTGTATCAAAGGTGACTGGTGGCAGCATCGCCCATCAGGCTGGCCTGGAATATGGTGACCAATTATTAGAGGTAAAATATTTGATGAATTACTTGACCATTGCAGCTATTTCTAACCCACAAGCAGGCAGCTTACTCATTTAGAAAGGTACCAATCAGTTTAGATTCTGATACCAAGAAATCACCAACGTTATTGACTCACTTCTCTTGTTTTCATAGACATATCACAATATTGTTAATGTGTCACTGCTTCTAAAATATTCCAAATTTGCCACCTGTAAATGTGGGAAATGAACCAGCCTTGGGAAAACACATTTGGGGCTGAATCACAAAGACAAACGTCAGTTTTGCTACTGAATATGCATTCAAAAATGAGCTGCAAGGAGTCATGGTTCCCTGATTAGTCAGTTTGCATGTTAACATATTTAGAAACGTGAATATGTTACATTCTCTCATTTTGACATGGGAATCCCAAAAGCTCAAAAACCAAGTGAATTTGATCATCTTTTATCTTCCCCTTCTATCTTGCATAGTCTTCTAGCATTATTGTTAGTCAGATTTCTATGTTGGCTCAGGCAAATATCCTGACAACTCCATTAACTGCATGTTGGCTTAATACAACAGGGAAAGAAAAACAAAAACAAATGTCAGTCAGATAGTCATCAGTAACACTTATCTGGGGAGGCTGCACCTCAGTCTTCACTGCCTTGTTCACTGCCCTTTAGATAGATGCTGATTACTACTGGTGATGTGTATCTCCCTGCTTCTGCATCAGGCTTTTCAGCCTGAGGGAGCATTTTTGGGCCAAAGTGATTTTGTTTGCAGGCCATATGTCCCCCTCCCCCTGAATAAATCTACAGATTGGAAATTTTTTTGCTTTGTTTGAGGTTTATGTTAAAACAATCCTGTGAGAAGCTGTAGAGTGTCTTTACATTCTGTATGTGAAATGCTGAAGGGTGTTTTTAAAAGCTCTTTGGAAAACTTTGGTGTACTTCAGCCAGACAGGAAGTTATTCACTTACACAGTAGTCAGGTCAAACTATCAAATTTGATAATAGTATTGATTTTTTCCCCCTCTAAGGGGTAATTAAATAATAAAGAAGCAGCAATACCTCTCTTATTCACGCTACCTTGAACTCAACAAATAACCTGAACCACAGATCCAATAAATAATGGGAAATAAAATTTCAAAAAGTAATATGGAGTTAAATGGAAAAATCTTTACTTATTTGATCACTGTAAATGCGCTGCTGAATACATCTTTCTTCCCCTCATCCCCAGTTTAATGGAATAAACCTGCGGAATGCTACAGAGCAACAAGCACGCCTGATCATTGGGCAGCAGTGTGACACCATAACTATTCTAGCACAATACAACCCGCACATGTTCCAGCTGGGAAATCACTCACGATCAAGGTAAGATTGATTAGACCTTATCTAGGCTGGGCCTATGTCATGGGAAACCATGCTTTTTACTACCTCAGATTAGAGATTGGGTCAAATCATAGTTTTTGCTAGCTGTTGTTTAGAATCAACCCAAACAATGGTTTTAGACTCCAAATCTGCAATACATATACCGCAGTTTAAAACTGTTGTTGCTGCTTCTCTTGTTTTATCATTTTTCATCCTCTCAGCACTCGCTTTATAGGTATTCTCCCATATGTATGGTGCCTCAGCTTCTATAGCCCAACTGATAGCTTTATAATGAGTGGACCGTTCAAGACATTACAGCAAACAGTAGTTATGTTTCCTTAATCATGGTTTGACATGATATATTGATTGAGCCACTGTGAAGTGTTTTGTTTTCTAGGAAATAAGAGCAGCTGAAAAGGGAGAAATATGCTCTATCATGATAGAGTTTTGTCTGCTTATAACTGTGACACATCACACTTTATATGGGAAAAGCATCTACTTTAGTCTTGTACCATTTCTTTTGGAGTCCTGTGGGCAAAAGCAAACCCTCTTTCACCATCATCTAAAATAATCTGGGGGAGATCAAGGGAAGAGTAACCTTTTTTAGACTACAGCTTCCATAAGCACACATCCAAACCCCCATTAGCACGATCTCCACAAGAAACTTACAGGAATGGGAATCTTTATCTCCTCATATTGACGGAGAGAATTGTGGTGCCCTGGGTGAGGAAGTTGTGCCTTGTTCTCTCTGGGATCAGCTGTTTTTGCCTACTAGGGGAGAAAAGCTACTCACAAAATAAGCAATGCATGGGGGCTTCCAGAAAGCCAGTTGCCCTGGCTGGCTACTGGATTGTAAGTCAGGAAAGTCAGCCTTCCCTTCAGCTTTTTAGGCAACAAATTTGGGAAGTTTCTTTCTTGCTTTTTTCTTTTGTTATTTGTGAGAGAAAATCTCACTTGGAATGAGAGGAAGTAGACTAACTTCCTTGAGCTCTGCTTGTAGCTATTTTTCTGAAGCCTTGGAGGCACCAGAGAGCAGGAGCAAACAACAGTTTGATTTAAAATTTAGATCCTGTAATGTCAATAGCTATTTAGATATTGAAAAATCTTTAATTGTTTAAAGATGCATTTTAATCCTCTCTTTAATTTTGCTGTTATTATTTCACTATTATTATTCCTACTGTTGTTAATCTCCTTTAATTTCAGCTCCCGGCTAGAACCTGTGAGTAGTCATTCCACTCCACAAGGCAGTGGAGCCGCAACCCCAGACAGCCATTCCATAATTGACACTGTGAGCGAACAGGATGAAGGGACCATGACACCGCCATCCAAGCAGACCACTCCAACTACCAGTCCCCGCAACTCAATGCGGTAAGCTGCTTCCTCATCTCCCTTACTGCAGAAATGTTCTCATATTTGGTGTATTTTCTACAGTAGAGAAGCTTTCTCCAGCATGACAACAGATATTTGGACAGCAATTCCCATTTTTCTTGAGCATTGGCAAAGCTGGCTTGGGCTGATGAGAGTTATCATACAAAACAGAGAATATCTCATTGGGGAAGCCTGATCTTGAGTGGCTGGGACAGAGAAAAGGTCCTAATATGAAAATCAGAAGATTCACTAACACAGTGTTTCATGACTGCTTCACTGTAATGCCAAGCAATTCAGGCGTGGGGAGTAGGGATGGAAGTTTTTAAGCTGAACTCAGAATTCAGATGCATGGAAAGGAATGGTTGGGTCTTTCTGCCAAATCACATCATAAGGAATTCCTACAGTTGAAATATTCTTTGGGTTCCAGTACTCTCCTGAAAAATCAAAGCCTGCTAAGGACTAAGGGCTGGCTGAAACATAGGGATTTGGAAACGTAGCGGCTAGTGAGAAATGTGTTGTTAAATAGACTTTATCTTTGTCTTTTGCTGTTGAAAGTAATTCAATGGACACAACCAAGAGGACCCCCGAACCTAGAACTGTTACCCTTAAGAAATCTCAAGTGGAACTCGGAATCCAAATCTGTGGTGGAAATCTATATGGCATATTTGTGTCAGATATAGAAGATGACAGCCCGGCCAAGGGCCCTGATGGATTGGTGCTAGGAGACATGATACTTGAGGTAATTGTAGATGTAAAATGAAGATGAGTGATAGTTTCAACCGGCAGTGAGAATTATGCTGCCCAAAGGTCACGTAATGGCCCTTGGAGATGTCCTGTGTGGACTTTAAGCTTCACAATAATCCTGCACCCTCCTCGAAAAAATTTCAGGTGAACAATCACTCTTTTGGGACATTTCTTAATTTAAAATGCTGTATCCTGACACACACCCCACTCACTGCAGCAAAAGAAAAAGCCCCCCAAATAGCTTTCAAAGTGACTGAGAATGAGGGACTATTACTCCTGGTTACTCTAAATGGCAGCCACAGTGACACAATGCAGACCAGACAGGATCAGCAGTTGCAAAAAATTGGCCCCCTAGCCTCCAGGGTGTGCCTAATCCTGGTTAAACCCTTGCAGAATTTGTAGATGCAAAGCTCCCTGTCTGGATTGAGACATAAAGCTGAGCTGTGGTTTAGCATTCTGAGAGTAAGCTTAATCATCACCACCATCTCCAACCTACCCTGCTTCATTCCTCCCTCCACTCTCTTCCCCCGTTGGAACTGTGAAGAAGAAATTAGGAGTTTCTTTTGTTTGGATTACTCATAATCTATCATAAAGTCCAGGAAAGAAGAACATATGGGGCTTCAGATAATTTTGACTTTCAATGCCCAGAAACTCCTCAAATGGGTAACTGCACCCTCAGAAGTCCAGGGGAGCATCATTTGCTATTTGTTACCCCCCTTCCCAGCCTGTTTCAGACCAGAAAAGGCTTGTTTAAAAAAGAAAGAAAGAAAAGACAGGAAATAGAAGATGGATCCATCTACTTTCTAAAAGAAGCATGTTCTCGCTTTAAATAGGACTATGAGCCAAAATACCACTTTAAACGAGAAATTGCACCCTAGAACCTTCCTAGGAAAGATTTACTGGGAAGGGATGGTTGGAGGAGCACTAGGAATCTTCATGCACTTCCTGCATTTGGCCCACTCCTTCTTTATGGTGTGGGCAGATGCTTAGCACACTTCCTATTATTTAATTTGCAGAAGACACACATCAGACTTGTGATTTTTATGCACTCGTGGTTTCTTTTGCTTGCTTTCTTTTCCAGTATGGTTCTGTTGATATGCGGAATAAAACAGCAGAGGAAGCTTACCTTGAAATGCTGAAGCCATGTGAAAATGTTAGAATAAAAGCTCAGTACAGACTTGAAGAATTCAACAAGATCAAAGATTTACCTGGAGACGGATTCTATGTCAGGTAGTTAACACTGCATTCTGTAAACCAGGAGATGGTGTGTGAGCCAATAAGGGCTGGTTCCCACAGGCGTAAGTTCCTCTTCATCTTTCAAGAGTTGGTGGCTTGCAGTTAAATGTGTGAATGAGCTCCACCAAGTATATTGTGTGTGTTGTGCTTAAATTGACTGTGACTAATGGTCAAGGTGCCATCTATATAACATCTTTAAATGATTCTCCTTCAAGTTCTGAGCTGCAGTGAATTTTTGTGTTTCTGACCAACTTCTCTCCCAATGCTCTAATTGGATCTCATGCCCTATGTTTTGTGCCCAGGTAATCATTGTGGATTTTATCTGTTCTGTTTCTAATTTTCTCTCCAGGAGTAATTTATATAATTTTGAGGTCAATTGTTTCTGTGATTCGAATATTATTTTTTCAAACGATTTTTCATTTCTCTCTGATTCGAATCCTTCCAGTCTTCTATCCATGTTATATCTTTCTCTTAGTTGTCTATATAGGAACCAGTGACATTTGAAACCTTCATTTTCTAATTCTTCTCCAGTTTTCATTCTGGTTTCTTGATTCTTCTCCTCTATTATCATATTTTTATATCTTATCATTTTTTTCTTGCGGTTCTTGCCGTCTGCCATAAAACACTTCATGTGGAGAGATCCATAATGGAATTTTTGTGTAATATTTTTTCTTGAATTTTTGCCAATTTATTAATAAGGCTTTCCTCAAATAATGGTTCAGAAATTCTTTATCTGTTTTTTCTTTGCTGTACCATACATAAGCATGCCAGCCCATATGCAATCCCGTACCTTCAAGATTTAATATTTTTTCATTTTGTAGTGTCAACCATTCTTTGATCCATATCAAACAATTTGCTTGGTAGTATATTTTTAAATCTGGCAATCCAAAGCCTCCTTTCTCTTTCTTTAAAATATACAAAACAAAAGAGAACAAATGTTGGAAATGTGGAAGAGAAAATGGAACCTACTATCATATTTGGTGGACCTGTGATAAAGCGAAAAATTTTTGGAAAAAAATTAAAGAGACAGTGTCAGAAACACTACAAACAAACATTCCACTGACACCAGAAATATTTTTGTTGAACATAATACAGAGAGTAGACAGAGAAAAAAGAAGAAAATTTTGGAGAATAATTCTGTATATGATTACGGCAGCAAGAATGATATTTGCTAGAATGTGGAAAAATAACCAAACTCCCCAAATAAAGGAATGGAAAGTCAAAGTGATGGAATATAGGGAAATGGACAGACTAATGATGTTGATACAAGAAAGAAATCAAGGACCTAATGAAGAAGAATGGAGTCAAGTGGAAGAGTACTTTCTTCCAGCACAGTAATGAATTTAATAGAGATTAACATAAGGTTCTGGCAAATAAGAAAGGACAAAGGACACAGGAGAGATGGGTATAGAGACGGCAGACAGGATTGTGAGGGGTTGGTATTGAAAGAGAAACCTAAAAGTAACAAGAAAAAATTGATACTAGGGGAAGTAAGGAAGTAACATAGGATGAATAATGAGGTATTAAATACATAGAAGATAGAATATATAAAATACATAGAAAATTGTTATATGTGCTATAAGTGAAGGAATTTATATCATTGTATCATTGAAGAGATGTAATTTTATTTGTTATTTTGATAATGGTCTTGGAATATATATAATAATAATAAAAAAATTGACTGTGACTAATAGGAAAGTTCTATCTATAGCAGCTTAAATCTGCTTTAGCTCATTTGTATATGTAAATTTAGCTCATGGAATTTATCCCTCTGGTGAATGTCCCTCCTCTAGAGTAAACAGGTAAATGGTTGACCTACTTAAGCAGTATCAAGAATGCAAGCTCAGTAAACCAAACTGTGTGCTTGCTTTCTTGCTCATTTCCTTCCTTCCCTACAGATTAATTCAATCTTTGAATATAGATCCAATAATATAGATCCGATGAGAAGGGTGAATAGAAAAGAATACAGTTTTTAATTCCCACCTCAGCTACAGATCAATTGCCTGTTCTTTGGTCATTCCACAGTCTGTAGAATAATAGTCATCTTTTTCCCATAATGTGAATGTTTTCAAAAGTGAGGGAAAGGAGAGGCTAAAAAGAAACTTCTTTTTTTTAAAAAAGTGGTCTTTTATAAAAGGATGATAATTAAGGTGATAAATAAGATGTTTTTCTTGAATTCTGTGCCTGAGCCATTACAGTATCTACTGAATTGGATAAAGAAGAGCCACTTCTCCACAGAATTACAATTGCAAGAACTTTATTTGCAAAAGGATGGAAATGTAATCAGAAACCTAACAGAGTAAACTAAGAAAACTTGGACCAATTTGAGATGGTTAAATTATCTGTTCCATGGAATACAGATTGAAAACGTGTATGTGTGATAGCCATAAAAATGTGGAAGCTAGTGATTAAATACATTAAAAAGTAATAAGTTTAAGTTATGGAAATGTATGATTTATGATTGTATAATATTTTAAAACTATGTGTCTTAAGGTGTATTCAGTAGATTAAATTGGGATTGCGGTAGAAATTAAGAAATTATTTGTATATTGTAATATATATTTATGCTTATAGCTGCTTTATTTAATGTGTGATATGATAATTATGGCATATTAACATGAAAAGTTATTTTCATCTCTCATTCTTTGCAGGGCACTTTATGACCGCCTGGCAGAAGTAGAGCAGGACTTGAGCTTTAAGAAAGATGATATTTTGTATGTTGATGACACTCTTCCTCAGGGGAACTTTGGCTGCTGGATGGCATGGCAGCTAGATGAGAATGCCCAAAAGCTGGAAAAAGGACAGATTCCCAGCAAATACATGTAATTCCAATTCTAAGATATAAATATCATTCCTAAAAGTGAGCTGTTAAAATGAAGTAGGAATAAAAGCCAAGTGCTTCACCCTTCAAAGCTTTCTAGTTAATGCTGGAGAGATATTAAGTTTCCTAGTAAAGTTACTTGAAAGAGGTGGCATGTGTTCAGTAACACCCAGTTAATGAAGGTATTCCATCATGCCATTTTAGTGCTTGTTGATAGTTGTCCACCTAAAAATGGAAAGGACCTTGCTTTTTTAATTTTATTTATACATTTGTCTAAATGTTTCCCCATAGTAATGTAGCACTTTTAGATAGACGTGGAATCTATATTTAATTTTGGTCCTTGAGTCTGAATACAAGACTACACAACGTTCTCTCCTTTTAATCTGGTAAATTAATGCTTACTTTCACATAAAGATCAAGGAGATCAAGATCAAGGGGCAGAAGGGGCGCCACTGCTTAGCTAGGATTCTTCTATCATGAACTAGCAACTATATTATTAGCAACTGGTAGGAAAAAATTTCCTGTGTCTGACTGCATTTTGTGCTTTTTGGGTCTACTTGCTCTGTCTGTGTCTGTGTCCCTCTCTCTCTCTCTCTCCACATAGGCCTTTGCACTTGATTGTTTTATAGTCACTGCTCCCTCACATTTTTCCATAGCTTGATGCCAGCCTTCTGAGCTATGTCCCGCCTTATGCTGGATGTGTGGAGCCACAGGATTCTATGACTGCCATACTATTTCAGAGCCACACATTGCCCGATCTTCATTTTTTAAAAATTATCTCCATTTCTTTTCTATCTTTTCACAAGCCATTTAGACACATAGTTATGGGGAGAGAAACAAGGCACAGGGCCAGTTGCGTACAATTAGTCTGTACGAGCTTAGAGATCCACACATCTCTACATTGCAATGGGGTCTTTTTATAAAAGTAGATTCCTCCTAGTGGCTGATGTTGTCAGAAACAGTGAGCAGCCCAACTCTGACGGTTCAAGCAACTATTTTGTTTTTGAAACAGTTAATATAGTTGAAGGAATGTTGAAAGAACGGGTGATGTATCCAGTGGATGGGAAGGTGCTTAGTCCCGTCCTGAAGAAATTATCAAGTCAGTGAAGAATTGTCACCTGTTTCAGTGATTTTTAAACCATTGGAGTAGCTTGAAACTAGGGAACCTTTTGCACAGCACCATATTTGCCAAAAAACCCCTGTGCCTCTGTTACAGAACTCCAAGGCATTGCAAAGGATTGTGGGGTGCAAGTACACAGTGGGGCCAGGCTCTCATTGTCACCCTGAATGAATGAACGAACAATGTGCCCTAGAAGCTCCCAGAATGTGGTGAGCTGCCTTGTGAGCAAGATATTTTCAAGGGAAGCATCCCCACTGTTATTTACATCCTTAGGAACTCTTGAATTTGAAAATCAGTATGACTTCAATTTGTGGCATTTGGTAAAAGCAGTAAGCAACGTATTAGCCTGGAGTAGGTGAGAACACCACCTGTCTGCAATTTCACCTTTCAGTACACAACATGCCTATCAGGATATGCCTCACAGAGCAACTGTGTGTGTATATATGTGTGTGTGTGTATGTACACACACACACACACACACACACATATCCATAATGAAGCCTATCTCAGAAATTTAGTAATTTAGTAGCAGTGGTTTGAATATCATCTATGTACTTTTCACAAGCATTTCAACTATTACCCAATTATGCAAACAATTTTCTCGTAGGATGGAGCAAGAATTCTACAGGAGACACAGCATGTCTGAAACAAAAGATGAAAACAGCTCCACAAAGACATCATCGGCAGCAGCTCGAAGATCATTCTTTAGAAGAAAACATAAACACAAACGCAGTGGATCCAAAGATGGAAAGGATTTGCTGGCCCTTGATACCATCAGCACTGACTCCATTCCTTTCTTGGATGGCAAGTGACTGCTGAGTGTAGTTAGCACACTGCAAAATAATCAGTATTTACTTGTACTTTGGCACATGAGGACCCACAGTTTGAAGTTTAAAGAATATGGGTCTGGATGACTAATGCTCAGTCTGCCATGTCCAGCACGTGTTCAGCAACTGCACTATGTTACCCTGATATATACTAGGACATGATGTTGTGTCTCTTCTGACTGGGAAGCAATAGGTTTCCTATGTTTGGGGTTTTTTTTAATGTTCATTTACTTAAAAAGTAAATAAAATGATCTATAACAGGGCTAGAGTGAGGATTGGAATATAATCTAAGTTTGAATAATGTTGTCATACTTGTTCCAATATGAAAATAGAACTCAGAGCGCAACAGCAAAATTGTTTATTTGCAGATATATGACAAGTTCTTTCAAAATCACTTGATTTTGGCATCAGTAAAATTGCTGAGATCTTGAAACCATTGCAAACTGCATAAAAGGATGTTAAGAAGGGTCATTTTACAGCAATGAAGTTTTGATGAAAATAGCACAATTCAGTTCTTCTTTTCTGAGTAGCTACGAAGCACTGATTACTGAATGTAGAATATAATTTCCTAAATTATTCGTAATAATCTGCTCTGTATCATTTGTTCATGTTTTGTACTGTCAGAGAATTAAGAGTCACAGGTTTCCAAATAGCCTCAAACCAGTCTTTGCTTTCATTCACTAGTATGTGATTGTGTGTTAGGTGTCTGGGAAGGAATTAAAAATAGAATGTAAGAATCTCTCCCTTTCTTTCCAGATACTGTAAGCCTTGCTTATCAACGAGTCCAGAAAGTAGACTGTACATCTCCTAGGCCTGTGCTCATTCTTGGACCATTACTTGATGCTGTGAAGGACATGTTGGTCAAGGAATCTCCTGGAAAATTCTGCCGGTGTCCTCTTGGTAAGTATGTTGGCAATAGAGATGCCTCTGGTAACAAAGGTTATGTTCTTTTGGCTTACCCCAAAGCAATAAGAAGGCAGTGGTTGTTTGCATCTTGTAGCTGCTTCAGTGTTCTTTGCCCAAGATAGTACTTTAATTTTTAGTCTGAACTGCCATTGTGCCCCTCTTCCTGTCACCTCTTTCTACGTGTTCCCCATCCTTAAGCTTTTTATGCATGAACTTCAAAGTTTGGTGTGTTCCTCCAATAGCTGTTCTTTTTCTCCCCCTGATCCTTTCTTCTGTGTTTATCCTCTCTTGTTGCACTGTGCTGCTGGCATTTCTTCACATCATGTAAGAAGATGTTAAGATCCCTCATGCTCTTTTTTTTTTTTTTTTAATGACGGCTTTGTTTGCCCATGCAGGCAGATGAAGTAGCAGAGCGCCCCTTTTGACTGCAAAAGGCAGGAGCTTCTTTGTCTGCTTCCTGACATCAAAGCTAAACATCTCAATGAATTTTTTTATTCTTTAAAAGTGTTTTGGAGAAAGTGTCTATCACAACCTATTTCTCATTGAGCAGTTTACAACTTGCAGGGAGTATTTGCAACTAGCCGAGTGGAATGGTTTGTCTCCCTGCCCACCTAATTTCCACCTGCTGCTGCTTGTATAGATCTCTGTTTGATTTTGGACTTGGGCTAATTTGGTATTTTTAGAATACAAGCCCATAAGCAGGACTTAGGTCAGGGCCGGGCAAGGTGCAACCCATGGACCAAAGGCAGCCCCTGGAAACCACTTTTAAGGCTCATGAAACTCCCTATCAGACCCCCAAACCCTCTCAATTTTTGTTTAAATTGGCACGATTTTCAGGATTTTTTTTGTCCCTAAAACTATGCAGAAAGCCCCCCACCAAATGCATGAAGACATGCAAAACTACCTCCACTCTCCCCCCACAAGTACTCTAGAACTGTATGCTGCCCTCAAATGCCTCCATTTTTCTTCTCAGTCCCTCAGAATGGCAACAGGAGACAACATGATGTCACTTCCTGTTACGGTTTTGAGGGACACTGGAGGGGAAAAGGGGAGTATGTAGGCTTGCTATGGGGGTGGGGGGTGCTGCCCATGAGGGATATCTTTGGAGAAATTGATCCCTGGCCCCTAGATAGTTGCCCATGTGTGACTTCAGTGCTTTGGAGCTTAAAAACTAATAAAGATAACGACAGTGACATCAACAGTCAGAATAATGGTGATATCCTAGGCACTTTTTTTGTGGTGCTTAATGATTTTTGTTGTTGCTGCTGTTTTGTACATTTAAATTGTAATAAAAAAGGAAACAATGTCATCTTTAGTCAAGGTACAAGTAAATATGACCCATTTCAGGACATCCACTGGAAGTGGGATGATTGTTAGCACCATGGTTTCCTTTCCCTCCTATACCCCTTCTGGGATGTTTCTTGTGTTAATGCTTTATTCCTTTGAGGGATATGCCGCCCAGGAGCCATAGCAACAGCATGGAAGTGTTTTTTTCTAGTGCATGGATTTTTATACAGTTTCATTGCCACATAATGGGGGCTTTGTCATACTTCAGAGCCAGCTGAGTGACTGCTGCAATAGCATGCAATAGCTGCCCCCACCACCAGTCTCTGCGTGTATGATCCGACCTTTAATAAAATAGAAATGAAACCTGAAGTGCTGGCTCTCTGCACATGCATGCACACAGACACTCGACATCCTGAAGCATATTCCCTGCAATAGTGATACACCCCTCCTCCTGTTTTATGTAGTGCTATTAGCATATGTGAATCTTGTGCTATGCAGATATTTGTTCCCTGATTATCTAGGGAAGATCTTTCATGTTCTCATGGCCACTAATTGCATTCAGGTGCTTTGAATATCAGTGTGGTGTGCATGCTCATGCTCCCGGATTCGCGCACACATAGGAAAACTTTGTTCAGAATCCTCTTAATAATATCTTTCTACTAAATTAATGTTCTTTGGCTAAATATGAATAAACTGTTGTTTGCTTTTGTCCTTCTTAAACAGAGGTGATGAAAGCTTCTCAACAAGCAATCGAGCGGGGTGTGAAAGACTGTCTATTCATAGATTATAAACGTAGGAGTGGACATTTTGACGTGACAACTGTTGCCTCAATAAAGGAGATAACAGAGAAGGTGCTTTTTCTTTTTTGTCTAGCCCTGTCTTCATTGATTTTTCTCCTACAGGAAAAGAAAAAGGCATACAGTGTCAACTCTTCAGCTATAGCTAAGCCAGCTTGGTACTACAGCCTTTGTGGAGATGCTCTGATGGCCATATAAAATAGCTCCGAATTGTTTGCAGTTAGTGCAGGGTGGAAGGGTTATGTAAATCAAATCTTTCTTGTAAAATACTTCTATTGAAAAACCATTGAGAAACAGTATCTGATACAATCATTCTTAGTTTTGGAGCAATTCAGCAGCTATGAAAATGACCCAGGATGTGTGTTCACATCTATTATCAGGTATTTCTAGATAACCAGCAGTAACCAGGCATTATACATAGAACAAAGTAAGAGATGTCTTAAAAATTCTCAGTTCATGGGGCAAACTAGATGTGATGGGGCAGCCATATTTGGTCACACAACTGCCAGTTTCATATCTACAATGAGTGGCGACCATGGTCTGATTTTTTACATACAAAGAGTAGAGGACAGCTACCCTCCACCACCACCAATATGCACTAATCTCTCAGGTCAGGTCCAGACCCAGAGAGGAGCTCAGCTGCAGAAAAACATGTTTAGGGTGTAGATGGGAATAAAGCAGGTGAAGATTTCACTTCTTTCCCTGAGCGCATCTTGAACATTGACCATACTCATTTAGTGTTTTGTGTATTAACAGACATAGACAAATGAACAAGGAAATGTGATTGTTCAATTACATTTAGTCTGGACTCAACAGACTAGAAAAATTATACAGAGAAGTAAATTTTAAAAATATGAGAGTGAATAGATGGATTGCTGTTGTTGTTTTTAATCAGGTGGTTAAAAATACCAACAGAGGGAGTCAGGTAGATTCCAGGGAATACTGAGTTCCAGTGGAACAGCAAGAAGACATAAAGAATATTGTGGTGACTAGTGCGTGGAAGATGTCATTCTTAGAAGTTTTCACAAGAAGGGGTCACAATAAAAAAGGATCAGAGAGACAGTCAGTGAGAGTAGGGAGGGAAAGGGAAATTTCATGGGTATGTTGGAGCAAGAGAAGAAGGACAGGAAGAGAAAGCCAACAGAAAGAAGAATTAACTTGACCTCGCTAGTCACTGGAATAGACCACACTTAAAACTTTGTTTATGGCCTTATGCAAGCTGTTGTTCTAGGAGCATCTCCTCTGCTGTGCTAATAATGGTGCTAATAATACTGCTTTGGACATCCCACAGGTCATATGTAATTAATTAATTCTTAATTATTAGGACTGTCACTGTCTCCTGGATATTGCTCCTCATGCCATTGAGCGGCTCCACAGCATTCACATTTACCCGATTGTCATCTTCATTCGTTACAAAAATGCCAAGCAGATCAAGTAAGTGTGAAATGTGGGTTGTGGTTGTATGAGAGATCTCTCCTTTCCAAATCCTGCCCTATAAAGGAGATTACAGTCCCTGTTGACCTCCATATTTGCCCACAGTATTGTGTCTCCCGTACAAGATGCTGTGTATGTTTAGATGCTGTGTATGTTTCGTACAGGGCCGAGGACAGGTAAGTAACACCATTTCAGTGAAATCATAAAGTTACATTTCTAGTAATGTGCACTAGTGGAAAAATGGATAAAATGAGCATGTATCTTGGGAGTGTTGTGGGTCTTCCTACCCCATCAAGGCATGATCCAGTTCTTTGAGACATAGAGGCCATTAGGAAGACTAAGGGGTCTAAAAGGATGGAGAAGGAAAAGGGGGGGGGGTGCATCAAAGGCATTATAGAAGAGACAGTCTTCCAATACTAATTCTAAATGTTTGTAAGAGGTGGGCCAAGGGAGGAGTGGGCAGTAGTGAGAGACAGGAGAGGGAAAGATGTGAAACAGCAATAATGATCCAAAGTGTAGACCATCAATGGGCAATTACTCCAGGGCCTGTTGGAACCTTTCAGTGCAGGTATAGGGCTTTGTGAGTGGACCAAAATGGCAAAGCACCACTAAACAAATAAAACTAGAGTTCAGGAATCCACTTCTGACTTTGGAAAATGGGTATTTTTTTCATGTTAAAATGGTAGAGACCCCCAGCAGCTTACCTAAAAGGTGAACCACCAGTCCTGCAGGCTGGGTGGGTGGGGAGGATGGGTTATGTTTTAATTGCTTTTAATACTGTTGTAGTACTGCCTCGATCCATTGGGAGAGGCGGGATATAAATTATTATTGTTATTGTTATTATTATTATTTCAAGACAGGCCATTGACACATATTCCCTTTTTGGGCCAAAAGAAGGTCAGTTAACCGAGTGTGGAGGGGTTGAGAGCCCCAAAATTAGCTGAGGGACTGCAGGTGGCCCCTGAGCCACACCTTTTTCATGCCTGCTTTAGACAGAAGATAGCAATTAGGCATCTAAAAAGCGTGAGGGAGAAGTAAGGCAAAAACTTAAGAGATCAAAGAAGCAACAAAAAAAGCTTTCATAAGGAAACAGGAGCAGAAATGATTAAGTGTTGCAGCTAGAGTTTGGAAAAATTGCTTTCATGACTAACTACTCCCAGAATCCTCATTGGCCATGCTAGCTGGAGGATTCTGGGAGTTGTAGCCCAACAGAGTTAATTCATTCTGGGTACAGCCTATGAGCAGAAGCAAGCCAGATCGAAGTGGAACAGGCAGAAATAAGCCAGATGTGAGAGCAGAACAGCTGCACCTGAGCTTGGAGTGGGCATTGGAGTTCTGTTGAACATTTGTTATGCTTATCTTGCCCAGCTTGAGAAAAAAGATTTCTAGATGCTGAATTTTCTTGTAATACTATTTATTCATCGAAGGTATTAGCAATCTGAGATTGCATGAGAAGTCATGGTATATAGGTCATGGTTGTCCATATGTAAAGGGTTTGGACAGCAACCAAATTTCATAAGAGGACTTTCCTCTTGTATTTTACAACATTAGCTGTGTGCACATAACTTGCTGGGGATGGTAAATCTTGTTGCCTGTTGCAGCAGTTCAGATATTGATTCGCTTATGCTGCTGCATTGCTATACCAGATTGCTTTTCCATTCTGGACACCAGAGGGCATGCCCAACACACCATTGTATTTGTTCACAAATCATATTTGGCTGCAGATCTGTTTAGCCTCCCTGTGGTCTACTTTGTGTCCCATAAAAATTAAGGATCTTTTCTATTTGTTTGTTACAGAGAGCAGAAGGATCCTGTGTTCCTGAGGGACAAAGTTACACAGAAACATTCCAAAGAACAATTTGAGACGGCTCAAAAAATAGAGCAGGAATATAGCAAGTATTTCACAGGTTTGTATTTGATTGCAGTTAAGAGAACAACAGAAGAGTAAAGAGCTGGCTGTTCCTCTGGTGCACCTGGTTTAATCAACAGAGTTTTCTTTTCTTAGAAGTCACCCTAGAAGACTGCAAAACAACATTTAGTTCAGTGAGACATCCAAAACACTGACAACAAACTAAATCTGTACTATTTGACAGAGGTTCCTGCAGACTATCATCAAAGGCCAGAAAATTAGTAGTTTGTAACATGACAAACCGGGGCCACTACCTCAGTGGCTTCTGCATTCAGCTGTTTACATTAGAATACAGTCTGTACAGCTTTTAAATGCCAGATCTTTTCCTGATGCTTGTGTGCAAATGAAGAGACTGGAATATTCAAAACCATTTTTTTATGATTATATACATCCTTGTTTTCTCTGACCACATGAGGCTGTATGATTGATTACTGAACACAGTTTTGGTGTTATATCTCTCAAGGGAAGCTCTTTCAGCAGACTGAAATGAAAGAATGAGCAAAATCTATCACTTGCCAGAATGATCTATGACATTTCTCAGTAATAGTCTTAATAAAATGGCCATAACCAAACTTTCCAAAGATCTGTTTGTTACGCAGTATAATTGAAGCTGTCAGTACTTTTAAAAGAGATCTGTGCAAGGCTGCATATTGAAATAGCAGAACCTTTTTGACAGTTTGGAAGATGAGGGCTGCTTGCTCCCTCCTTCTCACCTGGGCATAGTAGCGGTCCCACATTGTATGAAGAGTGTTAGTTATCTTTGATTGCCCTTAACAAGATTTTGCATTTCTCCTGTCTTGAGAAGGAGGACAGATGACTTGGGGAGATTCCCTCTTTCAAGACCAGGAAGACAGCCTTCTTATCTGAAGCCCAGAGAAACTGAGAGTTGTTCAAGCCCCAGGGAACTTCCTGCTTCCTTCATGGGCAAGCAGGCAGGTTGTGTTTCTGTGAGCACTATGCTCATCACAGGCACTCCCACAACAACAACAAAGAGAAGAAATGAACAAAGACAAAGTATTCCTTGTCAGTGGTGTCTGTAGGAGTAGAGGGGGATCCCCAAACGAGGGTTCCTTCTCCAGTTCTTGGACTGGCCAACTTGGTTGGCTGAAGGAGGACACCTCCCCTAACCCCATTTCCCAAGCTATTTGGCAGTAGTAGCATAGTTGAACTGCTTCTGCACAGCTGCTTCCCCAACCACGTGCAAACTCTTGCCTTCTAATGTTGCTTCCATTGCATCACATACCATCTTCCACAGGCCAAGCTAAATAGAACAGGAGCATTAACATCTTCATGATGAATAACTTTGCAGATCTCACAGTCATTCTACAACTTATTCTGACCAGCACGCATGTTTCTCCTCATTGCCCCACCAGAGGGAAGTAGTGAAATAGGTCCAAGGAACACCTCAGCAGAACTTCTGCTCCTTCCTCTTCTACTACAGCAACCTCTCCTGCAGCATCTGCTTCAGACTATTTTCATTGCCAAATAGGAAATCTAGACTGGGGGGAGTCGTTTGTTTATCCATCACTTTTCTACCCACCAGGACCCCCAACATGATGTATAATGAAATACATTTTAAAAACAGGTTTAAAAAAATTGCCTCTTCTCAACAATGAAAAGACCAGGTAGAATAATAGAGTTCATCTGCAGGGGCTTATTAGACTATAACAGGGTCCATTTAACTGCATTTAGATTTAATATGCAGACTTTGTCAGCTGACACCTCTGAAAATAGATATCAGAGGGCTGAATAAAAAACATTTCTCTTAGATGAGCAAAGCTGTGGGACTTGTTGGTTTCTTCTCTTACCTTTTCCCCCTTAACATTAGCTGAAACATGTATGTATTTAATATTCTCCTTCACATCTACTTTTACCTTTCTTTCTATCTGTTGCCTTCTAATAAGGCATTCCTGTTATTTCCCATAATCCCAAATTTTCCTGTGGCCATGCTTGCTTAATAATTCCACTGAGATTATGATTCAGTGCTTTAGTGATAAACATACGCATTCAGGCAAAAACACTTTTTAAAAATGTTAGGATGTTGACATGGGATAGTTTTGCATCAACACTTGCAAATTAGGAGATGCAAGAAAGTGCAAGCTCTTTCATTTTGGCATTATGCTCTTTCAGTGTTTGAACAGAGACTACCTAGTCTCACTATGTGAGAGTCAGTTGTGTTGACTGAGAACATCTGAATTCCGTTAAACCTATTTTCCTAATATTCCCTAAACTACTCCAGGAATACTGCTACCAGCATACAAAGTCCATGCAGTTAGAACAAAATATACAGAAGAACACAGTGGCCGTTCCACTGTTACTGTCTTCAGTAACTTACCTGACTGCTACCCAAAACCTAGTAGAAAACTTCAGTCATTCATTTTCTCTGGCATAGATCCCAGTAGATGCTTACAGGGAAAATACATATGCATCTGTTTGCTACGCCATCTATTCCCACTGCCTAAGAGACAAGAAACCATTGACATTCTTCACCTTGGGCAGTACAGACTGGGTGTAGTGAGAGAAAGGAAATGAAGTCACAGAGATATACATGGTTCGCTGCCTCTCCTGCGCACACACGCACACACAAGCAGAGAGGGAGAGAGAGAAAAATCATTGTGAGGCAAAAACAAATGTGCATCCCCATGTGTCACCCACCTTGAACTTTTTGGAGAAAGCATCCAGTATAAATGAAACTAATGAAAAAGGCTATCCTGCCTTTCCCTTCATTTAATGCAGTTTGATTGTGTGTGACATTGCACAGAGGGTGTTACATTTTATTCTGGAAGTAAACACACTAATGGATTTGTTTATCTTCTTTTTTTAAAGGAGTTGTCCAAGGTGGTCCGCTTTCAACCATTTGCACTCAGATCATGACAACTGTTGATCAAGAACAGAACAAAGTCCTGTGGATTCCAGCAGGGCCTCTATAGACACACGCTGTGAAAAGACTGAAGCTCTACGACAGATTGTACATAAACAGTTGGTAGGGTTTTCTGGTCCGCTTATAGCTGTCTGTACGTTGGGTGCAAACGACAGTCCCTCATGAGCAACATTATCTGTGAGGTGTGCCTGGAAACCAGCAATCATTTCACTGAGAGTAATTGCTTGCAATCTACAAATGGACAAATCTATAATTTCATTGTTCATGAAAAGACTTTGTGATGCTGCAAAAAAAAAAGAGAGAGAGAGAGGGAGAAACCTTTTAGGATACGTTTACAAACACCCCCTCCCCTGAAAGCATTTGGTGGTTCTTGTTTACTTGAATATATTTTTTTAACTATCTGTTTGAGTTCTTTCCTCCCTCCGCTTCTTTCTTCTCTGATACAAAAACACTGAGTGAGAATGACTTTTACGTGAAGTGTGGTTCTGTCCTTCAGTGACAGCTGTTTTGCTTCAGAATAAACACATGGATTGTGAATGGTTTTCTCATAGGTACTTGTTTCTTGAAGTGAATTTGGGGATGGGGGAGAAGCTCTTCTCCAGCACATGGGTCAGGCCACTGTTTGTATTACATAACTCTTTCGTCAGTTAAAAGTTGTTGTTTCTTTTATGCATGAATTTAATACTTAAATGTCATGATGTATCCAATCAAACTGTGCTACTTTGTGTATTCAGAAAATAATAATTTTGAGTTGCTGGGCCTGCATTTAGCAGGAAATCAGAAGGGGTTCATTGCTGGGCCTAGATTGTTTTATTTTATCACATGTAGATAGTCTATGTAATTGGAAGCTTATATCACTCAAGATTTGTTCTTTGGAGTGTAATAGCCATAGGGATTTTTTTAAAAAAAGAAAAATAATTAGAAGCACAGCCTAGGTTCTAGGAATCTGGCAACATCTAGAGTGATCCCGTAACTGTTAGTTTGGCACTCTTCAATAAATATAGTGTGCATTTGTTTTGGTTTTTAATTTTTTTTTGTTACAATTTGTATTTCCTGACTGTACCAAAATCCATTGTATGTCCTTTTTTTTTTTGCACTTCTTGTTTTATTTTCCACCTGTAAATTTTTATTTTCCATTCAAAAAAATGCATGTCATGTTTTGTAGGTACTGTAACTTTATTGTTAAAATATCATTTGAGTAGAGTTGCATTTGTGATAACTGTTCCTAACATTTCATTATGTAGATTCCTCCTCTTCCTGTTCTTCTTCTTTGCTATTTCCCTTCAGTTTGTATTTCTTTTTTTATTATTATTTGCATTAAGTGAAAAAGGGATTCTTGCACAGTTCTATGACAAAATTGGGTTGGAAATCTTAATCTGTTTTGCAGATACTATTTTATAGTTCAAAATATGGGAGAGATAAGAAAAATGTAGAAAGGCTGTTGATAAATTCTGAGTTGAAATACTGTTTATAAGTTGAAGAACAGCAGTTATATATTTTTTTTAAAGAAGGAGGCCAGAGTGGGACTTCAGCGGTACAATTGAAACAAGCTGGTACTGTTGCAACATTAAATTTTCTGTACTAAAAAAAGTCACTTTGTATCAAAACAAAAAGGTTAAAGAAACTGAGTATTGTGTTAAATAAAGGTCAATTTCTATAACTTGACTTTGTGTAGAAGTGTTAAATTCCAAAGCAAAAATAAATACAATTAAAATATTTAAAGATAGATTTAAAAACACCAATAAAAAGAAGACAAAAGCCATCATTCAAAACCTGTCTGGCTTTGATGCCAAATATCTGTCTGAAGAAAGAGGTCTTTACCAGCTGGGGAAGGACCACAACTCTAGAGAGGACCAGCCAGCCGTCTTTGGAAGGGAGTTCCAAAGCTTGTGAAAAAACACCAAGAAAGACCTATCAAGAAACATTTTTTATTTTGAGTCTATTTTTAGTTTAAGGACACAGGACCCATGCAGTGAGGTAGGAAGAAAGTATACTTCACCAAAGCTCCCTGGTTAGGCTGCTAGTCCATTGTTGGAGGGGATAAGACTAAATTACAGATTATACTTCAGAATATTCATGGAAGCTTATTTCTATTTTTCTGTTATCTAGATGTTGTGAAACTAGCTGTAACCAATGAGAATCACTGTTAGAACTGAACAAGCAGCATCCTGGACAGTGAATTTTTGGCCCTAACCTCCCCTAGATCCAAAAGCATGCGCTTTGAAACTTTGCAAAGCACAGAAATTTAGACTTCTAATGAAACATGTTCTCTCAGGAATGTATAATCTCTCAGAGTTGTCAGGCTTAAACTGCTAGGTGGAGCAAACCCCTTAATAATCAGGGATAATGAGGGAGCAGGTAGGGCTGATTGCAAGCTGTATAGATCCCAGATATATGTGAATACATAAAATCATGTCCAGTTTGCAAGTAGCCTAAATATCTGCAATTTAATAATATTTTTATTAAGAGTTTACATGATAAAATAGTAAATTTTGCCATGTCCACCCCCTCTATAGGCAACATTCCATATTTCAAAGTATAATTAGGCAATATTATCAAGGGTAGTGTCCAAAAAATGCTCATCATGGTAATTCCAGAATATTGAGTGGTTCAATGGCTGGCCATGTCTAGAATTTATCCATGTCCTAAGTATAATAAATGCCTATGTATCTTTATGGGAAACATTATTATAAAATGATGCCTGGCGGGGGGGGGAGAATCAAAGGAGGTTTGGGGGTAAGTAAGGAAATGCAGGTTTTCCTTTGAATGAGCATGAGGTGGTACACATGTGCTTATTACAAGTCTGTCATGCCCATCCTAAAATAGATCAAAGCAGAACCAACAGACACACATCCCCTGTACAGTGCCCTACGTTGGTCATCCAGTAACATGACCAAAGGTGTTTCTGTCCCACAACCAGACCTGAACCCAGATTGAAATGGATGTAGACAATCCATTTCATCCAGAGGCCTCCGAAACTGGAAGGCCACCACAAACTTATGCCTTGCTCAAAAAAATCATGTTGGACAGTAGCTGATAGTTATCCATTATAGGGGATTCAGAGATGGCTTTTTCTTTTCTTTTTAAAAAGATTTTATATTTATTAATTTTAGTAGAAGACACAAACAAATTCACAACTACAGAGAAAAACAACAAAGAAAGAAAATGGACTACCATTAGTTTAGTTAATAAACTACTAACACACACAAAAAAGCCCTCCGTAATATCCTCTATTTTGTTTAACCATTACAGATCTAAGTATGTTCAACGTACTAGAATTACTAATAATCATAACCACATATTATTATATCATTAAATTTCTTGCTTAAAAAAATCCATAAATGTTTCAAAAAATCCATAAATATTTCCAGAGTTTCAAAAACCTGCAGTTGGTCTATCTTTTAAAATCTACATCAGTTTTGCAACTTGGGCAAAACTGAATTGGAATTAACATATAAATTTTCAACCAAAAACTCTATTTGCTTTCTTTCAAGTCCAAATATGGGGGAGGGGGATCTTTTGTTATCCTGATGGTCCCATCATTGATTTGAAACATTCTTAGATGTTTTTGACAACTTTTTTTAAGTATCATCTCTACATCATCTTACACATTTTTAATGTGAGTTACTGCACAAAGATTTTATGTCTTTGGTCCATATTTTCTCCATACCTCCATTTGCACATTATACCCAAGGTTTTGGGCCCACCTTAACATAAACTGTTTTCCAGTCTCATTCTCCATCTGTGCTTTCAAAAGACACTTGAATACTTTTTTTGAGTACATGATCATCATCTATAAACAACTCTTAATAAAAATCATTTTCTCCAACTTCTTTAAATTTGTCTTATCTTGTTTACCTCTCAGTTTTTAAGTTGTAAATAAGCAAACCAACAAAGGTCTCTCTTGATTTAAGCTCCCAACTTTCTTTCTTCATACACAAAAGATTGTTGTAATGCAACTATTGTCAATTGTTTAAGTCATTCTTTCTTAACAAAGGCTTCAAGCGGTGAGGTAACTAACAATATTTTAGGGAAGGAGGAATGTCTTTTTCAACAAAGGTCTCACAACTGCCTCCTTTAGGTAAGCTGGAACTCTGCTTTGTTGTAAGGAGGCACTGACTAATCCTTAGTCTTACATGTGGTGGCTTTCACCTCTTCAAAGAGCCTGTTCATGGGCTAGACAAATTTAAAAATATCCAATAACACTGAGCAAACAGGGACTAAGGTTATGTCTGCTGAATCTGTATCAGGTACAGCACCTCAGTCAGAGAAAAATGAATGAGTTGGTTTTCAGCAATTGTTCTTCAGATGGCTGCTCTGTACAATTACATTTCCTGAGTTTTGCTGTCATTGTTTGTACTTTTAGTAACAACTGAATTGGAATTGGAATGGGAGGCATAAACTCTGTCTACCTATCCAGTGAAAGAGACATAATGGTCCATGGATGAGATAATAAGGAGTCGGCACTCCTGGAACTCCAAAGCATTCTAAAAGGCCCAGACTGCAGCTCTTGCTATGCAGACATATCCCCAGGTAGGACTGCATAGAACCTAGGACAGAATATCATGTCTTGCGCAGTGAATACTTGCTTACTTGCACTTGCGTACTTGTAGTGACCAGCTGTCACCAATGTTGTAAGGATTCGGGACCATTAGGTGGCAAACTCCTCAAAATTCTACACAAGTAAAATCTTAGTACTGTGTAGTACATCACTTTAGAAGCACAAATGATATGTAATAAATATATTTCTAATTAAATAATTCCTGCTTTATTTGTTGAAAATAAAATATAGCAAACTTCACTTTGCAATGCAGGATGACATACAAAATGTAATTTAAAATTCCTGCTCAATGGACAATAAGACGATAATAACATAAAAACAGGAAAGTGCTATAGTGCCGTTCTCTTCCCCAGGCAGAAATTAGGATCTTAAAGCAAGACTCACGTGATGCCATAATTCCACAAGCCCAGAAAAAGTACACTGTGAGAAATGTAACTTCTTAAGGATCTCAGCTAATGTTTACAAATATCTAGTGCTTAAGTTTGGAAACATCTGTTTAAGAAATGCTTGATGAAATGTAAGAAACCAAAAGAGTTACCATATGAGATTTCTAGTGATCAGGAAGAGGATTTAAAGTGCTCTGCAGAACTCCTTATTCCTTCTTATGTGTAGCAGAAATAGAATAAATTCTTCAAAGTGAACATGAAACTATTCCCGTTCATTTTGTATGGTGCATTCACCATAGTTATAGAATTCACTTTTTTCTTTCTTTCAGAGGAGGTGGGTAAGATTTGGATCATTTATCATGGTTTTGTGCAGACAAATTTCCTGATTTAAACTTACTTTTGATCTGCAAAACTTTGGAATGCTGCATCCATTCTAAGATGATAAATATTTTTGGGGAGTTTAAGTATATAGTCCCACCACCACTACTGCTGCCATCACTGAACCAAAGGTGAGTTCTCCAGCAGAAACCCAAACTGGACTCTGATGATGATGCCATGGTAAGTGAGTTCCGGTAATACCAGAATAATTTATGAACTCTATATAAGCCTGTTATTTTTAGCAATCACAAATGCTAGTGTTTGAAGCTAAATTCCAAACAACAATGTTATGACTGTAAGTCCTGCACACTGCAGAACAATTCAGCTTAAAATTAAACTAAAAATATGTTTACTGGAGGCAATACATATGTAAACACAGAAATTGTCACTCACACACACAACCACACAAGGGTAGCCAAAGAGGGAAGAAAGCAGATAGCAGAGACTGCAAGGATCAGGGATATTTACTCTCCAGAGAGAAGCGAGGAAGAGCAAGATGGCTTGGGCTTGCACCTAAGGACAGTACTGATTGGGAATCAGAGAAACAGAGTGGGTCTCTGTAGACGGAGTACTGCAATGATCAGCCCAAAATCAGGACTATTTTTACCCAAAATCTATCCACAGGGAAGGAGTGTTAATGTCTCTCTGGCTCCAATTCTAAATATTCAATTTAATAAATCATCAGAAATATACTTATTCAATATGCTCCATATGATTGACCAAAAGACAACAAAAAAATACTGGAGGATGTTACTTTGTATGATAATAACCACAAGAATTGAATATGCCAAATCTTGGAAGAATGAAGAAATCCCTAAAATGGACCAATGGTTAACTGCTTTGTTAGAAATAAAAAAATGCGGACATAGTAACTCAGAAACTTAAAGGCCAAACTGGTGAAGATATTGAGAGAGAATGGAATCTTATGAAACATTTTTCATAAAAGTTGAAAATGTAAAAGTAGTAAAACAAACAGCTCTGTTTGGTAAGATTGACTTAGAGTAACGGGGTAACAAACTTGTGAAGTATACACTCCGAAGAAGGAGGGAAAATTATGTATTTGACTTAGTACAAACTTTAAATGTATACTGGGATCTGACAAATGATGTAAAGAAGGCTGAAAGATTTAGCCAATTAATAGTGTATCAACTTTGGAGGTGTGCAAAGTGGCATAACAATCACAACAATATTTGAGGCTTAGATGTCAGACCCAATCTGTTTCACTGCAGATGGTACATGTAGACATAATAATGGAGTGCTCCCTTGCCTGCCCCCATTTGTCAGTACACATACAGATATGTCATGTTTAGGGAAATCAAGGTTCAGTACCTTTGTTTGTAACACACTAATTTTCTATATACATCATTGTTTTGTTTTTTGGACATAGGCTTTCAGCTGACCACTCCTCCCCCCACATTTTAAAGGTATAAATCCTCAACATGACTTCACTGCCTTAGTAAAATATAGGCCAAAGAGGCCACCTTATCAAACTATATAACAGATATAGCAATTGCTGGAGATGTTCACTTAAAAATGAAGGGGACATCTCTAAAGAAAATGAAGCACTGTCCGAAGCGATCATGGTGATTTCCTCCTCTGAAGGAAATGTAGAAAGTAATATTTCTGATGCAGTTCAGAACTCTTCCCTACAGATCTTTGTGGGGTTTGTGGAAATGTGTGTTTAGAAGCCATAGCAAAAATTTTAAATAGGTTATGTTGATATGTTGGTGATATTTATATTGCCATTTAAAGCCAGTCCAGTTCCTGATACTCAAAACAAAACAAAACAAAAAACACTTTCTTGGAAGGGCCATAGCTCAGTGATGGAGCATGTAGGGTATATGTAAGAATCATGCAGCCCTCCCAATATTGTAGGAATGCAATATTGCATTATTGCAATATTGCAATATTGCACTAGTGTAACCAATTGCAAGGAATGCCGGGAGTTGCTGTCCAACAACATCTGAAGAACCACATGATGCCCACTACATTGTAGAAGGTCCAAAGTTCAGTCACCATCTCCACTTTTAAAGACTACAGATAAGTTAGGAGAAGATTTTTACTAAGACCCTTAAGCATCAATGCCAGCCAGGAAAAAAAGAAAGTTTCCATAGGACTGGTCCTTTAAGCTGGAAGGACCAAACATGTCTCAGATTTGACATGAAGTTTCTAGATTTTAGCCTTTTCATCTCTCCAGAATAGGGAATAAAATCTCAGGGTGAGGAGCCAACATGAAGGCCTCAGGTTTACATGGCTTGGGAGATTTTTGCTATTTGTTCTGTCAAGGCAGGCTCTTTCCATAGGGGATTAGACTGCATTCTCTGCCCTTATCAGGCATAACTAGGCTCCACCCCATTCCTGTACGATCTGCCCTTGATCTGCCAGGTATCTGTATGCTTTTCCTAGTTTTTCTCCCCTTACCACTTGCATCGTCAGGGCTGAGCCTCAAAAGATTTGTACTGTCCCTAGTACTGCCCAGGTTGTGAATGGAGAAACTGTGGCTCCTAAACCTCACTTTTGTAGCCCTGAAGATTCTTGGTGACTCTAAAGACCCCGATCAACCCCGCCATAGAAAATTCTTCTGGGTAGTTTTTTGGATTATTCTTTTGCCCCCAAATAGCAGGAAACATTCCCAAGTCACCCACAAAGATACTGGTTACCTTGGCAACCCTCCCCAAAGACCTATTCCCCAAAACACCCCAAAGGGCTGAAATGGATGTAGTGTTGTCCTCCAGGGTGGGGACCCAGTGGATGAAAATTACCTTTCACTCAGTTGTACACTCCTGCTCTAGACAGACCATTGGTCTGACTTCATAAAAAACACGTTCATATGCATCCATGCAATATAAGTTTAATGATCTTACACAACCTCTGCCATCAGGGTAGACAAAGTGTACATATCAGATATTTAAATTCACAGCAAAGGAATGAAGTCTTGCTTTCTCCAGACAATTTAAAATCTGCTGTAACAATATAAGGCCATTTACTTCAGAATTTATTACAGAGTACATGTTTTTTATTTCTTAATCACCAGAGGCTCTTCTGGCACATTAAAATCTTGTAGCAGATTCTTTATTGTCCTTTCATGGGATAGTAAAATTGTCATTTCCCTCCCTCTACTGAAAAGGGTAATGCTAGAGTCCTGCCTTGTGGCTTATCCTCACAATTTGAAGTGGTTTTAGGTGGTGGATGTAGATTTCAGTGAGGCATTATCCTAATGTTTGAAGACACAAAGACCTTGACCGGTTTTGTTCACTGTTCAACTCACCTGTACTGTCACCTAATATATTGTTTCGCTTCTGTGACTGCCTTGCATGTTTTATGTGGCTCTCATACTGTTAAATATTGTATCCTACGGAAAGCATAGTGCCAGATGGCATTAGGAGACGGTGAAAATTACGGCTGCTCCAGAGCTTGGAAAATTATTTATAAAAAAGCAGTTTGTTACAGTTATAAAACTAGGGCTCAGGAATGATTTAGTTACATCATGGTTATAATGCCTTTAATTCTTTCATGTTGCTTGAAAGAAACTGAAACTATAACTTTTAGGTACTTTTGAAAAACACATGTGAATGTTGCAAGCCAGTGATCTGTGGTACAAAACATACCATATTTGCCGGTGTATAAAACACACCAGTATATAAGATGCACCCCATTTTAATGTCATCAAATAGTATTTGCTGGTGTATAAGACACACTGGCATATAAGATGCACCCCATTTTCAAACAGTATTTTTTTGGGGGGGAAGTGAGTGTTATATGCCAGCAAATAGGATACTTTATTTACATTTAACTCTTTGTTGCTTCAATACCCAGAATGAGGCATGAATCAGCAATGCAAGCCACCCTGTAAACAATGGGATATTTCTTCTCTGTCATTCAGTGAGGGCACACCACATAATTATAAAAATAATTTTAAAATCCCAGTTACACCATGACAGATACGACATTATTCTTCCTTCAATTACCACTGCAACATGTCATAGTTATACATTAATTATTGGAGGAAGGAAATAATTACAAGTAATTTGTTATTTACAACTAGCCACTTTCAGGCTCTTGACTAATGGTGGAAAGAATATTTGACAATATTTGGACAACAATTAAAAAACAATTAAAAAACAATATTTGGAAAACAATTAAAAAGCATCAGGAAACTCTTACAAGAATAATCCTGGATTGACTAGAGGTTTTGCACTTACTCTGTAGAAAATTTGTGCAAGGTTTTCTTGTTCATAAAGAAACATTTTCTGCACGTAAAAAAATGCTGTTTTCTGCACAAAAATACCACTTGTGAAATTTGCACAGGGCAAGTCCCAAAATCCAAAGGGTCTGTGAAAGCCATTGTACACAGTTGTGCACTGGGAAGAAAACTGCTAAAATTACTTGTTGTTTCCACTGAGAAAAAAAATATAAGAGTTACAGTCCTTCTTTCACATTCGTGGGTTTAACCTTCACGAATTTGATTATTTGCAAGGCACAATCTTGCCTCTTCCCCCTTCTCCTCCTCCCATTCCCTTGCATACCTCACCCCAGGCTTGTGAGACATGTTTAAAATGGATGTGTGTTTTTTAACCTTCCGGGTGAGCAAAGCCACACACACTGCTGGAGACATGTGGCTACACATTCTTCTGCATAATGGTTGCTGACTGGTCAGGTGCTCTCTTTGCTCCTACTCCTCTTTTCTCAAGACAACTACCAGAAGTAGTTAGAATAACAGAACTCCATTCTTCTCTGTTTAAGGGGAAAGTACCAGTAAGCCTTTTACTTTGTCTTTTTTCTTCCTCCTAGAATTAAGAAGCCAGAGGAAAAGGAATGGGAGAGGACAGCTCAGGAAGTGAATGGGAGGGGAATTGTGTGTGTGGGGGGGATTTATTTGCAGTTTTTCCACTTTTGCAAAGGTTCTGCACCAAACTCTTGGCAATGTGGAGGGGCCACTGTACATCCCTGTTCTGGATGGTACAGCAAGCTCAAAAGTCCTAGGAGTTGTCACATTTACCATTTTCACTCTGCTTTTTGGAAAGATACATTACATACTTCTGTCAAATTTTGATTAAAACTATTGATCTATGTTCTACAGCCCTCTTGAGGAAAGAAGCCTTTCATTGGTTTGGTGACATTCAGAGCAGTACTTCAAAAGTTTTTAAAGTTTTTATATCTCACTAAAGCCCATGCCAGCAATGGCTAGCCAAGTGATATTTTGCATTTTTGATTCATTTTGGATTACAACAGCCAGATTTGTCTAACCCAGTGGTTCTCAACCTGTGGGTCCCCAGATGTTTGTGGACTTCAGCTCCCAGAAGCCCCAGCCACTATGGTCAATGCTCAGGGCTTCTGGGAGCTGAAGTCCATGAACATCTGGGGACCACAGGTTGAGAACCACTGGTCTAACCAGTGTGGCTATGCTACTCACCAAGGATTGGCATGTTACTTCTTGCTTGACTTGCATGTAATAGTAAGATTCTGAGATGAGAGCTTTTACCTTAGGTTTTATGAGACCAGAATACATTTTTTTTTTGTAAACAGAATACACCCAGAAACATGTAGTCAATCAGTCAGTAATAGAAATAATGCTTATATGGGGCATACTGCTTCAGTGTGTGAGATGGCACAACACATGTTTTACTGAAGATCCCAGATTCAGTCCCTGGCATCACACATTTAATCAACTTAGTTTTAAAACAACTGAATAGGGGTCAGATCAAATTCAATCTGAATAGGGCTTAGGCCCAATTAGAGTCACTTTTCATGCTGTTTCCTAGCTGGAAACCAGAAACAGGCACCCTTGGGCTCCAATGTTTTTCACAGAAACACAGCAAGAAAAGCAGATAAAGGCTAGCCTTTTCACCTTCCAACCTTCAGTCATCAGCTGGCAAAGTTATGTTCCATCTGAATAATGCAGAATGCATTCACATTTTAAGCTCCTACTATGCTTCCCTTGACAAAGAATCTTCTTTAATGGCTGCAATTACAGGTCAAGATAGGAAAAATTGTTCTGACTTGATAAGCTCTTCAAATATTTATACTTCATTTATCTGAACAGTTAGGGTACTTCATGTGTTCCTCTTACTGGCTCAGACAAAGTCTTTCAGTGAAAAACTCTTCTCTGAGGCTGCATTTTCTTATAGGGACAATGTTTGCAATGTTGAGATCATCAAAATTTTTCATTTTAAAAAGTTTCCTTTGGAACTCTAATCCCTTCTTTTCCCATTCTCCATTTGCCACAGAGATCCTCCAGCTTTCCACATACCTTTCTTTCTGTTACCTATTTCCATTACTGACAGTTTCTCTTTTTCAATGGTTTTCTAAGCCTCAAATTATTAGCTTCATAGTGAGCAACACTTTTACTGAGGCCACCCCATCCAGAAGAATGTTGGAGATTTCCAGGGGGGTGAGGCAACCCACAAAAACTCACCCCCTCAGAGTTCTCCAATCAACAATGGTTCTACTATTGCTTCATTAGTCTCCACTGAGAGCTGATCTGGAATCAGGACCCAGAAACAAACTCCTTTGCCCCATTCCCAGTGTCATCTACTATTCCACTAGGGTTGTATGTGTGGTAAGAGTCAGAAGGGAATCCAGCTGTACTGGCAGAGGCACTTCATTTTGACTAGGATCTCCCATCATATATGGTTCACAGCGTGTGGAAGCAGAGCTGAGCAGAGGCCCAGAGTGTACGTTATGTGGAGCAGATCCAACAACCAGAGGAAACATAGTTATTTCCACCCCCAACTAATAGAGTGGACAGAGATTGAGTTTCATTTTTATCGTGGTCACTCCTTTGGGCAAAGAAAGAAGCTCACAATCCTATGTGAGGATCATCCTTTCTGTGTCCCTAATGCAGTTTTGCATCTTGGGGTGGGCATGACCTCTATCAAGGCCCATGCCTGGATCCTTAAGATCAACTGTTGGCTAAAACTTATTTTTTGCCCAACCAGGCTGGCCTGCTTAACACTAATTGATGGATTTCAATCTGCATGGGACCAGATGTTATATAAGAAACATCTAAAATATGGGTTATCTCCTAATGTTTTGATAGCCCTTTCCTTCAGTGGCATCAAATCTGCCACTAAATAATGCATAAGGGATATAGAGCTACAAAATCATCTGAGCTTAGTTACCAAACATCCTGCCTTAGGAATTACTATAAAACCTTTCACCCACCCTAATTACCTTACTAATTTAACAATTCCTAAGTACAGGAAAGCTTTTTCTTTGGTACGATTTAATGCTTTACCATCTACTGTACTCGAAGGAAAATATGGGAGAATCCCATATCATGAACACATTTGTCCTTGCACTAACAATAGAATCTCTTAACCATGTTTTTCTATACTGCCCTTTTAATCAAGGGATGTGTCTTGTGCTAATTACACTTATTGTCCAGAATGTCCCTGGCAGAACAGAAGCATTTTTTATTTCTTATCTGCTCACTGACCAGGACTCACATATCACAAACAAGGTTGTAAGATTTTGTGCATCTTCCATTGCAACTTGTAGGCAGATAACAAACCAACAGTAGAGAACAGCAATAAAGAACCAACTAGCCAAGGAGTGGGGTTAATATACAGACTCAGATAAAGTGTTTTAAACTACATGTGGGACTATTTATAACTTGTTTTAGCTTCACTCTTATCACTTTTATCACAAGTGAATTTTAAGTATTTATTGTGTTTGTTATGTTTTATGCCACTCTATTTTACAAATTTTGTAAAATCACAAATTTTGCCTTAAAATACATGAAATATGTTTCATGTATTTTAAGGCAAAATTTGTGATCTTTGCTCATGCTAGTCTATGATTGTAATAAAATGATCGATCGATCGATTGATTGATTGATTGGGATGTGGGGAGCAAAATCAACTCCTTTCTCTCTTTCTCTCTCAGCCTCTTGCATGCGTTGCCCGAGGGCTTATATCAAATAACTGCATTCTGAGACTTAGGACCCTTTCACACTGAACGATTATAGTGCTATGATTCCACGTGAACTGTTGTGGTAATGTCTTATGGAATCCTGATATCTGCAGTTGAGGTTGGGCCATTTAGAATTCCTTGTCTAGGAGCTCCTTTCAAGCTTCTGACCAAACATGCGGCCATGGAAGTTGAAGGGGCATCATTGTGCTATAATTGTAAAGTATGAAAGGGCCCTTACATAGTGAATATCATGATTTCTAAAACTAATAAAGGACAATGGGAAAATGCCAATACAGTATCCAACTTAGAGTTAGAGAACTCAAAACCCAACCTATGAAAGATGTATTGTGTGCGTCTACACATTTGTTCATGTTAGTCATGAGTGAACTGTAAAGGAGGAGAGCTGAATGCAGTTACTTTTAAAACCCATAATAACAATAGTAATGTTGTCAAGAGAAAAAAACAATACTTATGTTTATATACCAAGAAAAAATTGATGGAAAGATATTTATGCCTTTTCATGCATAGGCTGACTGTTTACATTTTTAATACAATTAAATGAGGGCACTGGTGCATGAAAAAGGCAGAACCCAAGAGCGGATTCATAGGAGCTGCTCTGAAAGGGGGTGGATTCTCCCACTAAAAATACCAATGGAGCAGAGCGATTTCACAGAAAGAAACCCTTTGCAGGCATGGTTAAAAATATAACATGCAGGTAAGGTTCTCAAGTAAGAATATGGTGCCTTGGTCTGGATTTGGACCACTGTGCATAGGTAGAGGATGTTTGAATAGTCCCTCAATCTGTTTCACTCTCACTCATCCATGCTACATTGTGGCAAAAACTGAGTACATTTTAAAATTCCCATGTGGGACAGAAATTGGGGGAGGAACCAACTAGGGGAAGAAATTGAAATTCCCCCACCTGCACACAATGGTCCAGATGGACTCATACCTTCCAGAGTTTCACAGATGAAAACTGGGTCATATGTAGTCAAGCAACACCAGAAGGTGATGAAAATGGAAAAAACTATTAATCAGGAAGAACATACAAGCTAGGGGAGGTTGCAGCCACTTGTTCTCAATTGAGTCTACAGGAAAGGAAAGATTCTGCTCCTTCCTCTTTTCTCTCTCTCTCTCTGCCTCTCTCTCTCTCCCCCTCCCCACTGAGTTAAAACAGTAGAAACTACTTCTGCACTTTGAATTTAGGCCCTTTCTGCAGGAGGCTCTCATTCCTGCATGGGGATGGGAGAGGAGAGGGATTGCAATGACACTTCCACAAGACATCGTCACAGTCCTATCCTTCTGCTGTCACCAACTGGTGTGATAGCAGGATAAATCATTGAAGGGTTTTCTCCATCAATGGCCCCCGATCATGTGATGCTTGTGCATTTACCTGCCCTGCGGAAGGCTCAAAAGTGCGATAGAGGCGCTTCCTGTCCCAGGGCAACACGGGAAAGTGCCTGGCTGCACTGAAGAAGGAAGAGGCATGTCCATGGCACTCCCTTCCTGGCAGAAGTGCTGCCTGGATTGTGACTGGAGGATGACATGAGAAGATAAGGTGCGGAAAGGGCCTTAGTCTGCAGCAATTGAAATAAGCTAAGGAGAAAGTGAGAAGTGGGAGGAGAAGAGAAAAACTTACTCATCGTAAAAGTAGCCAAAAAGGTGGGATAATCTCCAACTGGCCCTGCCACACTGGGACAGCTGGAGGACACACTGGATCAGGGCACTGTATGCTTATATGAGAGTAGAAACATAAGTGCTCCAAAAGAGCCCATTGTATATTTACACAGTGTATCGCTTAGCACCTTTTCCTCATCAAATGGTGGTGTTCCTTGAGCCATGAAACACTGAGTGATTAAAGCATTATTAGGCACAGCAGAAGTTATGAAAAACAAAGATGTTTATGTGCGGAGGGGGTGAGGAGGGGAACCCCGAGGTTTACAAAGTAACCTGCAATTGAAAAGAAGTGGCACTGGCTGCTGTATGTTGTGGTGCAGAAAGCTTTTCTAATGATAGCAATTAGGTGCTGAGGCTGTGAAGCATTGCTAAACGCATTCAGGAAGCACACACATTGCATTTGGGTGGAAAATTAATGAGCTGCTATTCACAAGCAAGGGGAAAGGCATTAGGGAGCTGAATTAAAAGATAAAGTGGTCAGCAGCTTCAGCTGGGTTCTGGTTGTGCTCACATCTCCTTTAATTAGAAGCAGGTAGCCATATGAGAAATGCAGCAGCACCTTATAAGCCTCAACTTTAATAACTGGAGTGTAGCTGAAAAGAAGTGGACAGAATGTGGTTGCAAGGCAGCCAGGCTCCAAATTACAGCCACTTACCATTTTGCAGCCTCGAGATACCAGTGGGTTCTGCTTCAGTGTTACGGATAGCATTGACCTGAAGCCAGTAATTACTTTCTTCTTCTCCTTCTCCTTCTCCTTCACCCCCTGTCCCTCAAAAAAACAAAACAAAACAAAACACAGAGCTTCAGAAAATGAGAAGAATTTGATCAAGAAGTTTGAGAAACAGAAAAGTTTGAGAAATAGAAAAGAAATCAACAGCAGTTTGACTTCAGAGGGGCTTTCTAAGGTTTGGAAAGTAGTCCTTGTGGCTGGTAAAATCTAATCTTCCCCCACCTTAGCAGCTGCATGAACCAGCCTTGAGTTGAAATCAAATGATGTTCCCTTGTCATTTTTAGGGTTTAAAAGTCTCATGTTGCTGCAGTGGGTGATGGAAGAGAATCAGAGAATCATTGCTCATTGTCCTGTGGATTTTCGTTCTAAAAGAAAGATTCAGCTTGGAATATTCAAGGCAGTACTGGACAGAGTGCCAAACAGATCACATCAGTTCAGAGACAGTCACTCTATGAATACCAGCACTCAGGGACAAATTCCAGAGGACAATGCAATTGCCGTCACGTCTTGAGTAACAGATCTTTGCAAAGTATTTCTTTGGTTGCTGTTGGATTCTGAACCATCATTTTGTTTACATGTTTCTAACCCAGCAGGGAATGTCTTGCCTGAATTTCCTTATCTTCACCTACCATTGATTTTGTCAGTTACAAGCCCCTGCTCTCATTTGGTCTTGAGAAACAGAGCTTCCCAACTATAGGAAGACCAGGCTTAAAGAACTGAAACAAATATTGGTAGTGGTGGTGGTGGGGATTAGTTATCATTACGTGATTATTTCTACTAATTTCCCATAAAGTAATGGGTGGGAAAACACAACACTAACACCTCTACCATAGGCAGAATTTGTTGATGTCGAAAATTCAGAAAATAGCCAGCTAGTCCTCATAACATTGGTAGGCCTTAATGACAGATCTCCTATCCTGTGTGATGAGGGAGAAAAAATCTTCCAGATTCAAGCGGAGGTAGACTTTGTCACTAAATTCTTTCCCTTAACAGTCATACCTTTATGGGGATACAGTTGATTCAACCACTTTGATTTTATGACCTCTTGGTCCCTCTGAATATTTTAGTAACGGCATGCTTTGACTTTGTTCATCTCTGTTCAGGTCTTTTGCCATATAAGGATTGGTATGCCTTCCCTCTTTCTTCTCCTCTTTTCTTTTTTTGTTTCCTTTTAAGATTCTTGACTTCCAAACAGACCATATCTGGCCATTTGTTGACCTGTAGCACTTGAAATAATGGACATTCACATAAACATTACAATGAGTTTTGTGTTTGTAGTAACATCTTGTTTGAAATTTGTGGGACTTCTGGCCTCAGTCTTATTTTATTTTAAACAGAAGATTAAACAAACACAACTCCATCCCATTTGGGCACTTGACTCTCTAGCCATCTCATCATGAACTTTACTAGGAAGATGTTGGGCAACGAAGGTTCTGAAATTTGCTTTCTGACAATTCCACCAGAGTGGTGTAGTGATTTGAGCATTGGACTACGACACTTAAGACAAGGGTTTGAATTCCTGCTCAGCCATGGAAACCCATGGGTGACCTTGGGCAAGTCACACTCTCAGCTTCTCAGAGGAAGGCAATAGCAAACCGTCTCTAAACAAATCTCACCAAGAAAACTCCATAACAGATTCACCTTTGGAGCTGCCATAAGTCAGAAACAACTTGAAAGGAAACAACAACAACATATTTCTTCTGATTCTAAAGGAAAACTTGTATTCTTCAACAGCTCTGTAGAAAATTAAGTTTCTCTTGAGAGATAAGCCGTGCTGGAGGAATGCACCTGCCTTGTTGAACTTTCAGCTATAGAGGAGTCTGTTGCTGCGAGGGCTGGAGCCTGCCCGCCCGGCCCTTCTATTTATGTTAAGAAGGCAGAACTGGACTGCATGCTCCTGTTGGCTGGTTGCTGCTCGTTGCCAGTATGAACCCCATATTTGTCCTTAGTTGGCAGGCAGCAGCAATATATCCCAGAACAAAGAAAGCCAAAAGAAGTGTTTTCTGCTCGTGATAGAGCACAGAGCTGGATTTATATTACTTTGCCATTTATTTGTATCAGTTACATTAGAAGCATGACATCTGTCTCTACTTAAAGCTGCAGAAACAGCTCCTTAATAAGAAAACATTAGCCGCTAAATGCAGAACTTGGGCACTGTTCAAAGTTAAAACCATAGCATCTATCAGCCAGTGTTTGTGGAAGGATTCCTTTAGCTCTCAAGTTAGAGCTGTGAACAGCCAATTGTGGTGGACAAAGTGTTTGGTCTGACTATGTTGTTTTCTTGAATGCTACAAGAAAAAAAAAGCAGCCTGCTAAAAGATGTTTGAATTTGTCTTTAATTAGTCACTGACAGGCATCTAAATATGGATACAATAGCATGTTCTGTATCCTTAAGAAATGATGGGCACATTGCTTATAGGTTTTGGTGTCTGTCTTGGACTCAAAGCAGCTTACAAAAGTGAAAACAGATAGGCCATTTCTGCACTAGACTGTTATAGCACAGTTATTCCACTTGCAACATCCTATGGAATCCTGAGGTTTGCAGTTTCGGGAGGGGCCGGCCAGCCCCTCCCAAAACTGAAAACCTCAGGATTCCATAGGATGTTGCAAGTGAAATAACTGTGCTATAACAGTCTAGTGCGGAAAAGACCATAGAGTTAAAAAATTACATTGTACAGAAGTTAAAAATTAATGTTTTTATCAAATTAAAAGCAGTTAAAAGCATAACCATTAAAAAGAATGACAAATATAAACACCACATCATATTCTAAAAAGCTCTTTCCTCTGTGCAGTCAGCCTTCACAGATCTGTTGAAACTACCACCCTCCCTCCATATTTGTGAGTTTGACCTTTACAAATTTATTTGCGAGGCATGTGATTGCCTCCCCTCCATTTTCCTCCTCCCATCCCTTGCATTCCTCACCTCAGGCTTGCAAGGCTTGTGTTTAAAATGGAGATTTTTTCCCTCCCTTTTTCATGAGCAAAGTCCTCTCCCACTGCTGGAGACATGGCCTCTCTGCCACATTCTCCTGTGTATTCGCTGCTAATTGGTCAGGTGCTCCTTTCTCAAGATGGCTGCTAGAAGTAATTAGAACTCAAAAACTCCCCTCTTCTCTGTCTGAGGGGAAAGTACTGGTAAGTCTTTTCCTCCTGCAATGCTGGAGAACACAGGCAAACGAATGGGAGGGGAAACTCTGGAGGAGAAGGGGGGATTGCAGGAGGGGAGTTATTCCTGCTTTTTCTGTTTTCACAAGGGTGCTATGCCCCTGTGGAGGGGTTACTGTAAAAGTTCCTTGTCAGCCTATGAAAGGATAGCAAGGAGGGCACCAGTCTAATCTTTGCAGAAAAGGAATTTAAGGGCCTGGGAGCAGCCACTGAGAAGACACCCTCTTCTGTTCCCACCAGGGCCTCCCCGGTAGAACTCATGACATGGGTCAACTCATACAGGGACACAGTCCCTCGGATAACCTGGATCTGAGGAAAATGCATAATTTCTAGAATGTAACCCAAATAAACCAAGATATAGGTTGGTGTCAGGAAGAACTGATAGCATGCACTGACTTATTCTGCCAGGTAGACCTCTCAATAAAGCTGACAAAACATTTATTTGTATCATCTAAACATGGCTATAGCCCTGTCTGTGTATCAGCCTTCCGTAAGGAAAGAAATGTTTGAAATTGGGTAGCCTGGCTTATAAAAGAAGCAACCATATGTCTTTCTGACAGTTTGTATCTTCTTCTTTGTGCTATAACTAATTGGTACAGTGTGCCTACACCTTAAATTACAGGCTCATATAAGGATCAGAAAATGCACACCTTAGGTTATTACATTCTCTTGTAAATTGTGAAGTCTTGACTTCTCAAAGTATTTAGATTGCAACTAAAAGGAGAAGCTGACATATGATAAAGGTTAGATAAACAAGATGCACCCTAGGAAAGAGACCCAGATTACAATATCTTTCTATTTTTAAACTTGTGAAAGTACAAGTTAATTTTTACATCAAGTCTTACCTCCTTTACAGTGGACAGGAGGGAGGGAGTTCCGCTAGATCTGTTACAAATGTCATAGCAGAGTCAGCCAAGCTTGTCTTTTCAAAATTCCACCATTATGGTATTTTTAGCAATGCTTACATTAATCAGCTCACCTTGCAGCTTCTCTCGTTGCACATAATTATCACTGTAGTTATTAGGAGTGTATGTTGTGATGAAGAAGCAGATACGAAAAAAATCTATTTTAAGAATCTCTTTAAGCATATGGATAGTTCTGAGGACAACCTCTGAAACTCTGCTAAGAATCATAGATCATTCATTATGAAGTGCAGAAATTCTTTCTTGCTTCCCTGTTAGCTAACCTTATTTTGCACAGTGGTTCCAGAAACCCATGTTAGAACCTGTTCTATTATTGAGGCAAAGCTCCTCCAAACCAGTATTGGTGTTTGAATGTGGAGATTCTTACAGCAGTCAATTGGGTTCTGTTCCCTTGTTGCTTGGGAAGCAACTGACTGACATTCCCACCTACTCCTGAGAGTGATTTCTAGTGTGACAGGCATCAGCAGAACCATTCTCACAATTCCCACTGGTACCAGAGATCACTTGTGCAAGGGAAGATGGACACATTGGTCAGTTTCTTCTTGATTGACAGGAGAACAGACTCCCTGTTATTGTAGTGGCTGCGGCCTGGTAAATGGAGATCAAAGGATTTTCATGGTCCTTACATAGCCCATAAACTAGAGGTTATGTAGGGATCATGAATACAAAATGATCACAAGTGCATAACTGTTAAGTGTTTGTATCTGTCATATAGGATTCTCACTATCATAAATTTTTGTGCATGTTCTGCATGTTTGTTAGGTAAATAGTACCTGTGGGATGCCTGGACAGCTTCAGGACCGTGAGGAATCAGGGTGCAGAGTAAACTCTTTCTCTCCTTGGCACTGTTATTGTTGTTAACTGCTGTCAAACGGCTTTGACCCTATGGATGAGAGACCCCTAAGTCACCCTGTTATCAACAACTTTGTTCAGGTCTTGCATATTCAGGGGTATGGCTTCCCTGATTGAGTCTATCCATCTGTAATATGATCTTCTTCTTTTCCTACTGCTTTCCACCTTACCAAGCATTATTGCCTTTTCTAGTCAGTTATGTCTTCTTATGATATGGCCAAAGTACAACAACCTCAGTTCTGGCTTGATTTGCTCTATGACAGTGGTTCTTAACCTTTTCTTGACTGAGGACCCCCTGTAAATATAATTTGTTGCTGGGAACTCCCAAGACTTAACTCAAGATTTAAATATTTAAATGTGGATTTAAATATTCAGATTTTTATTAAAATATTCAAACATTTATTTATTAAAGGATTCTGGAGACTAGGATTCAAATCCCACTCAGACACAGGTTGCTCTTGGGCTGGTCACATTCTCTCCACCTCAGAGGAAGGCAAAAGCAAAACCCCTCTGAACAAATCTTGCAAAAAAACTCCCTGTGATAAGTTCACCTTAGGATTGCCATAAATCAGAAGTGACGTGAAGGCACACAACAACAAACTGTTGCTGACAGGGGGAGGTTCTTTCTAGCCACCAAGTCTCTCTTCTTTGAAAACTGACTTATGGTGACCCTAAGGCAAACCTATCATGGGGATTTTCTTGGAAAGATTAGTTGCCTTTGCCTTTCTCTGAGGCTGAGAGAATGTCACTTTCCTGAGATCACCCAGTAGGTTTTCACAGCTGTGTGGGCATTCAAATCCTGGTCTCCAGAGTCATAGTTTGTCTTGTCTTGTCAGGGATGTGGCAGCAGAGTGTGTGTGTGTGTGTGGGTGGTGAAACTGCTCCTTTGTTTGCAAATGAGAGAGCAGTTTGGGCATGTACCCACAGCTGCTGCTTTGTCTCTTTCACCAAGGACATAGCAGCAGGGTGTGCAGGTGTGTGCCCAAACTGGTGATTTGCAAACAAGAGAGCAGTTTGGGCACACACACATGCCTGCTGCTGTGTCCCTTACATCAAGGATGTGGCAGTGTGTGTGGGGTGGTTTGCAGGTACTGAAACTGCTCATTTTGCAAATTTGCAAATAAGGGAGCCCTTTGAGCATGTGCACATGCCTGCTGGTGTATTCTCTCAGCACCCATACCCCCTGTTGCTGTGTCTGACAAAAGGGACACAGAGGCAGGTGTGTCAAATGAGGGAGCAGTTTTGGCACAAACATACTCACACATCCCACTGCTGCATCTCTGTTGCTGTCGCTGCTGTTGATGTCCAGCAGTAGGGCTTCACGGACACTCTGTGAGGGCCCCATAGACTCCCAGAGATGCCTGGACTCCAGGTTAAGAACCGCTGCTCTAGGACATAGCCATGACAAAAATCTCCTCTCTGAAGCTTCTATTTGGGAAACATCATTAGGTGTCAAGAGGAATTTCACTTGAAATGCAAAGAGCAGCTTCATAGAGGTATGGGCATCAGGTTAGGGCTGTGATAGAGAGAGAAAGAGTTAAATTCTCCCTTTTCCATCTGAACAGATTGGAAGCTGCTCAGATTCATAAATTTGAATTCATAAAGGCCCTTCTTTTTTGCTTCTAGGAAACCCTCTGCTTGGAATTTTGACTTGAAGCTGACCACAGCCACTTGGATAAGAAGAAAAAAAGACTGTCAGATTTTGAAGCATCTAACACAGCTTCCTGATGGATTATGGGAGGTCTTTCTTTCTTTCTTTCTTTCTTTCTTTCTTTCTTTCTTTCTTTCTTTCTTTCTTTCTTTTTACTTCTAGGAAACCTCTCACAAAAATTTCGTTGTTTTGACTTGACATTGGACACTGCAACTTAGACAACAGGTACAACACTTAGATTGTGAACTGTTTTTAATGAGTTACGGCAGGCCCCAGATTTTGCTTCTAGAAAGTCCCATTCATTTATAATTTGTACTTTTCAGCTTGAAACTGGTCATTGAAACTTGCATGACAACCAAAAAAAAACCTCTTAACAAATATTGAGGCATCCCTTTTGCTTTCCTGAAGCGTAATAGATGTTCTTTTTCTTTCTTTCTTTCTTTCTTTCTTTCTTTCTTTCTTTCTTTCTTTCTTTCTTTCTTTCTTTCTTTTTCTTTTAGTGACACCCAATTTTGCAGCATCAAATATGATATCTCATTTATATCATTATGACTACCATAGACAGACAGAAAAGTAAGGATTGATTTTCATTATTACAGAAAGTTTTAGCAGGAGTGCTTTCTTGTTCACTCTACTCTGTTGTCTGTCAAAACATTTTACCTCAGTTTCCCTCTCTGGGACAGTTAATATGTGATAATAAGAGAATAGGCCTTTTTTGTGATGGTGCCTCAATCCCAGCCTGTATTGTGGTCTTTTCCATTAAGTTTTTTTTTTAAATTTAAAAACATGGAACATAAAATTCTTGAAAATCAATACATACATACATAACTATACTAAACAATTTCCATTAAGTTTTTTTAATCCCCCAGCATTTTAAGATTTACTTTCAGAGCTTTGAAATCTTAACACTTATATTTCCTGTAGGATTTACTTTTGCTTTATGTGCCACCACATTCTTCTCTTTGTTGCTGGATTTATTTTGGTTCCACTGTTTCTTGATTGTGTTTTATAGCTGTATTTTTACTGTATCATGCACCACTCAAAGAGCTGTGGTTACTGGGTGGTTGCGTAATCAATCAAATAATCAAGTCTGCATTGTTGATAAGGACAGTTAATAAAGTCTATTTGCACCAGCTTAGTGCTTGTAATTGTACTAGACATTTAGCAAATTAAAAATAACACCCCAGTGCTTTGTAGAAGTGGAACAGAACTCCAGATACATTTCCCAATCAAGAAGACTAAAGTTTTAGATAGGAAACTGCAGAAAATTGACTAATGAAATAAACCTAATGTGTTTAGCAAGAATTTTCTGGCACTCAAAACAATTTCTTAACCATCCCTCTTCCCTCCTTTCCATTTTCTCTGCACCTGTAAAAAGAAATGTATATTGATGGCATAAGAATTGCTGATACATTCTCCCACCCTTCCTAATCAGATAAAGAGCATTTTTCTCTCCAGGAAAAATGGTTAATTAGGGATCAAAGACTAATGCAGCCCACCTTGTGCTGCCACCACTTTAGATTCAATAAATTAAGCACCACTTGGACAGATTAATATTTGCACAGAAGCCTTTACAGAAGAGCCTCTGCAGAGCTTTTAATTAGACCATGACCCCTCTGTCTTACTGAAGAATTGATGTCTTAAGTAGCAGCCCCAGGCAGAGAGGAAGACTCTCACTCTTTGGCAGTCTCTCTCTTTTGTGTGTTTGTGCAGGTAGTTGCACACAAGCCCTGCAAAGTACTCTAGGCATCACAGCCAGAGTCCATACACAATTTGGCAAAGAAATCAAACGGATGGTCTCCCTCACTCCATTTAAAAAACAAACAAACATGGTGTGGGGGGAATGTGTTCCATATTCTCAAAGTGGAATCTCATGAGTGATATCTTCGAACCCTGTCGAAGTGGTCCAGCAGACAAAACCAGAAGAAAGCAATGTTGATATGAAAAGAGAGCTTTCAGCAGGTTCCTTGGCTGTCACCTGAAATTGCAGATGTGCACAACAGTGAAGAAGCAGCTGACAACTTCCATGTCAGTGGGTAGTGAATCTGCTCAGAGGTTTAGTCCAAATTTTAAAGGATCTGTCCAAAGTGCTAAACCCCATTTCCCAAATAGTTCAGCAGTTGGGGATAACTACTTTAAATATCAGGTGTCAGATGCTCCCTGGCTCAGATGTCAGCTTTGTTCCATCTTCACTCTCCAGGTAGCCTACTGCTTTTAAAAGTGTATACTCCATTTTTTTTTTATTTCATTCCTTAATTAATAACAAAAAAGGCAATGTTCTTCAAAAATGCAAAACTACTTGAGAACTAGAGATGGATGCCCTGTGGTAGCTTTGCAGATGCTAGCCAGTCTGTGCTAGGTATAGCTGCCCTCTCTTGCAAACATGTGTAACCATTTTACCTGCTGAAGCTTGATTCTGGAAAGGAAAAGTACAGGTGGACTCAATGGAGCAAACTGGATTATTGCGCTAAATTGTATCTGCCTTTGCCTTGAGTTTGATTTAATGACAAAAGTTCTGACCTTGGGTGATGAAAGATTTTGACAAGGACTTCGAAAATAGCTGGCACTGCCAATATTGGCAGTCCTGTTCAACTCATGGACTCATAGAGTTGGAAGAGACTCATTTAGTCCAACTACCTTCAATACAGGAATATATATTTAAAGCCTCCTTGAGAAGCAGCCACTCAATCTTTCTTTAAAAACCTCCAACAAAGGAGAGTCTACTGTCTTCCAAACAAATCTGTTCCCCTGTAGAACAGCTCTTACTATCAGGATGTTCTGCCCGACATCTGTTGAAGCCTCCTTTGTTGTAATTTGAATAGATTGGTTCAAGTGCCATCCTCTGGCATAGGAAAGAACAAGCCCACTCTATCTGACAAACCTTCAGGTGTTTAAATGTGGTTATCATATTAATTGTAGGAAAAGCAGACAAGGATGGGAGAGTATACATTCCTTCCTACCCTAAACAGGTACTCAGTGCCAGATGTGATTGAGCCAAGCACTTGTTAAGCAATACATGCAAAGACCCAACTCTATCAAGTTTTACTGAGCAACATAGCTGAAGGCTTACTGGGCACCAAAAATGCCTGACTGGGAGGAATTAAACTATTGCTTCTGCAAAACCATGTCAAACATTTACACAAATAATATAACCTAGGTGATGTATGATGAATCCATGACCAATAAGGGCCTGCTCAGCCATGGAAACCTGCTGGGTGACCTTGGTCGCATTACACACTCTTATTCCCAGAAAATCCCATTATAGATTTGCTTTAGAGTCACCATAAGTTAAAAACAACATAAAGGCACACAATAACACCTATAAGGGGACTAATGCTTGCATTTTATGCACCATGTAACTACTATAGCAGTTGCCCAAGAGAACAAGTTGAAACGTTGGCAATAGTTTTCCTCCCCCTCCTTCCCCTCCTCCTCTTCCTCTGTTAAGTTAGTTTCCTCCAGAGAGAGGGTTACAGCTCACTTAGCCCATGTTGTGTTGTTTTTAATAGACAAAATGACATGAGTTAAAAAGGACCCCTTGGCCAAAAGCTTCCAGATCAGTCTGCCAATTCCACCGGTGAAGACTTGCCCAAGACCAAATGGAATAGACCAGGGTTTCACTTCTAGCTGGAGATCAAGAAGTGGATACCTCATTTACTAAAGGCATAAACAGGGTTGCCATTGAGCCCAGGTTGTCTGGGAATTATCCTCTGTTGTTAGTCTTATAGGCAGTTGGTTGTACCTTTGAGAGCATTAGTTCGTTGTGCCTTTGACAGCAACACTTAATAACAGTCTAGTTATTATGTAGATATATATCACAGAATAAAGTTGCTTTGTGTCTTTTCCTTATTGTGGCCTGTATTTCTCTTTCTGAGTACATGATTTGGTTGACCTTTGTAGTGAGCCGAGTCACTACTTATTTAGACATTGGATGAAGCAGAAAACTCAGTTACAGTTACACATTGTTAGAGTAATTTATATATCAACAAATGGAAGAAGAGGGATTGAGCTATCTGCATCTAATCTTTTGACATAAAAACTGGATACACAAACACATGCCCTGTCCAAACTCGTGTGAAAGGAGCAGCTATCACATTTACTCTGGCCATACCTTATGTTCACTTGGGCTGTACTGAATCTCCAAGGGAAATGAAGTCTTAACTGATCATCTGCAATATATAAGTGTGAGAGGAACGAAGGCATTTCTGCACTACACTGTTATAGTGCTATTATCCCACTTTCAATCTCCTATGGAATCCTGGGGTTTGCAGTTGAGGGAGAGGCCTTTAGAATTCTCAGCCGGAGAGCTCTTTGGCCTCAGCAAACTGCAAACCCTGAATTCCACAGGATGTAGAAAGTGGAATAATAGCACTATAACACTGTAGGGTGGAAACGTCCAGGATCTTTTCTCAGGATCAGGTAACTGCAACATCAAGTGGTGAACTACAGATGTAAATGAAAGATCAAACACTGCAAGCATTTGGGTCACTTCACCAAATTTTTTCAAAGGACTTGAAATGGTAACCTATTCAGTGGTGAGTCATCAGTGTTTAGGGGGATCTGAAAATCTAAGATCATCAAATGTACCTGTGTTTGCGTATGTCCATGTGTGCTTGTTTGAGACAGAGAAAGAGTGTGAGAGAGAATTAGCCCACTGTTTACTTCAAGACTGAAAGCCCATGAAGAAAGGGTTTTTGAACTTCTAAATTAAATTAAATATATGCAATTTAAATTCAAGCTTAAGTTCAAGTTCAAGTCTGGGCTGGCATTCAAAATATTGTTACCAGTATTCTTTTCTTTTTTTTTCCCCCTGCATGAACAGTGCCAAAAAAAATGAGGTTTTGTGGTTTCAGAGAGCTAATGCCTCAGCATTTTCTGGAAAAGATCAAGAATTAATGCCTTTGTCGTTAATCCTGCAGCTCTTCCAGAGCAACTGCACCTCTTTCCCAGGAGCAGCATCCTGGGAATTCATTGTCTTGCTCTGCCTTTTTGGAGATTTTTGAGATGCCTTTTGAAAAGCTTTTTAATACTTTTCAAAAGGCATCTGGCACTTCCGTCGCATGGCGCACGTGAGCGGCAGCATGGAGTGAAGCTCTGCGAACCCATGCTGTCTCCTGTTGGTTTCCAGCCGCCTCTCTTCCATCTGAGAAGCGGAGAGACACCTCCCTCGTAAAGGGGGTCCAGATCTGCTCGAAGGGAGTCCCGATCCGGCGTCGAGCCCCTGTAAATCGAAACGGGCGGGAGACGCCTGGAGGACCGAAGTGTTACCCTGTAAACGGGGGGTCCCGAGAGGGACTCCCAAACAACCAAACCAAACAAGCAAAAATGGGGAAAATTAGCTGGAGCACTCTCTTGGCTAACGAGAGGCAGGGCAACGCAGCGAGACCTTTTATCCTATGTATACCGGTTCAGGTCAGTAAGGAGTCAAGCAGTTTAAAATACTAACAGTTTTTATTAAGCAAGAAAATAATAAACACAAACACACCTAACTAGAGAGAAAGAGGAGAAAGAAAGTTTTAGAAAAATAAGCAATACGCCACCTGTCTGAAGTCCTGTAGACACCAATTGAAGATTAAGAAAGAAACCCGGTGAGTAGACCAAGGGGAATCTGTGGAGCCAAGCGGCAGCGAGGCGAGGACGAAGATCCAAATGGAGCTTCGAGTGACTTCAGCTTAGTGATTTCAAATGATTTCAGCTCAGTCCAGTGAGAGTTCCAGTGATTTCAGCTAGGCTCGATGAGAGTTCCAAAGAGCTCTCAAAGTGAGACAACTTTTATGGGGGACAGAACGACTGCAGGCTAGTCTGGTTTTTGCATGAGAACAATGATTTTTGGGGGACGGAGACAAAGGCTCCGAAAGGTCAGGATTTACATGATTGATTTATGATCCAATTGACAATGGTTTAGCTGGTATGCAGATGCGGCTAGTTTGGCCGAAGTGCCAGCTGGTCAAGGTGCTTTCACAGGCAAAGAACTCTTTTGTTTAGCAATGAAGGTGTTTGTTTCGAGCGCAACCCCCCTAAAGCGGAACTGGCTATGTCTGGTAAAAGATACAGTCTCCCATGCCTAGCTTTGCGCTTGTCCGGTGGGACCTAACAAACACGCAGCTCATGGCGGGAAAAAAGGCCGAATTGTGATATCAAAATGATATCTTTAGTTCACCAAAAACCGGACCAGAATGCTGTGGTAACAGAAGAGCCAGACGGATCCAACAGGGACACTGCAGGAAGCGGTACAAGCGCCGCCATCGATTTTTTAAAGGAGAAGTCACCTAAATATTTAACAGTAAGCTCATTGTTTCTGGATTTCTTTTCTATTTTTACTGCAACAATAGCTGGTCTCGCAACGGTGGGCAGATGCAAAATGTGATGGGACCTTGCTGCCAGTGAGTGTAAGTGTGGATCAATTATAATTTTACTTTTACATTTCCTTTTGGACGGAGACAGTTTGCCTTAAAACATGAATCCCTGAGGATTACCTGAGACAGTTTGCCTCGATATTAGAAAGAATATAAGACTAATTTTTGAAGGATCATTTGATATGATTACATCTTTTGAGACTTTTGGTTGTTTTAAGTTTGGAAACTTACTCGGACACAGTGTTTTTGAATGTTAATTTGGTTTTGTAAACTTGGACCTGGATTAGTTGGATTTAAAAACTGGACTGGATTTGAGTACTGGAGTGGAGTCAGAGTGGATTATAAAACGTTTTCTTTTTAATTTCCCTTTTTTTGTATTTTGTATTTTTGTATTTTGGAGAGAAGAAACAATGAATTGAGGTCTGGGAACTGTGTTTGTGAACAGTTGGCAGTTGGTTTTTATTTTTTTAATTTTTTTCCCCATTTTCTCATTGGAATATAAAATATAAAACATAAAATACAAAGAAGTGGGACTTCTGGACTTCTGGAATTGCATTTTGGGATTGTATTTTTTTTCCCTCCCTGGATTGTAAGTGGAGTATTGTTGTGATATTGCTGGTTTCTTTCTTTCTTTCACTGACCTTGTGAGGCTTCTGAGGCTCTGGCGGTGAGAATCAACTGGGAGAACTTTGTTATGACTGTGTTGTGAGACTGAAAGCTCAAGCATTTCTACACCCACGCAGCGGAGCGGCTTGGCTTTTAACTAACATCAGGTCTTTAAGCGGATACAAGTGTCTACAGTTAAGGTTGGAAACACTGCATTTAGAAAGTGACATCATTGCTTTGGAGGGAGGGGAAATTTGAGAGTTCTAGGCCTAAGCACAGACCTGAGAAAATTTCTTCTTACTGAATGAATTGAATGATATTAAGAAACCTATGATCTGAAATTTATATAACTTATGTGAATGTATTGAATATATTTGATCTGATTGTAGGATATAGAATATATATTAGAAATTGATTTGTATAATATTACTGTGCTGAGCAGAGTTGAAGTGAATTGTATTGAAGATAAATGATATGTGATTTTAGAGTTCATTTATTTTAGTGTACAATATTATATACCACAGTATCCTCTACAGTGACATTTTTCTTTAGGGTATGATTTTGTTGGTAAATTGAAGTGACTGTTTGTTGAATAATTATATTAATAACATTAATTGAACATAAGAAACTGGTTATTAGTAATTGGTAGTAATAATAGCAAAGTATGGATCAAAGAACAAGGAAGGCGGCAGCAGCAGCAGCAGCAGCTGCAGCCACGGGGGCAGCAACTCCACCTTTTCAGGCAACTACTTCTCAGGCATCCCGGAGGACATCTGTGAATATACCCCAGAAATCACAAGACTTTATGTTACAAATGATGGAAGAGTTCAAAAGCATGAGAGAGGACATACAACGTGACATAAAAGAAACAAGGAAAGATATGAAACAAGAAATAGATAAATTGGGAAGAAATTGGAAAACATAGCAATGGAAGTGACAAAGCTTAAAACAGATAACAAAGAGATAAAGCAACAAGTAAAAAAAGTAGAAAAGGAAATGGCGGAGGTGAAGGAGAGGATGAAGTTCAGATTACTCTACAGGAGGTGCGATATCAGAGAGATCTATGCACTTTAGAGGAGCTCCAGAGTCCTCTATGGAAAATTTATTTGAATTAATAGTCCCAGCTCTGGCAGATTTCATAGACATTGACGAGGAGAAGATGGAGAGTTCCATTGATAGAATCTTCAGGGTGTCCTCTTGAGTGGCGAGAGAGAGGAAATTACCCAGAGATATTATCATTATTTTTACAAGGACAATCATAAGGGACAGGGTACTCCAACAAAGCTACGATGGACCTTTGAAAATTGAAAATAAAGATGTAAAATTTTTTAAAGATATTTCTTATCAGATTCTGAAGAAGAGACAAGACTACACACCTTTGGCAAACCTTCTGGTAAAGCTTCAAATTAGTTATCGATGGGAGAAAATTGAAGGCTTGTCATTTACATATAAACAACGGAGGTATCGGATTAATTCAGTGCACAAAGCAAAAGAGATGATGGAGAGATTGAAGACTGAACTTCAAAAAAACACTTCGGAGATGGGAAAAGATCAGGAACAGGAGCAGGGCGCTTTGGAAGAAGGAAGATTGCAACTTCAACAAGAAGAAGACGACGTTGGAGCAGAACAGATAGCGTTTGAAGAGGTAGGAGCATCGGGAGGAAACCTGGAACAGGAAGAAGGGGAATTAGATGGAGCTCTACAGGAGGAATAAGTTAAGATATATGCTATAAAATATAATAAAACTGGCAGAAAATGGATCTGAAGATATACTCTTGGAATATTAAGGGGTTTAACTCCAAATAAAAGAAGACAAATTTTTCATCACTTAGAGAAACAACATTTGGATATAATAAGTCTTCAAGAGGTTAGAATTAGAACTCAAGACCTTAAATATGTTAGAAATTTAAAATTAGGAAGCTGTTTCGCAACTGTGACTGATAAAAAGAAGGGGGTGTGTTAATATATGTGAACTCAAGATATGCAGTGCATCAAATTTTTCAAGATAATAATGGTCGATATATAGGAGTGGAAGTTACTTTGAAACAAGACAGATTTTTAATAGTGGGAATATATGCACCGAATGGGGCTAAAGGGGATTTCCTCCCCAAAATACAGCAACAGATATTGGAATATCTAAACGAATCAGGAAATATGGATATTATTCTTCTGGGGGATTTTAATGTAGTCATCAATCCTCAAGTTGATAGATCTACTCAGAAATTGATTCCCTGAAATAATGGCAAACTTCCAAAGAGTTTCTTAATCTGATGGACAATTTAAATCTATATGACACTTGGAGATATAAAAACGGGCAAGCGGAAGGTTACACATTTTACTCTGACCGACATCATTCCATGTCAAGGATAGATATGATACTGCTATCTAAACAATTACTGATGAAGACTATACAAATGAACATTCTTCCAAATTTGTGCTCAGACCACAATCCGTCACAAATCAAAATTCAGGTGAAGGACAGAGAAAGAACATGGAGAATAAACGATGAATTCTGGAATAAGGAGAAGTATATTGAGAATGCAAAAAAAAGATAACTAATTATTTTGCTGAAAATATGACATCTGAGCTGTCAATGAAAATTATCTGGGATGCAAGTAAAGCTGTCATGAGAGGAAACTTTATTAGATAGTCTGCTGAGATTAGGAAAGAAAAGAGAAAAAAAGAGGACTTAATCTTGGAGAAGATGAAAGAGATCGAGAGACAAATGAGACAAGATCCGGCTAATCAACAGATTAGATTACAGATGAAATTACATCAAGATGAATTAAGCCAATTAAATGCAGATGAAATAGTGCAACAGATGCAGAGAACAAATCATAAATTTTTTCAACAAGCAAATAAACCTTCAAAGTTCTTAGCCTCTCTGCTTCGTAAAAGGAGGGCAAGAAAATTTCCGGAGATCGTGGTTGGAAAGAAAAAAATTACAAAACAGGAAGATATAAAACAAGCTTTTTATAAATATTATCTTAAGTTGATGGGTAAGGTCCCAAAGCTGAAAGATCAACAGGGAATTGAAGAATATTTGGAGAAAATGAATAAAATGAGATTCAATGAAGAGCAATGATTAATATTGAATAAACCTATTTCAATAATGGAAGTGGTTGAGGCTATTTTGAACTTGAAGACTGATAAGGCTCCAGGACCAGACGGATACACTGCTAGATTCTACAAGACTTTAGAACATGAGATTTCAATACCTTAGCAAAGTACAATAAGTGAAATAGCAAAGGAAGGAATACCAGATACATGGAAAGAAGCAAATGTGGTATTGAGTACAAAAGAAGGCTGAGATTTGACTGAAGTGAAAAATTATAGGCCAATATCACTTTTAAATGTAGGCTATAAGATCTTTGCTTCAGTCCTTGCTGCTAGACTGAAAAAAGTGCTGTCTTAGGTTATCAATGAAGATCAGAATGGTTTTCTACCAAGAAGATCGTTGAGAAATAAAATTCGGACGGTCTTGAATTTAATAGAGTATTATGAGAGGCATAATGAACGGAAAATGGCTATGATATTCCTTGATGCAGAGAAAGCATTTGATATGATTAACTGGCCATTTATGATCATGACTTGTAAGCAGATGTTGGCCAGTGAGAAATTTGTTTCATGGATTGAAGCAATTTATAAACAACAACAAGCTAGATTGGTGGTAAATGACGAAAGAACACAATTGATAGAACTAAAGAGAGGGACTAGACAAGGGTGTCCATTGTCACCTTTGTTGTTTATAATGACAATGGAAATATTAAACAATGCTATAAGAGAAGATAATGACATTAAAGGAGTTCGAATTAAGGAATATCAATATAAGTTAAAAGCTTTCGCAGATGATTTGGTGATTTTTCTGGAGGATCCATGCAGAGGCATTAATAAGCTGGTGAAAACAATTAAAGACTATGGAGAGCTTTCTGGATTTAAGATAAATGTGGAAAAAACAACCTTTTTAACTAAAAATCTGACAGAGAGAGAAGAGACAGAAATAATACAAAAAATGGGATTCAAGAGAGGACAAAAAGTAAAATATTTGGGGATTTGGATAGCCAAAAGAAATAATGAGTTATAATCCAACAATTATGAAAAAAAAAATGGAAAGAAATAGCTAAAGATTTGGAAAGCTGGTCCAAGTTACACTTGTCAATGTTGGGGAGGATCGCGACAATAAAGATGAATGTTTTACCAAAGATGAACTTTTTGTTCCAAAATCTTCCAGTAATACTGAATAAGAAGCCTTTCATACAATGGAAGAGAGAATTAACCAAGTTTATATGGCAAGGGAAAAAACCTAGGATAAAATGGAATATTTTGACAGATCAGAAAAACCGAGGCGACTTGGGGCTACCGGATTTACAGGTATATTACAAGGCCGCGTCCTTTATATGGTTAAAAGATTGGATTGACCTTCAAGATGCCAGAATGTTGACATTGGAGGGAGCAGATCTGAGGATGGGATGGCATGCCTATATGTTTTATGACAAAGCAAAAGTAGATAAAGATTTCACAAATCATTATATCAGAAAATCGCTCTTGAAAGTTTGGGATGATTACAAGTCTGGAAACATTAGGCAGCTGCCCTCCTGGGTCTCCCCACAAGAAGCTTTCTTTGGTAGATGGACTATATCTGAAAAATGGCTTCGATATGATGACATAATAGAGAGGTCAGAATTGAATGGTCTTCAGCTTAAATCAAGAGACAAGTTAGAGCAAGAAGGAACAGTTCTAAATTGGTTTCCTTATAGGCAGTTAACCGAAAGGTTCCAGATGGATTTGAAGACATATGGAATTGAAATAAAGGAAAAGACTGGAGTGATCAAATGACTATTTGATAATCTTCCTCATCTGTTAGCTCAAATTACTCAGGAAATATTGCATCAGGAGATGTATGAAGAAACAGTTAAAGCAGTCATGATTTCCTGGGCACAGAATATTGGTCACACAATTCAGTAGGACTCGTGGGAACTGAGTTGGAAAAAGACGAATAAATTTACAGTTGCCCAGAATTTAAAAGAGGATTATTATAAGATGTTTTATAGATGGTGTTTGATACCAGAAAAACTACAAAAGATATGTAATACAGGTACTGGGCTATGTTGGAAATGTTCAAAAGAGATGGGCACGATATATCATATGTGGTGGACTTGTCCAACAGTTAAGAAATATTGGTGTGAGATACATAACAGGATATGTGAAATATTGAAGTTACAGATGCCTATGATTCCTGAAATGTATTTGTTGAATATGATAGATCTTGAGAAGGCATGAGTATAAAGTAACATTGGAGAATACTATTGTACATGATAACGAAACGAATTGAATATGCAAAGGTATGGAAAACACAGAAAATACCTACAATTGAGCAATGGTGGGGGACTTTTATTGAAAACAAAAATGCTGATATAGTTTCTCAAAGACTGAAAGGGAAATCAGATGATAAAATTAGAAAGAATGGCAAATTGTGGGGGATGGCTGGGTGAAGTTTGATAGAAGTTTCTAATTCATGGTATTTTGTGGAAAAATTAACTGAGATGATTATGGTTGATATCCTGAGGCGGAAATATGGAAAATGAAATGCAATGAACCTACATACTAAATGCTTGGAAAATGCAGTACAATGTTATAGCTACTTAAGAGATATTGAAAATGAAATCTAGATCAGTCCGGAAGAATCAAGAAATAGTTCATGTGAAATAGCAGTAACAATTGTTTGTTTTTATTTGTGAAATTTCAATAAAATGATTTTAAAAAAAGAAAAGAAAAGCTTTTTAATACTGACTGCATATGCACCAGAATCTAGAACTGCTATTCTTGGAGTTTCAACCCTTCTAGGAGTTAAATCTTGGAAAGTATGTGCACAATCAAATGTTTTGCATATTATTATACACAGCTGTAGCTGAAAAGACTTGTTCTGAAATATAAAATGGGACCCTTCCATTTTTCTAGTATAGAACTTTTTGGCTATTAACCAAAGATGTTATTGTTGTTGTTTTAAATTGGCATCAAGTTGACTTTCACTTATGGTGACTCTATGAATTAGAGAGCCCTGGTGGCACAGTGATTAAGTGCTGGTACTGCAGGCACAATGTTGTGAGTTCGATCCTGCAGGGCTCCAGGTTGACTCAGCCTTCCATCTTTCGGTAAAATGAGTACCCAGTTTGTTGGGGGCAATTAGCTAAATACATTGTAAACTGCTTAGAGAGTGCTTAGCACTGAAAAGTGGTATAGAAATGTAACTGCTATATTGCTATAGAGACCTCTAAGTCACACTGTCATCAACAGCTCAGCTCAGGTCTTGCAGACTGAAGCCATGGCTTTCTTTATGAATGCTTCTTCAGCACCACATTTCAAATGAGTTGATTTTCTTCCTATCAGCTTTCTTCACTGTCCAGCTTTCACAATCATACGTAGAAATTGGAAATATGGCAGCACAAACAACCTCACATTGGTTCTCAGTGATATATCTTTGAACCTCAGATCTTGTCTTGTTCCTTCATAACTATCTTTCCAAGTCCTAGTCTTCTTCTGATTTCTTGACTGCAGTCTCCATTTTGATTAACGAGCCAATGAATGGATTTTTTTTAACTATTTCAATGTCTTCATAGTAATGGTTTCAATGTTGGACTATAGCCCTGGACAGTAGGGTTCAGCTCCCTACTCAGTCATGGAAAGCTACTGGGTGACCTTGGGTGTGTCACACACTCTCAGTCCCCAGAAGACCCTGTGTAGGCTTGCATTAGGGTTGCCATGAGTTGGAAATGATTTGCACACACAGAGCAACAAATTACTTGTGGTCATCATTCTTGTTTTCTTGATGTAAACTGTAAACCTGTCTTTGCACTTTCTTCCTTGACTTTCTTCAAGTCTTCACTAGTTTCTGCTAGTAGTATGGTGTCATCTGCATATTTTCAATTTTTGGTGTTTCCTCCTCCAGTTTTCATGCCTTCTTCCTCAGAGCCTAATTCTGCTTAACACATAGTATGTTCAGTATACGCGTAAAACAGATGGGATGATAAAATGCAGTCTTGTCTACTTCCTTGCCAACTGGAAAACATTCCATTTCTCCCTATTCTTTCCTAACACTCACTTCTTTTCCTGAGTACAAATTATGCATCAGGACAATCAAATGTTCTAGCACATTCATTTCCTTAAGAGTGATCCATAACTCATAATCTACACAGTCAAAGGCTTTGCTATAATCTACAAAACACAGATTGATGTTCTTCTGAAGTTCTTTGGTGTGCTTTATTTTCTAACATATGTTTGCAATATGATCCCTAGTGCCTCTACCTTTCCTGGATGCAGCTTGGACATCTGACGTTTCTCAGTCCATATATGATAAAAGTCTTTGTTGCAGAATTTTGAACACCACTTTCCTTGTATGAGAAGGTTAACACAATGGTCCTGTGGTTACTTCAATTCTTGGTGTCCCATTTCTTCACAACTAGAATGTATATTGGGTGTTTCCAGTCTATGGGCCATTGTTTTGTTTTCCACATTTGTTGGCAGGTTTAGTTAGAATTAAAGTAAATTCTATCTCTGTAACCTGAAACAGATCTATCAGTATACCATCTGTTCCTGGTGATTTATTTCTTCAAATTACTTTGAGTGAAGCTTCAACTTTACTTTCTAAAATTGTAGGTTCATCTTCAAATGATTCCTTGAATCTGTCATCCTTTAATCTCTTTTCAGTAGTTCTTCAGTATATTGTTTCCACCTTCTTTTTCTTTTTACTTGGTCATGCAATGTGTTCTTCTGTTGGCCATGTCAGGGTTGGTGTGAAAAAGCTCCTCAGAGCTTACACAGAATGCTGACAGGGAAGTGTCACCTTGCTGTGACCAGCCAACTTCAGTGGAGCAAAAAACAGTTCCGAAGGCTCATTAGTTAGGCTCAGTGCTTGTTAGGTTATTTTAGCACACTGAGGCTGAGATAACGCGGCCAGCTGCATACCAAAGAGTAATTAGTACAGCAGTAAATCAGCAAGGAAAATCAGCAAGGAAACTGGCAGCATGCTGGACAGCAAAGCATAAATCTCTCAGCGAGATGCCTTGACCAGTTAGGAAAAAGCCTAAAAGGTGAAATATTCAGCAAACTCCAGCCTTTTGAGGGCTTACGACCACCTTGGACCTTGTGGGGTGATCCAGTCACTTTTCCCCTTGGCAACCTTCACTTGGTAATGAGGCAAAAGACCTTCTGGGTCTGGCTAGTCATAGCAACCTTGCACCTGTGCCCAATGCCACATCACTCCACTTCTGCCATCCACTTAGAAAACAATGTCTGCATTCCCTTTCATTTCTTGTGTTTTGTGGAAGAGGTCTCCTGTTCTTCTTTCTTGTTCTCATCTTCTATTTCTCTGCATTGATTATTATAGCAGTTCTTTTTATCCCTATGTATAAGTCACTGAACAGCTGCACTTCGGGTTCTGAGCCTATTTCTGTCACTTTTTGCTTTTGCTTCTCATCTATCTTGAACTGCTTGAAGAATTTCATCTGTCATCCATTGAGGCTTCTCTTTCTTTTTGGATGCAGATAGATCCTTTTTGCATTCCTCCCTGACAGTGTCCCTGGCTTCAGGCTAGAGTATTTCTGACTCCCAGTTAATTAGGCCTAGTAGTGCAAATCTTATTTATTTATTTATTTATTTATTTATTTATTTATTTATTTATTTTTACATTATCCTTAAATTCTACAAGGATGTCCTTTTGGTTGTATTTTAGCACAATGTTAGATTTAGCACTCTTCTTAGCTTTACTCTAATTTTTGATAGCAGTTCGTATATCAGACAGAATAGAGCTTCTCCATCTTGTGCTTCCAGTTATGTAGGCTATTTGATTTCTACATTGACAACCACATGATGTCTATATATGCATTCACCTCTTGCGTTACTTGATGAATGTGTTTGCAACAAACAAACTGTTGGTCTCACAAAATTCAATCATTTGTTCTTCCACTTCATTTCTTGTTCCAGGACCATTTTTCCCCCCCACAAGCTTTGATTGTGTGCTGTTTCCTGCTTTTGCACTGCAATTGTCTATAATTTACAAGTCCTATTTTGATGTGCGGTCAATTTCTTCTGGGATTTCAGCATAGAATTTTTCAGTTTCTTTTTCTTCTGCTTCTGTAGTTGGAGCATAAACTTGGATTATGGTTATATTGATAGGTTTTCCCTGAAGTCTCATTGATATTATTTGATCAGATTTTGTATTATATCCTTTGGCTGCTTTTGCTACATCTGTCATCACTATTAATGCCATCCATTTCTTCTCACATATTCATTTCTTCAGTAAAACACTGCATAATTATCTGACTCAAAATGTCCCATTCCTGTCCACTTGACCTTCCTCACCCCAAGTATTATACATTCCATTTCATGTTTTACCATGTCAAGCTTTTCCAATTCATGCTCTTCTCATATTCCATGTTTCTATCATATATGTTGTGCAGCTTCAGATTCGCCTTTCACCTCTGAATAGGCTGGTAGCCGAATGCCTTTCAGCTTGAGTCCAGTTGTGTCATTAGCCACAGCTCTAATCATAGTTGTCCTCTGCCATACCCCAGTAGCTCATTGAGTGCCATTCAACCTGGGTGTACCATCTTCTGGCACTATATCATGTTTCATTGTGGGCTGTCTCAGCATAGGATTTTCATGGTAAAAGACATTCAACAGGGGTTTACCATGTCACCTTCTGTGCAGTACTAACAAGTGTTTGCTATGGTGCCATTGCCCCCACTAGTATCACTCCCCTATTACTGCTGCTGCCCAGTAGCTGTTTGGCACATTTAGTCTGGCTCCACAGCAAAAGCCTGTCTGATATGGGAGACATTTCCAGCAGCACTGCTGCCATAGTGAAGCCTCTTGCCTCACAGGAAATGCAATCCCATCACCAAAAAAAGGTAGTGCCATGGGCAGGAAAAATGTTATAGAGGTCTGTAATTACCTGGTTCAGAATAAGGATTTCACTGCTTTGAGACAGACAATACCCAGCATCACAAAACAAAAATACACTAGTTGGTGTTTTGTTTTTTCCCTCCACAACAGTTTCACTGTAGCAAAAAAAAAGATGGAAGAAATAGTGGGAAAACACGGGAGAGTGAAGTATGGATGGAACTTGGTTGGCTCCTGAAATCTCTATGAAGTGAGGCATAGCAAGAACAGATTAAAAACTTTTCTGGAATCCCCTTTTTATCCACTTCATAATTCTGGGATGTGTTATGGACTAAACATCATTCAAAAAGGTTAGAAGTTTTTTATTCTTCTCCCTTTCCTTTTTTCTGCAATGGAAAATAAGGTTATACATATGTGCAGCCAGTACTTTGGCTGGCTGTGCAGTTGTGCCCCGTACAATCTTTCTTTAATGCTGGCCTTTTACCTTCAGGGGACCACTCTTTGAATGTTTTGGAGTAGAAGATCAGACCATCCACCCAACCAGCCTTTTGTCTGGTGAGCAGTTTCTTTATTTCAACCAATGTGTTCAGCTGTTTCTTACAAAGAGTTTTGTGTTTGTTTCTCCTATTCTTATCTGAAAGGAGTTTGTTCTGGCATGATAGTGGAGTAGGGTATAACAGTTTACATGGTTAGTACGGGGAGCTACACTTCTCAGGGAATAAAATACTAAGGTTTATACATTCAGCCTCATCAGATACCTTTTTGCCCCCAACCCGCAAAATGAAGAGACCACAAAAGGGCTTGGGTTCAACTGGGGCAATTTAAATATGCCTAATTAACATAATTATGAGGTGAACTTGATCTTGATCTTGAACTTGAACTTGAACTTAACTTATAACCTAAGAGGGGGGGTCAAGGCCTGTGTGGACTGGGGAAAGTAGCTCCCGCCCTCTTCCATAGCCCGTATGGCGGTCCGGCCCCAAAGCCAACCGCTGAAGCTGTGTAAGACCTTGGCCGGCCCCTGTCTGGGAGGTGAGCCCTGAACCACCATGCCCCGGGCTCACGCCAGTGAAGGCCAGTCCTGAGCCCTCCTCAAGGATAGCATTTATCCTACACCAAATGGTGCCATAGGTACTCACCGACACCATTGCCCCCCCCCCCCACCGGCCATGGATAAGGTCAAGGTTCTTTCCTTATCCCCCCCCCCCTCCGGGATGGTTTTCCAATCCCCCTAAAAATCCCCAAAAAATTCATTACCTGCAGGTTACAAGTCCCCCCATCATGTCTGTACAACTCTGGTTTTTAAAACGATGTCATGGTGTGGAATAAAATAACCCAAGCTCTGTTTCATAGCCTTGCAAATTTCTTTGTTCACCCGTCTACGAGCAAACTCTAAAGGCCGTGGGCACCTCCCCCACGCCATACCCTTTTTTGAATCAGTGCTGACCAAGCAATGCAGGTACGAGGCCATATGTTTTAAATATGTCGCATATCATGAATGGCTTGTATAATCAGTGCCTTTCCTTTCAAAAGTCCAAGGTATCCCCCCAATGTGAATGACCAACACGTAGGGGAGGCAAACAGCTCTCCTTAAACGCTCAGCTAACAAACCGTGCCAGCAAAGGCCTCTCTTCCCAAAGCCATTGAATAGAGGCTACTCGCCCAATCCCAGATTCGGCCCCAATTGGCCATCTCAGCTCGCCGCTCAGCCCAAAAGACGAAACTGTGACCACAAATCAGCACTCGCTTCCTCTTAAAGCAGGTCGCTCTGAAAAGAACCAGAAACATTAGGGCAGGTGGATGGGCCTCACATACCGCGGGTATGCCGGGACTTCCATCTCCCCATCCTCCGGATGTCCTCGGCCTTCATACCCATCGATGCTGCAGTAGAGGCTGCACCAATACAAAATGAATGCGTGCCAAAATTGGCGCCGTGTAAACCCAGATGTGACAAGGCTTTCTTTGTAGGCCCAAAATTGATACCTGGTGAGCGGAGTTGCATGCGTGACAAAACAGTGGCCCCCGCATGGGTCCCCCGGCTGGCCGTAAAAGTCTCAGTGCCCTAAAGGGCACAACTTTGATCCAGCATTCCTGGTTATAACATTGCCCCTCCTGGGCTGGTCTGTCTTCAATCTCCTAATGTGCAGATGCAAATACCGCTCACCGCAGTACAGGTCACAAACCCAGGGCCCTGCCCACCCTGTCCCCTTTTTTGAACAACCAGCTCACTCACCCTTAATCCCCCCAAAAATGCTGTGAGAGCCGCCAAGTGAAACAAGAGAGCCTCATATCCCGAAGCACACAAAACCCCTCCAAGCACCACTCAACCTCTCAGATTTTCGGTGAGAGTGGTTGTCTGCTGTCACGGGTCATCCCTTTTAACCGGTCCATCCCTCTACAAATTTACGTATCCAAAAATCACCGGTTGGTTTGGGGGAGACCTCTCGCCTTGGAGAAAAAGGCCAAGCTGAAATGCGAGATCTAATGGATTGTGGAGAAAAGTTTGCTTGCTTGAGGGCCACACAAAACTGCAAAACGTGGTCCACCGGGAGTGGCCGGCGTCAAAAACCCTTTTTCCCATCCCCAAAACTGATAAACGCCTTAAGAGCTCTGTTATAACTCTTTCTGTTGCTTAAATTTGACATACCAATCATCTGTTTTACCTCACCCCGCCAAGCTTCCACAGGTGGGAGGGCATAGTTCGGGATAACTGCACTTCTGGCGCCAGTTCCCTGAAACGATCCATCTGCATGGGGGAGAGAGTACCCAAAGGGAAATTTCCCCCACACCTCCACATGTAAGCTGTAAAGATTATGTTAAAGCGGAGACACTGAAGTGGAAAAGCCCGAACCAGGTCATACACTTTATCTGGAAGGAGGGGGTTTAAACACCCTACAGTAGATTGTTGCCCCAAAAGTGGACTGAGGCATTTGCCAACTCCCACGCCCCAAAGTGAACTGCCACCAAATTGGAAAAAATTTTAAAAATGTAAGGTCGGCTGTGATGCCCGTTTCCACCCCCTCTCAGGCCATCTCTGCGCACACCACCTGCCCCTGAAAAAACTCCAAAACCCCCAGATCCTGCTATCCAATGATTCTGCAATACATCCCTGACCTTGATTTGCCCCCAAAACGAACCCCCTTAAAGCCTGACAGAAACTCCTGCCATCCTCTAGGTCCCAAATTTTATCTCCCTTGTGACCCTAATCCTGTGATGGGGTTTGGTGGTGCCCCCGGTGGCATCCCCAGGCGCCTAAAAAATGCCCTATCAGGTGCCACCACCCTGCAAGCGAAAATTGATGTCCCAGGATCCCTAAGCTCCCTAAGGGGCCTTCGTCTGCCTAGAAATGACCTCTTGATCTCAGATCTTGAGCCTTGGAAAGTGGTAATTTACAGGCCTGGTTCACTGTATCCAATTCGATGCCCAAAAATGTGAGCTGACCTTCGGTTTTCTATGTGCCAAAGGCACACCCAGCTCCCCCCTGAGCGATGTGAATTGCGCCAACAGGAATGCACACTGCCCAGAGCCGGCCTGTCCAAAAAAATAAGAAATCATCTAAGTAATGCACAATGCCTGTAAAACCAATTTTTTTTTATGGCCCATTCTAAGAAGGAAAAAGTTTTGAAGGCGGAACACAACACAGAACATCCCGTTGGGGAGAGCAAATTAACATAAATTTTCCCTCAAAGGCGAATCCTAGCAGCTAAATCAGAGGGATAACGAGTAGCAGGCGAAAGGCTGACTTGATGTCAGATTTAGCCAGCTCAGCACCAACACCATGCCTGCGCACTACCCGCACTGCTGTATCAAACGAAGTATACCTGACTGAACATAACTCTGCTGGGATGGCATCATTAATGGATTCGCCTTTGGGGGAAGACAAATGGTGGATTAGCCGAAATTTCCCGGGGCATTCTTGGGGCTCCCCAATGGGGAAATCCTAACATTAGGGGTAGGAGGCTGATCAAAGGAGCCCAACACCCTGCCCTCAGAAACCTCTTTACTATTTTTTTTCTAACTACATGCTCATTACCTATCACAGATCTAAGATTATTAGCCATAAAAAACTTACGAGGACCCTACTTGGGATCCTAAACCTTAGTAAATCCCTCCTTCAAGTATTGTGCTGCTGCTTGGTCCAGATAAAATTGGAGCCATGCCTGCAGCTTTCCACTTTTAAATACTGGGGCCCCTTTTGAACAGCCAGTTGATTCCCTGGGCCCCCGTTTATTGGCTCCCTCCAAGCCTGTTTCCCCCTCCCCTTATTGCAGAGCGAGCGGGGGGGGGACCCCAGCAGATCCCACATATGTGCTTGTATTTCAGGGGCGATGGGCACAAAACCCCTGCGTCCCCAAATCCACAAAGCTGTGGCTGCTGTTGCTGTTCTTGTGATCCCTGTGCCCTGGGGGGGGGGGTGCAACTTTTAAAAATCACCGGTGTCCTGTTGGGCTCCCTCACCGAACACGGGGCGCGCTGGAGTCAGCGTTTTTATTTCGGTTACGATTTTGTCCCAGCGTAGGCTTGGCTGCCTTGCTGCTTGCTGCTCTCAGCCTAAACTTCTCATCATAATGCAGCCAGCCGTTCCCTGCAAACTCTGTATGGGCCCTAAATGGTATTTAAATACACTAGCATGGAGTGCCCCTTGGAAGGCTGGGCCTTAATTATCACATCCATGTAAATCATATATCCTATAAACCAATTGGACCAGTTCTAATCCTACGATGTTTCAATTTCTCTTTCTCTCCCACATCCAAATCCTCTTTTTCTTTTTTGTTATTACGATATAAAAGGGTGAACAAATCAACATGTTCTCCCTTCAGTATTTTCTCAATAGTGGCCACAGCGAGGTGTTCATCCAGAACCCCCAGCTGTCCTTCCCCTCTTGCCCCGGCTGGCATCCTTGTCTTTCTCCTGTGCCCAAAAACCCCACCCTGAGTGAGTCCCGGGGTCTCCTGAGAATTTTCTCCCCCCCTTTAAGGTGGCTGGGAGGGTATTCTGCCTCGCCATGTGAGGCTGGAGAGGAAGAACTAAAGGCCCTGAAATGCTAGCAGACGGAGCCCTTCCCGTGTTACCTGATGATGTAGCTAGGTTCCAAGGCCAAGACACAGGCGCGGCGCTATCCCCCCGGCATTAACTCACCCTGTACCTCTCCTGCTGCTGCTGAATTTCCTGAGGGTCCGGCCGCCCCACCGACTTGTTGCAATGAAGGCCTGACTCTGCCCCTCCGCAACAATTGGCCGCTGTTTTCTCCTGATTGTTTCTTCTCAAGGACTCTAGTCGTGCCAACATCTGGTTAAAATCCCCCTGGCATGACAACCAACTGCTCATCGCTACACCTCCCCGCCCTGCAGATTGCCTTTTCCCCCTTTGCCTGAAGCTTCTTAATTATGGTTGCCGACGTATCACCCCCCCTTCTTTATCTGAGGAGGAAGAAGCCACCAGTGGGGCAGCCGCGGCTTTAGCCGGCTTTCACCTCTTGGCTGGCGTGGCCCCTTTCACTCCCGCAGCCCCTTTGGTCGTTTTGGCCTTCCCTATAGGCTGCTTCCCATTGGATGTTCCTTTTGGAAGCCATATTCATACACAACAACTCCCCCCTTGTGATAAAACTTTCTAATTTTCTTTATTGTTTTCTTTTCTTTTCTTTTCTTTTCTTTTCTTTTCTTTTTTTTCTTTCTTTCTTTCTTTCTTTCTTTCTTTCTTTCTTTCTTTCTTTTTTTATACAACTGTTTATCCCCAAAATGGGCCCACCATCTCGGCCCCCTCCCCCCACAGCCACTCACTACTACCTGTGGACAAACCGGGAAAAGGGAAGCGCAAAATCTTACTAAAAGTCCACTCTCGCCCAATTTTGGTTCACGGGGGGGAAGGTAAAAGAGGCCTTCTGTGGGAGTGCAGGGCCTCCAAAATTGTAAATAGAGGGCACACTCCCTCAACTCGGGAGGATTTGTTGCCCTAAAACTAACTAGTTGGGGGTGGTGGCTTACCTTTTATGCAACCGCCTCCTCCCTGCGAATGCCTTCCAAACCCTAAACGAGCAATCAATGAAAAATTGGGGGGAAAGAAATGAGAGGGGAAGAAAACCCCCACCCCGGTAACCTCCCCACACACCCTTTTTTCGGGGGGGGCCCCTAGGGAACCGCCGCTTCTGCTGAACCCACGACTGCCGCGGCCCCGACCTTTCCCCGTACCCAAATGAAACCTAACAGAGCACAGCAGCGCTGCCCCAGCCAGGTCCCCCTCCGCTGATTGAGCAAAGGCGGAGAGGCCGGCTGCCGACGCCCAGGCTCGCCCATAGGAGCAAGCCTCAACTCCGACCACGCGGTCAGGACAGAGAGCCTGCCAGCGTCGTCCTCCTTCGTCGCCTGCCGGACAAAGAGGCCGAGGGAGGAGGCGGGGTGGCCCTAAAACGCTGCTGCGCCCCGCCCCCTCCCCCCGGCAGCCTCTTCTCTCGAGAGGGCGGCAAAAACCGCCCCCCTGCCACCGCTTCGCATGGGCGTTGTGGGACGAATTCTTGTTCAAATGTTCCCTGAAAAAATTCATAAGGCCACTTACTTTTAATGACAATTCACCCATCACTGTTTTTAAAAATCCTGTGCTAAGGTCTATTGTATAATCTGGTTGACCTGCTTGGGGTAACTTAAACACAAAATTCATGACTTCCTTTCCATGTTCTCACCCTCCTGCCCATAGCACCCTGTCAAGACAATATAGCTGTGCTTGAATACACATCCTATTAAATATGTGTAACTTTTTCTTTTAAAGGAAACTGGCAGTTCATTAGCATGCCACGCTTCATCATAAATGAATACAGTAAACGGAAATAACATTTGGCTATGAATATGGTGCAGAAAGAAACATTCTCTCCAATGAGTATTCATAGCCAAATGTTATTTCCATTTACTTTGAAGTAAGGCGGGGGACTCTTGAGTTATGACAAACAATAGAAACCTAGTTGTCATAACTCAAGAGTTCCCCATCTGTTTCTACCTGCAAAATATCAGAGGAGATTGCTGCTGAATTCTAGTGAGCCCTCATTTGAGTCTTATGCCCAGTAAGGCTGTTTCACCACCTCTACATATGTGACCCATCATGTTGAAACAAATTAACTGGACTAGCAGCATGCCCATTATTACTGTTGGGAATAATTAAATAACCTGGTCTAGCTCATTACAGTTTCATTAGCTAGATGTTGCTTGCAATAGTTGTGATAGTAACAGTTGGGTAAGTGCTGGCTAAACCCTATGTGCTGTACAAATAGTTCCTTATGTGATCCAGCAGTTTAGAAAGAAATGAATACAAAAAATTGGATTCCCATTTACCAGATTAGCAAGAAGAGAAACAGGTGAACATCCAACTTGCAGCTGTTTGGGCAGAGCTGTGGCCAAAATTTTAACCATTACGTGTGTGTTCAGTTCAGGCAGTCCCCAAAATAGTTACCAAATAATTCTGATTAAAGGACAGGTAAAGACATTCAACAGCACATCAGTTACTTAGTTGTTATACCTGATATCTGTGGCAGTTTCTTATGCTAGCTTTCCACTCTATGACTTCACAGTCCAGCATCTGTGACACCAGCAATGATGTCAATAATACAGACTTCGTACAAGCAAGTGAAATTTCCACTGGAACTTATATATTTCAAGGCTGTCCTTTCACAAAGTTAACATATTGCAGCATGAACATCAGTATGTGGATGATACACAGCAATCTGTGTTACATGAGTCAAGTGGCCCTTTACGCATGGCATTTGCCATGTGAAAGGTTCCTGGAGCATGGCATGACTATGAGGAGTGGTCCACATGACACACTCACAATCATGCAGTGCTTCAGGGCTGGCAAGTGCTGATCACACACTATTTAATTTTCGGCTGCAAGCTGAAAATGGTGCATGATCGTGCATTGCTCCAAGGCCCCGCACGTACTTGCTGTGCATGCAGAGCTCCAGAGCCTCAGTATTTGTGCTTCCTGCCCCAGCACAACCTGGGAAAGTCCCAGGCTGACTGCAGAAGGAAAAGGAGGGGCTCTCACGCGAGCAGGCAGCAGCTGTGGAGCTGAAGGAACCAGGATGCTAGAGCCTCCTGCTAGAGGCTGCTCACGTGACCACCCCACACCCCAGCTCCTTAAAAAGGTGAGTTGTGAAAAGGGCCAAGTGAGGTCACACATAACCTGAACTGGTGCCTGCATTCTATAGTGTCTGAACAAGGTCTGAGAGAGACTGAATCCTAGAAAGTTGGAAGTCTTTTGTGCAGGTGCCTTCTGGAATTAGGTAAAATGGTTGTTTTGGGTGGGCTGCACTACCCCTACTGAGTTAGATGCATGGTTTATGTTCTTGGATTCATCTCTGTCACTACAGTTCAAAGTGACCTCAGTGGCAAAGAGTGTGTAATGGCAATTTTGTCTGACATGGCAGCTAATACTATATAGATACTAAGCCAGGTTCAGGCTGTTATTTCTGACTTATAAAGGCCTATACAGTTCAGGACCAGGTCATCTCAAAGACTGCCTTTCCCTAGATAGACTGCCCTGGGCTTCAGGGGAGGATCTCTGGTTACTGTACCAGAATTTACAGAGACTTGTTTGACCGTGGTGCAGAGGAGAATCTTCCCTTGCATGATGCTCATCTTGTGGGCTTGTGCCTGTGATAATGGGGCTTCCATTATCTAGACTTAGCTAAAAGGGAGATACTTCCCTCTTCTGGTAAACCAAGGGTTAATGAGGTCTTGGGATTAGATTACATTTTAGGTGCGTCAGCATCAGGGTGAGAACTGACCAACCACAAGGGAAGAGGTGGGCACCTTGGAGATGCTTCGAGATGCTTCCAAGGAGAGTTTATAAAACTTCTGGGAGGCCATGTGGCCAGAGAAAGAAGAACCAAGAGAGAACAAAGAGACATCTCTGTACCAGTCGCAGGCAGGCAGGCATGCCTTGCCTCCTGGCTTCTTTCTTCTAAGAACATCTGTGAGTACTAGAATAAAGTAGTTAGCCGCGTTAGGGCTGTTTATTATTTTGGAGACTGGCTGATCTTAAGAATGTATCTTTGCTTTTAGATCTGTTTTTGTAACTACTTGTAACTTAAGCGTGCCTGGGAGGGGAGAGCCTCTCAAGTGTGATATTGTCTTGTTTATTTGCATGCCTGATTAAATACTTTCTGTAAAACCTCTGTTTCTCTCCATTCCCACGTCAGTCTTTGGCACACGCTAGATAAGACTACTCTCACTCAGAAGGGGGGAGGTGGAAAGATCCTTAAGCTCAGAGATTGTTAATTCTGGACAGGGTTTCACTGTACTGTTCAGTGATTCATAATTCAGTGGGTGGTGGCAACAAGAATTAATAACGCTGAGGGAATTGCCAGCCTTTGCCAAGGATGAGAGTCAACCCTGGGGGGCTGGTATGAACCCCAGTTTAATGCTGGAATCCCCATTTCAGTATGACAGTCCCTCTTTGAGATAAGTTGGGCTTCATGTATCTTCCTCCATTCTTGCAGCTTCCACACTTTTGCTGATTTTGGGTACCAAAATTTGATGATGCAGCAGCAAGTAGAGAAACAGTTTCATTTAAAGAACACCACCTTTCAGGTAAACAATAGACACATTTCCCATGCCCCTTGTTTACAAATAGATTTTTACCTCTGCAAGGTTTCCAAGAGCAGAAATGTAGAACTGGTAGCCCTATTACACAGCACCATTATAGTGTTATCTTCTACTTTAACTTCCAAGGTAACATTCTGAGGTTTGTAGCTTAGCGAGGCCTAAGAGCTCTCTGACTGAGAATTCTAAGTGCTTCTCCATAAGCTATAAATTCCAGGATTCCACAGAATGTTACCATGGCAGTTTAAAAGTAGAATATAGCACTATAACAGTGTAGTGTGATAGGGTCAATGGAGAACGCTCATTCAAAATCAAAATGTGCACTTTTAAAGCATAGGAGCTCCTTTTCTTCTGCACAGCGCAGCCCTCCTGTTCAGGTTCTGAGGAGGGATGGTTCCTAGCTTTGGCCATTTCCACACAAGAGAGGAGGAGTGGTTCACTGTGTGTCAAGAACGGTGTTTTTGTACTCCAATTCAGAAACTGTGCTGTCTGTAGACACTTCATTTACATCGTACTACTTCAGAGAAAAGTGGTTGCTGCATCCCCAACAGCAAGTCCTTGGTCACTCCCATCCCCTCTCTCACCCCGCCCTGCCATCACTGATTTGTCTGTTTCTTAAAGAAAAAGAACCACATTTTAAATGCCTGGGTCAAAAGGCAAACATCCCCAAGATCCAGGCTAAACTGCATCAAGAGTCCAAAAGGGGAAGAAAATCAATATCAGTATCCAAAAGATGAACTGACAACATCCAAAAAGGGCAAAGCCATACAGAACAACTCCGCTCCAAATGATGGTGCTGCCTGTTTTTGCACAAAAACTGTATCATTTAAACCTAGTAACTAATTCTGGCTAATAACCCAAAGTAAAACAGAGTTAAATATAGTTAGGCTGTTGTTTTCTCTAGTCAGCTTGGACTCCCACCTCTCTCTTCAACCAATACTTTGCCCCTCTTGTTTTCACTTTAAAACCCCTGCAGAATGTCATGACATATTTCTGCAGTGTTAAGAAATATTTCGCGTCAAAGAGGAACAGCTTCTGTCTGTCTTTTGATGGATTATGCAGGTGAAAAGAGAAATTTTATTTAGGAAACAATAATGTAAAGCAAATACCTCCCGGGGGTGATTTTGTATTTCATTAGTGATCATTATGTATGCTTATGAGACCTCTTGAAATAAGTACTTGCACAATAAATAGAACAAAATGGTTCCTACAGCAATATATTAAAACTTGATAACTCAGTGTTTTGAAGCAAAATCAGCATGATTGCTAAAGATCCTACTAATATAAAGTGATTAAGGTGACATCTGGACTTCTGCCTACAATTTAGTTTTTAGTTCTTTTCTGTTTTTTCTAAATATGTTGGAATTAAAGAACAGCAACTTTGTAAACTGCCACTATCGTGTGTTAATACATGGTATCCACCAATGGCTAGGTCTACAGCACCAGCTGGAGAAAATATTTTGTGCTTCTTCCTCTCTCATTATTCCAGCATATTTACGTTAGTTGGAATTCTGTAAGTTATCTTGTGCATATGATTGTATTTTTTGAACGTTACACAATGGATGTATTAAATTCACAGTTCTGTAAATGAAGTTTTGGAGGTGGAAACATTTCACATATAGCTGCATACTCTTTGATTGATAACTATTTGTCAGTGTCTCCAATGTACCACTTTCTCCACTGGGATTGCAGAAACAGCCACTGTGCATTCCCCATTGCATAATGGAACAATAAGCAAGCACATTGGTAGTTATGCAGTTGGCTGCACAATGTTGGCCTTCACCAGAAGCCTTGTGTGGTGCAACTACTGCATAACTTTGTAAATGTAGGTTTATATTACACAAGCATAATGTAAGTGCTTGGACATCGTTTTCTGGATTTTTCATCTGTCTTCTAAATAGTTACAGAATAGTTACAGGCTGTTAATCTCTGAGGATGTTTGTGTGGAATCAGGCTGTTCACACCTGAGGATCTTTAATGCAGGGATAGGAAATCTCTGGATCTCAAGATGTTTCTGACTACAACTCCCGTAATCCTTTACCATCAGCCACCCTACCTGGAGTTCATGGAAACTGAGGTCCAAACATCTGGAGGACCAAATATTCCCCACACCTTCAATGACAGGGCTTTTTGAATTCCATTTTTCTGCTTCTGATAAACATCACAACAATAACAATAGTATTTAAAAGACGAATAAGTCTTCCTAGTTCTGCTACATTTTAAAAAGAACATTCAGAGCATCTTACACAAATTATCTTTCAACAACCCTGTACTAGGTTAGTATTGTTGTTACCAACTATCGTAGGTGGAAAGGCTGGAAGAATAATGGCTTGCATTGTCTGTACTGCTTGTGGATAGATACAATCCTCAGTCTCTTAGTCATTACATTACATCAGTATATATATATATATATATATATATATATATATATCAGTATCTATGCATAGACAATCACATAAACTGAATTCGGAAAAAGAAAGGGCACTAGAGATCATATTGCAAACATATGTTGGCTAATGGGGCACCTATAAAACTTTTAGAAGAAGATCATACTGTGCTTTACAGATTATAGCAAAGCATTTAACAGCATAGGTCATGAAAACTGTGGATAGTTCTAAACTAAATGGACATGAAACAGCATTGTTCTGATGCATAATCTATACTCTGAACAAGAGGCCATTGTTAGGATGGAATATAGAGAAACACAGTGGTTTCTGATTGGCTAGGAGGTCAGACAAAGATACATTTTGTTACCCTTTTTGTTCAATTTATATGCAGAACATGTAATTCAGACAGTGGGATTAGACTCAAGGGAAAGAAGTGTGAAACCTGGAGAAAGAAACACCAATAGTCAAAATTCACTGTCTGTGGGTAAAGAGACCAAGCTTTGAATTCTTCTGCTAACTACTGCAGCAACCTCTGTTAAAATTTGAATTGCCCCCAAAATCCTCTCTCTCGAAGGACAGAACTGAGTGTGTTGGGCCATCTATTTTTCACCCCATAAGCTGACCTGTTGCTCTTGGATGTTGTGGAAGATATTACATCATTCTCAGTACTGAAATAAGATTTACCTACCAATGCAGTTGGCTTTTGTATATGGAATGCTGGGTCACAATTTTGTCCTTTTGACCCAGACAGCAAATGCCTGTGGCCATTCCTGATGACAGCAAAACTTGGGAGGTAGGGAAGAACACATGCTAAGGATGTACCAAGATGTACTGAGAGAGGCTGTGAACCCACATAGTCCACCTACCCCAAGTCATGTGCCAAAATTCTGCAGATCTGTGGCATCTACATTGAAACCAGAGAGAGAATTTGATGATGATGATGATGATGATGATTGCACTCAATGTTGGGAAGTGTGAAAGATAGTAGTGTATCCTACAAGTAGAGAAGATGCAGAAGATGAGCAACCACTAGTTCCACCCCACTCCTCCCCACCAGAGGGTCTATTAGAGAAATAAAACAGCCTTAGTCGTCTTTGTAAAAACATAAAAACTAGGTTTACTTACAAATACTAAAGGTGTCATAACATCTCATGGTGACAAGCTCTGTAACATATGTTCTTCATACATGGAGAGAAGAGAAAGAATTGCAGACTACAAAATGGGGGATGTACTTAGACTAACTGCAGACTGAGTGGGGCAGGAACTGTGACTATGATCAACAAAAAAGTAATTGCGTGAAAACTATGCTGTGTCTAAATTCATGGAGAAACATGCAAATTAGCAACAACTATGTATAGATATATTAAGCTTGCTGCCTCTAACACTCACAGCCAAGGAGGGCATTTTGTGACACTCCTCCAATTTTTCTTTTAAATAAAAAATGCTATTCCTTTCTCTACTGTGCTACTGGCACAAGCCTTGTAGAGCTTTGGTCGGTCATCCGATTTCCACACTATGCTCAGTAGACTTTTTCTATTCATTTTTCTTCCAGTTAACCTACAGTGCAGTAAGAATGAAGAAGCCAATGAAATGAACAAAGAACCCCGGGCCCCTCATAATTTGGCCTAAGTAGAATGGAGTTTGGGCAGGGTGACTATACCACTCTAATATTCTCTTCTCCATGTTTGAGGAGCACATGTTACAGAGCATCTCATTATGAGAAGTTATGAAACCTTTAATATTTGTAAGTAAACTTATTTTACATGTTTAACAAAGAAGACTATACTTGCTTTATTTACTGCTAAGACCTCTGTGGCAGGGCAGGACTGGTTGTTGCCCACCTTCTTCTTGCACATACTAAATACTCTGCTTGTTTGATTATTTCTCACATTCCCCAACACTACCAACTTTTATTTAGCTTCCTTTCGGTATATTGATAATCCAATCACTATGAGGAACTTTTGTGAGGCAATAGTCTTGCTTTGACACACAGGATCAATTGCTGTGCACCTTCAACCTATAGCCAGTCTCTGTGTGTTTATGTGCACATATCTGTGCAATCCTATAAAACAAGGTGAGATTTATGTGGCCCTCCAGATGTCATTAGACTGTAACTCCTAGCAGCCCTAGCCAGCATGGGCAATGGTGAGGGATCATGGGAGCTGCATTCTAACAACAGCTGGAGAGCTGCATGATTCCCATCCCTGCTATAAATACTTGTCTAGGACTAGGCCAATGAAATTCAGTGGTACTCTATTCTGAGTAGATATACATGGGATTACATTATCTCTTTCAGAAAGTAGTATTTATGTATTGCATTTGTTTTTTACATATCGCTGTTTCTTCAGCTATATGCATATATCTGACTGCTCCCTCATATATTCATCATGAGGAAGCCTTTTCCAAGGTCAGATTGTTATCTCATTCAAATGCATGGAGAGCCTCCCATCTATTTTGAATCCTTTAGCTCCCACTGAGGAAGGGAACAGACAATCTGCCCTAATATAAACACCATTTCCAGAGTCACCTGTCCACATGTGAGGGACAGAACCATTTAAAAAAGAAGAACCTAAGACTCTCACCTAATCTTGTGAGATGCAATCTAAAACAAAACCAACAGTCTCTGAGGATGCCTGTTCCCTAGATTAACAAGGAGATCAGTGATAAATCAACATTCCCCCTCTTCTGCAATCATTCCTGTAATGCTTTTCAGCCCTCAACCTCCATTGTAATCATAGCCATCAAAACAGAATATTTTGTTCCTCATTAATTACAGGACTCCAGAGAAAGGGAAAGGAAGTCTAAAATGATGCCAATTTTCCTAGAGCCACCAAACAGCTTAGATACTGCAATCAGTTTCATTTAATAGTTCAGGTTTTCCTCCTTTCCCTGTGACTTTTTCCCCCACAGACAACAGCCTCATTTAGGCTTGCCTACCTGGCAGCAGCTCTCTTTTCTGCTGTTTAAATGAGAAGGTTTAAAAACAAAACCTCCCTGCCTTTGCTCAAAATTACAGCTCCGCACAGCCCTTGTTGCCAAGGCAACTGGTCAATGCTCACTTGCAGAAGTGCAGAAGTATCAATCGAAAGCACAAACGGGTTTCTCAGAGAACTGGATTTCTTCACACTTTCCCATACCATGCCAGTTGAGATAATTAAGGGGGACAATGATTTCTTTTTCCTAGATGCCCACAGTTCCGTAATAGCCAACTTTGGCTTTGATCTTCAGTGCTATTTATGTGACACCTAAATAACTATAAATAACAAAACATTATGTGTTTTGTACCTCGATTGTATATGTAATTCACTCATTTACAAGGGCTAAGCAATAATCTGACCATGCTTTAAAACAGGAGTTTTCAAATATTTTTCGTATGTAAAACCCTTTTTTGCAGCTTTATGGGTTATGGAGCCCCTGGGAACTGTAGAGTATTGTGAAAGAAGTTCTAAGGCAGTGCTTCTCGACCCATCTGATGCAAGGAATCAGCAGTTATTTTCTTCCAGTGTGCCAGGGACTGTTACCATATTTGTGCCCATTGGCTAAATTAATTTTTTCATTCCTAGAAACTCTCCAGGGACCAGCAGCCAAAGGCTTAGGAACAGACCCTGATCCTGGGGCCACTACTTTTGAGTAGAGCTGATCTGAGAAACATGCTCCGTTGGTCAAGCATGGCGCTGGCACAGTCTGATGGGGTTCACTGGTATCATACCCTGCCTTGGAGACCCTGACAGTAAGGAGGAGGATTCTGATTCTGAGGCAGAAGTTTCCCCAGAAGTTTGCTCAGTTGAAAATAACAACCAACAGCAGGGGGAACAAGTATCAGAAAACAAGGCAACATAGACTCTTAGCTTGTGAAAGAGATGCCAGAAAGAAGGTCTCAGCCATTCAGCTCATTTAAGTAACAAATGGGCTTAATGAGGGAACACCTGTGGCAACATCATTAGAATACAAAAGACAAACAGCTGGCCCACCTTCTCCCAGGATTGATAACTGATTTTCCCAGTTGTTGAAGCCCTTTGCTGTGTTTTCTGGAATCCTAACTCTCTTGGACTTCTGCTTGTTTGATACTGATTCAGATTTGCCTTTGTGGATTTGTTTGCCTTGGAGCTTGCATTCTTGACCTGAACTTTGTTTGGACTACTCCTGCTTTCATCTCTGTGAGTAAGCTCTGCCCTGCTGGTGTGTTAACTGGTTGCCTGGGAGACAACAACTGTTGCCTCATATAAACCAAGAATACCAATAAACCAAGAGACACTTGGCATTCATCTACAGCCAACAGCGGCTGATGCCATGGTTTCTTGGAGGACTTGCAGTAAATCTTGCTCTACCATTAGGCAGAGTGAGAAGTCTGTGCTCGATGGGAGATATTGGGAGGTTGCAACAGGTATTAGAACAGAGAATTGCATACACTCCAGCCTGCCCTGTTCTGTCTAAACCAGGCTGCCTTCATGTATGATGAAGAATGCTCTCCTTTTGTCAATGCTGAAGAAAAAGTTGGACTTGAATCAACTGCTGAACAGTGAGTCAACACATGGATAAATCCCATTGTTTCAGTGGGTCTGCTCTGATTAGGATTTCCATTGCAGCTCCTCTTGGAGTATAATACAAAAGGTACAGCGATTGGGAGGAGTAAGTAACTTTAATGTAGTCCTCTTTAACAGGTTACCTTTTTTTGGTAAGAAAAATGTAAGAAATTTATGTTTCCCAACTAACATGGCAAGTGGGAAAGAAGTTACTTTGTCAGTCTAACAAGTAATGGCTGCCATCCTGGACCAGGAGACATAAAGTTCTACCTAAACAGGCAGGACTATACCATGTCTCCTCCTAGCTCCCAAATATACCCTGTCTCCCCTGAGCCTTCACTGGCCATTTACCAGCCAGTGGAGAGTTGGGGGTGGTGACATAGCAGGGTTCCAGTATATTCCTATAGCTGGATTCAGAGTGACAGGAATCTCTGGGACCTCCCCAGGAGTTCTCCAGGGACCCCGGAGATGACATCACTGCTGTGCTTCCATAACAGATGCTGCTCTGCCATCCTCTGGAAATGGGGAGAGAAGGTGTTGCAGCTGCTTAAAAGGTGGGTTTTGTGGGGGAATTTGGTTGATGTGCAGTCAGTAGAGAAGTTTGACCTGCACAATAACCAAAATAGACAGTTATGCAGATGTAAGTTGGACTTACTCCTTTGTAAGCCACTAAGAGAATAACAGAAAAAGTTTTCTAGCTTTTCAAAGTTAATGTTAAAGACGTTGTTAGAGACATTTTGCTAGCAAATACCCAAGTTTTCTTCCACTTTTCTATCCATTTTAGAGTTGTTGTTTTTTTTACATCGAATTATTCCTTCTGTGTTCTACCCCCGACTCTGCATGGAGTGTTCCCATCTGCCCCAGACAACTGCATTTTGAATCTTCTACCTCTTGAGTTCTTGGCTGGGATCCACATTGGAATCATTAAAGCAAAGGGATGAAGTGTAAGCGAAAAATATTGCTAGAGAAAAGGAGAATAAAAGCAAGAGCAAGAGCAAGAGTTTTGGTGGGTTAGGTGGGACGTGGGGTTTTCAGATACAGCTGATTCTTTTTCTGCCAAGCTCAAAAGTGTTGCTTACCAACTTCTACTGATTAAGCAGTTCTACTGTTGAACTGAGCTGGAAGCCCCTGTCTGCACTGGAAGGAATCAAGAGGTGACAGCAGAAGCACCAAGGCTGCTATTTCAGTCTCAGACAGGTTCAAGATACCTGAGGTCTAGCCCAGCCCAGTGCAAATGAGAACAGGGGCAGGATTTCTACTGTTGCCTCCTTGTGTGCGTTCTGGGAAGTGTTGGAAGAAGCTGGCCTACAATGACCATGACTACTCGTGACCACTGCCTGTACATAAACATTATGTACAGATGTTCCTTATTGCAGTTGACCAGCCACATTGTGGGTTTAACATTAGCGGATCTGATTACTTGTTGCCACCTCCGCTGCCATCCTACACCATTTTAAATAGGGACTTGTTACCCTGTTTACTGGGGGTCCCGGGAGGGACACCAAAATGTGCTCAACTATAGGTGGGGAAAATTAGCTCAGAGCACTGCTTTAGAGTTACGAGAGGCAGGGTAATTTAGCAGGATCTTGTAACCCAGTGTTTACAGGGTCAGGCCAAGTCAAGAAGCAGACCAGTTTGAAAATAATTAATGAACTTTACTAAATACAGACAAACAGTGTATGCAACACACTCACACAAGTAGCTAAGTAAAATAAAGGTTGGAGTGGTATAGAGGGATTTTGAGAGGGATTGTTGAATTGGGTGATATGACCACCTGTCCTGAAGCTTGAGTTCGTTGGTCTGGAGTTTCAGTACGTGGGACTGAGGGGACAGCTCGCCAAACAAAGCGGCAGCGAGGCTGGATGGAAGTCCGGAGCGATCCGAGGAAGGTCTCGGAATTAGGGGTTTTTATAGAGAGAAGTGTGACTGCAGGCTATGCCTTACTCGGGGACAACAATGAGTTTTGGGTGTGAGACAATGCCTCAGAAAGGTCGCAATTTAGCATGATTAAGTCTGAATTGACAAAGAGGTAGACTGTATGCAAATGCTCAGTGCTTGGCCTTTGAGCTTCTAGCTTGCCAAGTTACCTGCTTCAGGCAGGGAGTTCTTTGTAAAACAGTGTGCATACATAATGAGGGTGTTTGCACAGAGGTCTCCTAAAGAAGTGATTTGGCTATTTCTGGCCTACCTGTATTGTCTTGGGATATTGCAGCATTTGATGGCCGAGCCTAGTTCTGGGCTTGTCCAGGGGCCTCACAAACATGTGGAGAGGGGTGGTAGAATAAAGCTGAATTATGATATCAAAGTGATATCGGGTGCTATCACCAGGTAGGCCTAAACTGCAGTAACAGACTTATAAGTCTTGCTTCACTTTTGTAGTCTCTCTGAAAGCCTCACAAGCCTGAAAAAAACTGCAAGAGACTGCAAATGTGAGATGAGAGTTATAAACCCTTATTTAAAATAATGTAGGGCAGCAGTGTAGGTAGGAGCAAGTCCCATCTGCCACTCAGTTCTGCCTTGTGAAGGAAACTTGTGCTGCCTCAAAGGCAGAACCAGTTGACTGCCTTGCTCCCAAAAATAGATTCAAATATAGGCCTTTTCCACACGGGGTTTTTGAAACAGCGCAGTCCGTCCTCCAAGGAGGAGGTCTAAATCTCGGACCGGACTGGGTTGAACCTATTTAACGTAGATCTGCACCTCAGTCCGGTCCGGAACTACCTCAAGTGGTCCTCCAGCGTGCTTTTGAAAGACCTGATTTTTCCAGTCTTTCAAAAGCACGGAGTGCGCCACTGTGAGCCTGCTCCCTTATGCAGATTCGCAGGGTCGCACCAATGCGAGCCTGCGATCTGCCAGGGGGCGGGCTTTAGGCTGGCGAGCTTCAGCGGTTGGTTGAGACCCTCGACCAACCAGAAGCTGTCATTTGGGATGCCAGAGCAGTGTGTATTGATGGTCACGCACTGCTCCGGAGCGCCGTGGACCGGACTGGGGAGCCAAAAGTTCCGGTGAGTAGCAGCATGGGGCGATTCCCTAGCCCAGTGTGGAAAAGGCCATGTTTTGTGTGTTATGTATGGTTTTGGGGGGTGTCTATAGATATTCATGGTTTTTCCACTTTTGCAGGGGTCTTGTGCCCCTAACCTCCATGAATGTGGAGAGACAACTGTTTGAGGGATGTCTCTTTTGTGAGGTCCAGAAACCTGGTCCCTTATTGGACTGGCAAATGTTCCTTATTATAAACAATGTCCCCTATTTGAGGTTGAAGTCTTTTCCTTTCATACAGACTGAACAAGATGCCAAAAAATTTCTGTGGGCCCTTCAGAAAAACAGATGAATGTCTGCATCATGCAATTTATGGATTTGGACAACACGTTTATTCTACAGAGAAATACATGGCTAAGTTAACTGAAATTAACTAAGTTAACTGAAATCAATGCTTCCATTTTGTATTTAGTCAGAGAACAAACATTTTGCAAGTCACGAACTTTGACTGTCCCTTATTGCACTTTTGAAAACCTGGCAACACTAATATACATTAAAGAGACTATAGCAAGGCTGTGTAGACAGGTTTTCAGGGAAGTTTAGCTGTCCTGACTGTTCTTCTTACTGATAGTCTGCTGATATATCCCAAGGGACTCCTTGGCCCCACTTAAAAAGCATCACAACAAAGCAACCAAGATTTGCAGTGGGGTGTGTGCATGTTATATACCTATTGGGGTTCACATATTGGCCTTTATTGACAGTGCTCATGGTCAATTAGTAAAGCAGGCTGATTACATTTCGATTAGAATTTAGAGAAGCCAGGAGGGAGGTGTTGGATTATAGCTCCCAGGCATCCCCACCCCCCAGCCAGCATGGCTACTGGACATATTGGCTAGGGGGATTCAGGGAGCTGCATATAACTTCTCTCAGTAGTGCCATTTCTTTCCCTCTCAGGGCAAAGTGAAAAGCCTTTTTAGAGCTGTATTTTTTTTTATTTCCAATATTGACACAGATGTTTTTTTCTTCTTCATCTCATTTTCCAAATATTTATTCTTGACTACGTTCATACCACACGTCTTGGAATCCAAACCACTGTGGGTAGAGTTTCTGGGCACCCTTCTACCCAGGCACTGAGCTGACCCAGGTCTCGAGCAAGGGGAGTTCTCCCATTTCTCCCTCACCCATCCATCACTGGGGCCACGAGCCAAGTGTACATCGCTGAAAGAAGGTACTGCCATCTGATAACCAACATTGAAGATGGGGTGGGAAGAACAGACTGCCTCTTGACGTTATACTAATGGATAGTTGTGCTTCCCATGAACTGGCATGAAAGTGGCAGAATGCTAATTGCACTGGCATTTTTATTCATGTACTGCAATCTGCACTTAAGAAAGATAGTGCAACAATCTTAGCAACAGAGAGCTCTCCAGTGTTTCCAGAGTATGCTGCTTTGCATGGAGTTCTGTCACACTGTTCACATTCCTTCCTAGAATAAAGTCTTAGAATTAGCATATTGTATTTATAACTTGTTCCCAGAGAGTGCTGTCTCTTTTCAGGAGCAAGGCAGATTTCCACAGTGTTTTATGTGAGCTTCTCAGATCTTTCCTAAGTTAGAGGATTTATGATCCCATGCTCCATCAAGAGCAAAGCCATTGCTGAAATTCACTGGAGCTTCTGGAAAGAACTCAGCACTTACTGGGGAAAGGGGTGGGTGGGGGGTAATCATCATATGGAGGCAAGTTTTCAGGGAGTAAAAAAAAAAGGCCATCCACAACTTTTACTGTCTACATCTCACAATAGTTTTTGGTGTGGCACAGACCTGGATCCAATTAGGGTCCAGACTGAATTCTGGTAGATCTCTGCCTCCTGGCCCTGCTCCATTTGCTGATAGACTGCTTGGGAGAGGTGAGAAGATCAAGGCCACCACAGTGTGCTGACTATGGAGGCCCCTTCCATCACCTGGGTGTGGATAACAGGAGGGTGGACCCTTGCAGCCCCACCCATTGATCATGTAGGGCATGGATGTTGTTTGTCTGCAAAATTCAGCCTTCCTCACTATTGCTGGCTTGGGGGCAGGGATGCCTGGGAGCTATAATCCAATACCTCCCCCCCAGCTTCTCTAAGTTCTGATCGAAATGTAATCAGCCTACTTTACTAATTTGCTGGCTAGGCCTTCTGGGAGTTTCATTCAACTACATTTGGGGGCCCCACTTAATTTCCACTGCTTCATTGGGGGATTGTGTCCTTTGGGAATTAACTCCTTCCACGATGTATCTAACCCAACATCTCTAGTACCACAAGGGGCAGGCAACATAAAGGGCTTAGCTAGTACCAAATTAATGGCTTTGCAACCAATTAGTGTGCCTTCTTTCTTGTCCCCCCAATATTGTTAGGATTGAAAAACTCAGTTTGCTTAAATGAGGTGTTCAGTTGCCAGAGGATGAGTCCTGTTAGCAGTGTCTGGAAGCAGCCAAGGGCTTTATTTGCTTTTCACATTCCTGATCTCATCCACACAATATAATCAGGGGCCCACTGCCAGATCCACCTCCTGAAATGTCAGGCCAGATGTTAAGTTCAAGAAACTGGCCTAGCAGTCAGTGGCTTACACCATGAGTGAACAGAGAAAGTTGTTTCACCTTTTATACCTTCCCAAATCATTCCCAGTTGTGTGATCAAATCTGTCATTCTCAGTGTAGTACAATCCAAGAGTCCATTTTTTGAAATGTTTCATTAAATTATTTAGTATAATGAAATGAACACAATGGCTAGTCCTGCTAATGCCATACTCAGATGTAAATTGCAATACTCTTGTGGATTGATTTTTTGGGCCATGTGTAACAGTCATATCCAGCTGATGGTGGCATAAGCAGAGCTGTGCATGTGAATCTTCAAGCATGTGGTACAGCATTAAAATGCACAGAGTAGCATGTAGCATATGTATTGATACCATACATTTCCTTTGAGCATTGTAGTTGCACAATGGGTTGTCAGTCATACACATTGAGCATTGATCCACACCTGTTGCACAATGTTGGCACTCAATATAGAATTTGTGTAATGTAACTCTGAAGCAATGTAGGATCTCAGCTTGTATATGTCAGGATAACAGCCAACTATAAAATCAAGGTGGTAATAATTTTTTTAGGTCATTTTTTAATGTTACAATATTTTTTTCTACGTCACTGTCCCTAGGACACCAATCTATTTACACACATTGCTCTGGGGGATTGTTCAAATTAGCATGTTTATATTTTAAGTGAATTAATTTTCCTTTCTACCTTAAAATATAAATTAGTGTTTGCCATTGAATTAATATGTCTTAAAATGTTTACAGGTATTCCAATTTTAAAAAAAAAACAGCTCTAGCTTTAAATTTGTTTGAATATACTGATATTAAGTGCATTTTATTCAATGTTCAATTTCCCCACAAACAAGTATCTTTGTTCAGCTATTTTTGACTGCTGTGGTGGCAGAGGGGAGACTAATTCAGACAAACAACAGACAAGACTGATGGCATACTTTTGAAAAACTATTTAATAAATACAATTCAAATAAATTTGTTAGATCATATATCCTTTGATATTGGGGCAATGGAAAATATTCTGATTCATTTCCCCCCTCCAGGGCATTCAAAAATCACTGGTTAGGTTCTTCTAAATGGGCTGGAAAACCTTTCAGTGGCTGACTTGTGTGATAGTGTGATCGCATGCTTGCATATATACACAAGGTGAATTAGTTTCCCTGCTGAATGTGTTGTCCAAGTTCTTTTGCTGTTGCATTTTTAGGGAAAGGTAGGAAACATGTTTTAAGCTATATTTGCACTACTGTGGCCATTTCCGCACTACACTCTTATAGCGCAATTATTCCACTTTCAACTTCCTATGGAATCCTGGGGTTTGCAGTTTCCCTCCTGAAACTGCAAACCCCAGGATTCCATAGGATGCTGAAAGTGGAGTAATCGTACTATAGAGTATAGCGTGGAAAGATGCTGTGTTATAGTGCTGTTATTTCAGTTTCAACATCCTGTGGAATTCTGGAGCTTGTAGTATCCTGAGGTCAAAGAGCTCTCTGGCTGCAAATTCTAAATGCCCCTCCCTGAACTGCAAAGCCCAGATTTCCACAGGCTGTAGAAAGTGGAATGATAGCACTGTAACAGTGTAGTGCGGAAATGGCCTTAGTCTGAAAGCCACACTCCCTGTTTGTCACTGCTTCTGCAGCCCTTGACACTTCCAGACTCCCCAGACTACTAACGTCTTTTCCCACCCAAAACGGGGATGAATTCCCTCTTGCAGCTGAACTTGTTACCACCGTGATCTGGCCTGGCTTTGGTGAACCAAAGACATCATTTTTGATATCATAATTCGGCCTTCTGCCACCAGCCAAGTGTTTGTGAGGCCCCACTGAACAAGCGCGAAGCTAGGCATGGATGATACTTGTTGCTCCTATCAAACTCCAGATATTGCCAGATCCGCTTCAGGGGGAGACCTCCCGAAACAAACACCTTAATTACAAATGCACGGTGAAACAAAAGGGCTCTCTGTCTGAGAGAACACCCTGACAACCTAGGCACTTAACGGCCGAGCTAGCCACATCTACATACTGGCCATACTATTGTCAATTTGGCATATAATTCAGTTATGCAAATTCTGAACTTTCAGAGGCTTTGTCTCCAGCCCAAAACTTATTGTTCTCACCAGAGACCAGACTAGCCTTTGGTCGTTCTTTTCCCTATAAAAATCCCCCGTTCTGAGAGCTTTTTGGAACTCTTGCTGGATCACTTGAACCATCTGGAACTCTCGTCGGACCTTGCTGAAAATCACTTGCTGAAATCACTTGAAGCTCCCGTCGGATCTTCTTCCTCACCTCGCTGCTGCGTGGTCCAGCAGATTCCCCTCGGCCTCCATGCTGGGTTTCCTCCTCTTCAACTGGTGTCTCCAGGACTTCGGACAGGTGGCGTATTGCCCATTCCCCAAATTCTCTTTCCTTCCTTTTCTAGTTAGGAGTGTGCTTGTGTTTTTATTATTTTGTGTTTAATAAAAACTGTTAGTATTTTGGAGCTGCTTGACTCCTCACTGACCTGAACCGGTATACATAAGATAAAAGATTCCGCTGCGTTGCCCTGCCTCTCGTTAGCCAAGAGAGTGCTCCAGCTAATTTCCCAATCTTGCTTATTGTTGTTTAGTTATTTGGGCGCCCCTCCCAGGACCCCCAATTTACAGGGTAACAAACTGAGCCAGTGTGGTATAGTGGTCTGAGCATTGGATTACAACTCTGGAGACCAGGGTTGGAATCTCTGCTCAGCCATGGAAACCTTGGACAAGACACACACTCTCACCTTCAGAAGGAGACAAAGGCAACTCCCTTCTAAACAAATTTTGCCAAGAAAACCCTATGATAGGTTTGTCTAGGGTTATCATTAGCTGGAAACAACTTGATGGCACAAAAGAACAACAAATTGAATTTTTAAATTAGGTAACCCCTACTTCCTTACACTACTTAACATCAAAAATGTTTTCAAAAACAGAAGAGGACTTCAGCCACTTTGGGCAATCGGTGTTTGGATGAGTTTGGTGTTTGTTGTTGTTTGCATTTTTGCAGTCCACATGGTCCCCATGGAACAAAACTGGTCCACAGCCCCATCATAGTCATTCACAGAGGTTCTCCATGGTGCCCCTCCCCAAAGCACATTCCTTTTTACTGGCTAGCTAGCAGAGGATTTCTTTCTATTGCTTGGTCAGTGATGGAGACATCAGAGGTTCTCTTCCATATTTTCAGCCAACAATTCCAGATGGGACTCAACCAGCACTTGTAAATGCCCTTTGAGAAAGTATTGCTCCTTTTTCCCACTTTCCTCTCTAATGAATAGGGAGGAAAGTGCAATCTTATTATCATTTACCCAGGAGTAAATTCAATTCAACTTGATGAGATTTATTCCTGAGTAAACATTTATGGGATTTCACTGTTAAATAATATAAGTTTGATGTTTTTATGTAACTTTAGGTATACTAACAATGAGGATAATTATTTCATTTTTAATTATTTTTGTAATGTAATATCTTCAGGGAAAAGATCTTGGCCAATTTCTTAAAAATTAAACTACTCCTGCTCTGGATCTTTGGATGTTCTTTCCTTTTTTTTTTATTTCTGGCCTTGTCAAGAAGAAAGGGTATCAATCCTTTTTAAAGACCTTTTCCTTCTTTTGCTGGGTGGTTTAATTTATAGTTAACCTTTTCTGGAAATAAAGTCAAAGCCCCTTCATCTTGCCTGGAGCTAAGCCCACCAAAACTGGAGAATTTGCAGCCTCATTTCTTGCCTGGAGCTGACCCATGAAAACTGAAGACTCAGGGACAGGCCCTGAGATGGAGCAACCCTTAGCACCAGCATTTCAGCTGTCTATTGTTTTTATGTTTTTTTCCCCCTACCTCAGGAATTTTAGCAACAGTGCCTTCCCCTGTTTCCCAGGCCATAAAACATTCCTGATGAGTTATAGAAACCCTCCTTTTGGCTTATAGGAAGCCCCTTGTCTAGAAATTTGGCTTGAAACACGATACTGAAATTCAGACAGTGGCCAAAACCACTCTGTCAAATTTTGAGGTGTTTACTGCAATTTCTTGCTGAGCTATGGCTGCCATAGCCATGAGACATTCTCTTCTATTATAGACTAGCTGGCAGGCAACTACCCTTCTGTTAAAGCAGGCCTTGAACAACGGATTGGCTGTATGGAGAAAGACTTTAAATGAATGAGTCCGATTACTTGACATGCTCAGTTCTCAGCTAAACTCCATGCTTTACAATAGTCATTACAGAGAGCTCAAAACTATCTCCATTTCCCATTTTCCCACCTGTGGTAGAAAACATGTATCTCAAGAAAAAAAAGTCACTCTCATCGACTGCTGAAAACCACATTCCAAGTGACTTCTGAAAATGGTTTCCCTCATCATGGAAATTAGAAAAAGTTCAGCTTCACCTACCAGTCACCATTTTGCAGTAACTCAAAGTGCACCAGCCTCTTGTGCTAAGCCATAGAAACAAGGGTGAGCTGCAATAGCTACCAGGAAGTCATATGTTAAGCTTTGAGGGAGTCAGAATATTTGATCTACTGCTGCCATGTGGGAATCTATAGCTCAACAAGCCCATATATTCCTGCTTTTGTGTAGGGCAAAAGTCATAATTCATTTATTGGCAAAGTTGTTGAGGATGTGAATTACAATAATACAGATCCTTAATCTTGGAAGTCCAGGCAAGTAAATTCATCCTCACCACAAGCTTATCCCAAGGGAGGCAGGAAGAAGTGTAAGGATTGTCCAAAGTCTTTACAGTGTTCCAGACTGTGTCGCCAAAAAAAGGGATGATCACTATTGGATAAACTCAGAAGATCTAGCAACACTGAGTTAGATAAGGAATAGAGAGAAAGTTAGCATATGGCTAACCTTATAGTGAAGGAATTAAGTAATAGTTTTAAAATCTCCTTACAAGTCAGCACTTCATTTCTTTATCAGCCCCTGCCAGATTGTCCTGACAGAAAGGATGGGAACCCTCTAGACCCTGGCAAGGGTTGTATGAAATGTCTGCATCCTTATTCTCCAACTGCCCCAATTTGGCAGAGACAATCCTGATTAATCCTCTGTTGTCTGCTTTTAAAATGTCCCAGTTTCTCTCTCTCTCTCCCACTTCTCACTGTCCTCAGCTTACTTCAGTTGATGCAAACTGAATTCAAAGGGCAAAAGTGGGGAAAGAATCTTGCCCGTCTCAATAAGTTCAGGCAAAAGTAACAGCTGCAGTCCCTCCTAGCTTCTATATTCTTCCTCAGTAACTTCCACCATCTTGACCACATTCTGATGTTGCTTCATGACATGCATCCCTGTGAAATGTGGGAGGGTATGTGCAACTTGCCAGGGCAGATGCTTGGAGTGGGGTAGAAAATGCCAACATCACAACAACTCAAGAGAGAATACATACTGCAACAACTTCATACTGTTTTTGCTTTGGATTCATTATTTTAGAAACAACACACCAGAGTTCTGGCATGTCTTTCACTAAGACCCAAAGCATCAGAGGATAATTAGGCAGAGAAAGGCCTTAAGTGACAGATACTGGTGAAGGGGAGATGGCAGTGATTTTGTCTGTCTTTTGTCTGTCTTGAACACCACAACTGTTTCCTCTTTCCACACAGTTTTTCCTAGTCTCCTCAAATTAACCTGATGCCCCAAATTGTCTACATGAATTGGGAAGGGGGTACCATCTTCTCTTTCATGTCATGCAGCAGAATATCTTGGGTGGGCTTTGGAAATCTGGTCCTTTAAAATAACAGTCATAATGCTGATAATATTGAGGGTACTCAGGAGAGCTTCTGGGTACACAACATTGCAAAGGCATTAAAGCAAACATTTACTTTCTGAATTTAACAGTATGGCAGAGATGAAGCTTGAGTGGGTATCTCAGATATGGCCTACTGGTCCACAGAAGATGAAGTCACAGTGACCCACTAATGCTAAGGGGAAAAAACAGGAGAAATCTGGTTCCTCTGTAGACCCGATGTTGAGCTTTCAGAAGTCTCAGGATGACCACTGTTGGAGAAAGAGTGTTAAAGAAGACACCTTGGTCATATCCAATAAGACAATCCTTATTCTTTACAGTACCATAGTTGTGTAAATAGTGCTTTAAGAAGTTACTATCTGGACTACAGCTCCCAACAAAGTAATTTGTCTAGAATCTGGATTAAGGGGCTACAATGCTGTTCATTATTTCACACCAAAGTAGCATATTAAGATTTTGCTTGCTTTGGTATGTCCAAACTGTTGGCAATTTCACTTCCATGTTTTGTGCTGTGGCTTCAGTTGTTTAGAGTCCATTTGGTTTGGGTTGCCTGCTCTTTCCAGTGTTTCTTTATTGGAAATATATCTTATGCCAGTGGTTCTCAACCTGTGGGTCCCCAGATGTTTTTGGACTTCAGCTCCCAGAAGCCCTGAGCATTGACCATAGTGGCTGGGGCTTCTGGGAGCTGAAGTCCACAAACATCTGGGGACCCACAGGTTGAGAACCACTGTCTTATGCCCACTCACTCATTAATCTCAAAGATCAATGACCTTTTGTGTTGGAGCAACATGAGCCAGTGTTCTCTGGAAGATTTATAGGGTTTAATTAAAAACAAAACAAACTAAAAACACAAATTTAATTTTGTCAAGTGCTGCCTATAGGAAAGAGTGATCTATACTTCCAGAATTTTTCTGGAAGTGTTGGTTGGGTTGTCTGAGAGAGGTCCAAATGCTGAACTAAACAGCACAAACTGCCAGAAAACTCCTTCTTGATAATATAGCCACAAACATTTTTGTGCTTTGCTTGACAAAGAAATGGAGCAGAACAGGCTGTTCTGAAGATTTAGACTTGCTGTAAGCATTTGGGACCTTGGCAACATCCTTCTAGGTTTTAGGTTCACTTGAACTGGCCACTATAATTTTCCCTCTTAACAGTGATACAGCCTGTACTAAAACAAAACCCATTCTCCTCTGTATATTAAATGCACTTTTCTCTGTATATGAAACCCTCATAAAAGATGCAGATTTAGACTAGTATAACTGCTTCCACCTCTTTCCAGTCTTTTCATGAGCAATATAACTTTGCATAGTTGTGTTTTTTTGTGGGGGGGCACGATTCTGGTTTTGATAAATAAAGAAGCAGTCATTGGCATTGTCCCACATTTGACGAGGGGTAATTTCACTCAGCCCCCTCCCTAGTCATTACCCATTTCCCTTTTAAATAGATACCTTCATAGCTGTAAGACCTAAAAGGGGGTTGGGGAGCAGAGTGGTTGCTCTGTAGCATTTTCTTCCCACATTTCCCAACAGTTTTTTCCCCCATATGCAGGATTTCTGCACAGCAGCAATTTTCTCCTGTCAATTCCCTTTTCATGCATAGAGGACAATGTGTGGGTACTGCTGCATGTGGAGCACGCTCTTGATCATACACAAGTGTTTCAAAAAGATAGATATAGTTAATAGTCTAATTGCCTAGTACTCTTGTTGTTGTTGTTGCTATGTGCCTTCAAATCATTTCCAAGTTATCGCAACCCTAAGATTCTGTTATAGGTTTTTCTTTGTAAGATTTATTGAGAGGAGTTTGCCACTGCCTTCTTCTGAGGCTGAAGGAGTGCAACTTGCCCAAGGTGGGTTTCCATGGCCAGGCAGGGGTTCAGATCCTGTTCTCCTGAAGGCCTGGACCAAAACTCAAAACACTACAACATGCTGTTCCTGGTTAAAAGTTTTGGGAAGGTAAATTTCTACTCTTGCATGAAACTGTCTGATCTTCAAGCATATTTAGTTGCTATTGGCTTTAGAGGCTAGGCAGGTGATGAACAGGAATAGGGCAATTTGGTGGAGAGCTCCCCATCTTTTACTTTTTCTTTAGAGTCTTTAAACTGATAACCTGCACAGGAGTCATCCAAGGTTATGGCAGTGTTAAGTATTTTAACTGATTTTGTGCAAAGAAGTATCAAATATCTCCTTCCACAATGCCTTCAACTGGATGCACAAAGGCAGTGGGATAGTCCTTGGACACTTACTGGCCATGGTAGTGTGTTCAGGTGTCATCTGGCTGCCCATGCCCACTCAGAGAAGTATGAACTTTTAATTGAACACATTTTGATTTCTCCGAGGCATATAATGGATAATTAGGTTTCTATTTCTATTTTATTTCTGGTTCAACTGTTCAGTTGTTCAATTTCATCTAGCGCTTTGCAGTTTTTATGTTGTTTTGGCTGTTTACATTTGTTGGGAGCTGCTTATAGGACTATGGACTGGCAGCGAACACATGTCTTAAATAAGCAGTACAGGCAGGTTTACAGTGGAACATTAACAAAACAAAAATAATGACCACAGATGATTTTGTGTTCATGGATGCCTTCAAGTCATTTCTGACTTCTGGCAACCCTAAGGTGAGCCTATCATGAGGTTTTCTGGGGCTGTGATACCTCAAAGGTCAACCACTGTGTTTCCATGGCCAAGCAGGGAATCAAACCCTGATCTTCAGGGTTGTAGCCCAATGCTCAGCCCTCAAAGCCCTACACCACACTAGCTCAGATGATTTACATAATCTTAAAGTAGACCATGAAAACACTGAAATAGTTCTAGGTTTTCCATTCCTTGGCTCATTAATCAGCACGGGGACTGCGATCAGGAAATCAGAAGAAGACTAGGGCCATTTCCACACTACACTTTTATAGTGCTGTTATTCCACTTTCTATACCCTGTGGAATTTTGGGGTCTGTGGTTTACTGAGGCCCAAGAGCTCCTTGGCTGAGAGCTCTTGGGCCTCAGCAGAATAATAGTGGTCTAGGACTTGGAAGGGCATCTATGAAGGAACTAGACAAAATCCTGAAGTGTAAAGATATATCATTGAATACTAAAATTAGGACTGTTCATGCATCATATTTGCAGTTTCTATGGTTGTGAAACTGAACAGTGAGGAAAGCTGAAAATGTGGTGTTGGAAAAGAATTCTGTGGATATCTTGGACTGCTAAAGAGACAAATGAATGGGTCAAACCTAGCCTGAACTCTCTCTAGAAGCCACGATGAATAAACTTTGGCCATATCATGAGAAGACATGGCTCATTGGAAAAGACAATAATTCTTCGTAAGATGGAAGGCAATAGAAAAAAAGGAAGATTGCACTGCAGATGGATAGACTCAATCAAGGAAGACACGTCCCTGAATCTGCAAGACCTGAGCAAGGTGGTTGATGATAGAGTGGCTTGGAGATCTCTCATCCATGGGGTTTCCATAAGTCAAAGTTGACTTGATTGAAGTTAACAACAACAAATCCAAAAGGCAATCAGTTTTTTTTAAAATTGTATTATATATGACACATTTGGGGTCATTTATGGGCCTACTTCTGATTGGATTATAATGGTGTATGTTCTCACTCTCCTTGCCTCCTCTCTATTTTCCCCAGGTACATTTCTTGTCTTCTTCTGGTTCTCTGCAATACTCCACAATTTTTCAAATTGTTTTTATACATTTAAAACTAAAGTTATTCAGAACTTTAGTGAAAAAGACCTGCTTTTCCTGTGATTTTGCTTTTGTGTAATGGCAGGTGGTGCAGACTGCCCCCATGACCTTTCTGTCTGTGATAATGAAGGCAAGCCTGTTCAAGTTCCTTTCTTCCTCCCTCCCTTCCCAGTCCCGCAACCCAGTTTCTTTCTCACTTGATCTGTCTCCTTTGCTCCCCAGTCATCCTTCTCTTGGGTGGGTGAGGTAAAACTGGGCGGATCATACCCTCTTTCAAAGCCAGCCCTGCCACCATTGCTTTTGCTGTGTGAAGGAGACCTCCTTCTGCCAGAACTGCCATCAGAGACCCTCTATTCTTGCCTGGAGCTTTCTTTACTTGTCACACTCATCTTTGGCTGTGGCCATTAGGCTGTTGCCACATGTGCATACATTGCGTCACCACATGCCAGATTGAATGTTTGGGCACGAAAGTGACAAAAAGGATTAAATACCAACAAGAAGCAACATTAGAGGATGCAGCACAGGTTGGCTTATATGTCCAGTCTGGATGAGCCCAAAGTTTGTAGCCACTAGCTACAAAGATACATTTCCAGTTGTGCATTTTTAGCTGTTCTGTAAGATTTCAAACAGTTGGAGGAGAAGCTTCAGTGCCCTGCCCAGGTCTTTTCCCAGCTCCTGTCTTGCCAAACAAGAATATATTATGCATAGTAATGCAGAATTATGTAAACTAAAATAAATTATATACCTATGTCCCATTAGCATCATTTATGTGGTTACAAAATTTAGCTGTTCTTGGCACACTTTTTTTCAACATGAGGTCTACTTTAAGATTATGTATGTCATCTAAACACAGGCTGGATGGCCATTTTCTAGGGGTACCTTGAGTATGTGTTCCTGCATGGCAGGGGGTTGGACTTGATGGCTGTTGTGATCTCTTCCAATTCTATGATCCTATCTTTGGTTGTTATTTCTGTTTGCTTAATGTTCAATTGTAAACCCACCTTTTCACTTTCTTCCTTGACTTTCTTCAGTAATTATTCAAAGTCTTTCCTCTTTTCTGCAAGTAGCATGGTGTCTTAAACTGTTGATGTTCCTTCCTCCAGTTTTCATGCCTGCTTCCTCTAAGTCCAATCCTGCTTCATGTGTGATGTGTTCAGCATACAAGTTAAGCAGATAGGTTGAAAAAAGGAAGCCTTGCCTGATCCCCCCTATGTGTTGTTTCCATCATCTTTTTATTTCTGTTTGGTCATGTTATGTGTTCCCCTGCTGGCCGTAGAGCATCCTCACTCTTGGTTTAAATTTTCCTTTGATTTCTTGAGTCTTGTGGAAGAGGTCTTTTGTTCTTCCTTTTTTGCTGTCATTATCTATTTATCTGCATTGATGAATAACATAGTTATCTTTGTCCATGAGCACAAGCTCCTGAACAGTTGCATACACGGTTCTGATCCTATTTCTGTCACCTTTTACTTTTGCTTCTTGTCTGTCTTTCCCTGATTTGTGCTTCTCACATTCCACGTTCCTATCATATGTGTTGTGCAGCTTCAGACTTTTTCACCTCTGAGCATGTCAACAGCTGATTTTTTATTTTTTTTTGCTTGAGTCCAGTTGTGTCATTAGCCACAATGCTACTCATAGTTGTTCTCAGCTGTAACCCATTTGCTTGTTGAGTGCCTTCCAACCTGGAAATGCCATCTTCTGGTACTATCTCTTGTTTCATTTTGGATTGTATCAGCATAGGGTTTTCTTAGTAAGGGACATATAAAAGGGGTTTACCTTGGCTTCTTCTGCACAGTATTAACAAGTGCTAGCTATGGTGGCACTGCTATTGTTTCTGAGAGATTCTTGGCTAGTGTCACCTCACACTATTGTTGCTGCCCAGTTGCTGTCTGACACATTTGGTCTGGCTCCTCAGCAAAAGCCTGTCTGCCATGGTTGACCCTATGAGCTGCCCTGCTACTGTCAGTATAACCTCTTGTCTCACAGGAGCCCACAATCCCACCACTGTAGAAAGGTATTTCCCTGGTGAGATGTAAGTCAGAAAAGGAGCAGTGCAAGCCCAAAATATCCAGTGACTAAAAAATTCTCATTTGGATCAGGAAAAACAAAAACAATAAACACAACAATAAATATTGCCATGCCTCCAACACATTTGGCCTGTCTGGAAGGGCCTTTTCCTTAAAAAGAAATTCGAGTGCAGGGGGAGAAAGTTGAGACTCTCCAGACGATAAATTCTGTCCTCCAGTATCTTTGCAATTTTTTTTCCTTATGCTTCTGCATGTTCATCACATCAACACAGCCTGGATGAAATCAGTACCATGATCTCTGGAAATGCAATGTTTACTGGTATTACTGAGAGCAAAACAGCTTCTTCCAAGCTGGGCTGAGGGAAAATGGCAACGAACCTCTCTGTATGTATCCTGTCCACTTTCAACCACACTCTAGTGTTCTCTTTGCACCCAGTGAGATGTGAAGAACAACCCTTTGTGTGTTGAGCATTTCAAAGAGCCTTAAGAAAACTGAGCAAGCATATCCCAAGAAAAGTAAAAGAAAGATTTCTTCTCCAGAATAATTTCTTTAAAATCCCTCTGTGGTAGTGGAGGAGGCACAGCTGGTAAAATAGCAAGAGCCAATTTCACCTCTGTGGGTATCGCAGCATTTCACACAGCAGGAAAGCTCAGCATAGTCCCAGAGGTGATTTGCAGAATGTTCCAGTATTAATTATTAGACGTCTATTCATTGCATGTGGTTAGAAACTCAGCAGTACAGACAATTTACTTCCTGAAGTTGCTATACCTAAATAAGCCTTTCCCTCTTTTCAAAGCTAAAACAAGAACTCATTTAATAAGCAAATCATACAATGACAAACAACCATTATTACCTACTCACTTTTAGTTCGGGTGTAGCAGACATGTTGGTTAATTGTGTAACACACTCTCTCTCTCTCTCTCATCACTTTCTAATTCCTTCAAAGGGAAATCATGATTGTGTAACACGCAGGTTCCTTCAATACTGTATTTCAGTTTGGAGAGGAGGAGAAAATTGCCAGAGCACTAGAGAGAAGTGTTCTTTCTCAGAAATAGATTTTAAAAAAACACACCTTGTCATGCACATGTTTTAGAGCAGTTGTTTCACACCTTGAATCCCCAAATTCAGTTGTTGTTGCTGTTTTCCCCTCCCAACAGCTTTAGCCAAAATGGTGAAGGATTCTGGGAACTGTAATTCCCAGCGCCCTCTGGGGATCCACAGGTTAGTCACCACTGTCTCAGTGGATCTGATACAACATTTAATTGGATCTTTTCATCTGTGTATACCATTACTAACTGCAAGACACCAGTTGGAGATCAATAAAGGGTTTTATTGGAGAAATCACAAATACACATAAGACTCAAGCACTCTCACAACCACTCAAGGCTAATAGAGGGAAAGGAGAGAAAGATTGGCTAGCAAGGAAATTTTGAGATGAAGTGGGTGATAATTACCATTCCAGAAGCAGAAGACTGAGGTGAAGTGTGGCTTGCACTGGAGGTCTGAGGGCAGTACAATGAACAAGAATCTGGGGGCCCTCACGCATCATAGCATACCAACATACATCCAACATACTAGCAAAGAGTGAGGGTCTGAGCCAGGATTTAAGCACCCTTTTCTGCCCTGAAGGGAAGCATGTTCATTGCTCTCTGGCAGAGCAGACAAAGGGGTCCAGAATGGGCTAATGGTTTTGACTTCAGGAGACAAAGCATTGATGAAGGTCATGATAGCACTTAATAGCTGCACAGGTAAGGAAACAAAGGGAAATTTCCACAGAAAGAGGTAACAGTTCATCTGGTCATGATGAGGTCATCAGTTGCCTCATCTGACCTGCCTTGTTGGCTATTGTTTTTTGAGTCTGGGACATTGGTAGGATTATCTCAAACCCATTAAGTCAGGGCTCTCTGGCTAATCCTCTTGAACTTACGACCTAGCCATGCTAATGTCATCTGCTTAAGCACAATGTTCCCAGTCAGAGTCCCTTCCCATGTGGCACTCAGCCATAAGCATATAATTTATATTTTGTGCCAATTAAATAATATTCATTGCCAATTATACTGTATCATGGAGTGAGGGTGTATGACATTGTAACAGTTTTGTGCCTTTAAGTTGTCTCCAACTTATGGTGATCCTAAGGCAAACCCATCGCAGGGTTTTCTGGGGCCGAGTGTGTGTGATGCACCCAAGGTCACCCAATGGGATTCCATGACTGAGCAGGGAATCAAATCTTGGTTATCAGCTACCTTTTTCTTTTCACTCTATATCCATTTCCATACTACATTGCTATAATGCTATAGCAGTGGGTTGTTACCGGTCCAGGAGCCATGCTTCTGTACAACATTGTCCCTATCTAGCTGCTATCCCATCCCCAAGCATCGCCAAATTGCCATATTTCCAGAAAAAAATCCATTAAGAGCCTCTTATAGTACTTCAATCCCATCATCTGTCGTAGTGCGGTACCGTTATAGCACTTGATAGTGCTTCCTGTTATGGTGGATCCAGCAGTGGGAGGGCTGTGGGCATGCCCAGCTTATCCATACCTCAGTGAGTCCCATGGTACAGTAACTACCTATCACCTCTCCCTATTTATTTTAAATGTCCCCTTTGAGTCAAAACTTTTTTAAAAAAATACATTTTTAAACAGTATAGGGCAAAAGTACAATAGTGTACTGGTGTGTCATGCTGTTACAACTTTGCTGTGTTAGTACAGCTTCCAAAAAAGCAAAAGCGAAAACAAAAAATCACTGCCCAATGATGGGCAGTGGGGTAGGGTGAAGGCGGGGCATGGGAGTGGCCAAGAGTGCTGTAATGTCGACAGAACATTGGCAGCAATACCGCTATTTATTTGCTTAAGGGGGAAGGGTGTGGAAAAGAATGTCCCTAACCCAACGGTATTGCCGCCATTATAACAGTATAATGAGCTAATGGTCTTTAGTGCGGAAATGGCCTAAGATGCTGCTATCCCTTCTAAATACATGGCAAACAACTCGTTACCAGAGTACAGTATAGAAATCCCAAGTTCTACCTCTTTTTAAATGATTCAGGTAGCAAGTGACCAGAAAGGCTTTTTTCTGCCATGGTGCTTACATTCCTGTTGCTAGCAATAGCAGGCAACAATGAGCTACATATACTATATCAGTGGCCTGGGCTGGAATAAGGCAGCTTCATACAATCCTGCTTTTTCTTTCTTCTCTGCTTCATCTGTATCAGGAGAGGGGGAGGACCCTTCAGCTCATGAAGGGTCAGAACCCATCCTGCCAGAGGCTCTTCCCCATCCCTAACCCTTTCCCCAACCCTGCTCCCCTCTTGGAGGGAAGAAGATAGTGAGGTACAATCCTCCATACTCAGTTGGTCTCCTCTACCTTTAACATATTAATTTTATGTCCTTGTTATCTCTAGGGCCATTTCTGCACTAGACTGTTATAGTACTATTATTCCACTTTCAATATCCTATGGAACGCAGGGGTTTGTAATTTAGGGAAGGGCATTTAGAATTCTCAGCCAGAGGGCTCTTTGGCCTCAGTAAGCTGCAAACCCCAGAATTCCACAAGATGTTGAAAGTGGAATAATAGCACCTAGGCAATGGTCTAGGACTCTATTGTCAAAATATGTCAAATAAATCATATTTTGACTCTATTGTCAATGTATGATTATAAGCATATTGGGTAAGGACAAGTAATACATTGTTGTCTATTAAGCCCAGTATTGTCCATTCATCAGCAAGAAAAGTCTTCATGTGTTGTCTGATCTTTTTAAAGTGGGGAATGTAACCTCAGGACTTCTACCAAATTGTGTTCCCTTCTGCTACAGTGCCTTGTGGTTTTTTTAAAAAATGCAGGTTCCTCCATGTAATTATCATTAGCAATAGTTGTAGGTGGTGGTGGTAGAAGTAGCAGTAATGGAAGTGATAATCACAGTAGTAGTGATTTAATACTTTCTCAAGGAATATATGTTTTGGATGTACCATCTCAACGCAGGAAAGCATTTTTTAAAAATAAAAAGAGAATATATAGTATATTCTGATTCTACATTTAGAAACAAATTCATTTATATTACACTCACTCTCTGTGTTTTTAGTAATAGCTTTCAACAATATTTCTAATTCTATTTCTGTGGTAATATTGCTATTCACACTGTTACTTTAGCTTTTATTGTGGATTCTAATAGAAACAAAGATATATTCTAGTGAAATGCTTGGGGACAAGGTTTTTAAAGCTTTCCCTGCAGACTGGAGGCTTTTCTTGAATATTTTCAGTTTATTTGATGTAGTCCTTTTCTGGTAGGTATTCCAAAGCTGAGATTTCACTTTTTTAAGGCTTTGTGAACAGTGTCTGGAGAATCAAAATGACTTTGACGACTTCTGCTGAAAGGAAATCTAAAGGTAGCAGTGGCTCCTTTGAAGGCTTTCAGTGTATTATCACATATATTATAGGCTTAAAGCTGAGGAGATGCAAAAGTGAGACAAATTTGATCTGCCTGGGTTCATGCATGTAACTTTCCCGGTATTGTTCATCAAGTACATTGGAAAGGTACATCAGATCTATAGCTAAAATCCAAAAAACCATATATCAGCTAAATTTATTTTAATTAATTTAAAAATATTTCAAAACTTTATTTTAAATTTTAAACTTGAAAAGGTCCCTAGAAATGCTGCTGTTCAGTTTGACCAGTGTCTTTTCCTGTTTTGTGAGTAAATACATTTTTCATAATCATTTTATTAAAAATTAACGAATAAAACAAATAATTTTCGTTGTTATTTCTGTTGACATATTCTTGATACTTCCAATCTGATCTGGATTTCATTTTCAATATCCCATATCTTAGCTTTATCATTGTACTGCATTTTACAGCTAGATCACATGTTAGAACTTGTATTACAGTCAACATTTTCCAGCTTCATGATAACAACTGCAATCATCTCAATCTTTTAAACACATAGTACCATGAATTACAGACTTCTATCACAGGTCACCCAGCAAATACCCACAATTTGCCATTCTTTCTGAATTTCGTCATCAGATTTCCCTTTTAATCTTTGAGAGACCATATCAGCATTTTTATTTTCAATAAAAGTTCCCCACCATTGCTTTATTGTAGGTATTTGCTGTGATTTCCATACCTTTGCATATTCAATGCATGCTGAAGTTATCATATATAATAATATTCTCCAATATTTCTTGATATTAGTACCATTAACTATATCTGTCATATTCAACAAGTACATTTCAGGCATCATAGCAAATTGTACCTTCAATATTTCACAAATTTTGTTGTGTATTCCAGTCCAATATTTCTTGATCATTGAACATGTCCACCACATATGGTACATAGTGCCCACCTCTTTCTTGCATTTCCAGCGAAGTCCAGTACCTGTGTTATAAATCTTTTTTAGTTTATCTGGAGTTAGATACCATCTATATAAGACCTTATAATAGTTCTCTTTCAGATTCTGGGCCACCTTCAGTGAGTAAATACATTTTGAAAAGATGCACAGGCAAGATATTACACTAAACCTACTGCCTGCTGCAGACAGTACAGAGCAGATGCTCTTGGATGACACCATTTATGTGGGCTCATTTTATTCTGGCTTCTTTTGATTATGAGGTAATTTTGATTGAACTGGTGGATGACGTGCACTGGAAGAAGAACAAGGGGAGTGCAGCCATGCTAATTCTCCTCTACCTTTTGGTGGCTTTTAATATAATTGACCATGCCATCATTTTCAAACAACTCTCTCTGATGTGCATTGGAAGTACTGTGGTTCAGTGGTTACAGTCCTACTCAGATAGCTGTTTCCACATGGTGGTGCTGAGGAGCTATTATTCTGCCCCACAACAATTCTATTAGGCTGTATCTCAGGACTTGTTCTGGTCACCCATGTTGTTCAACATCCAGAGCTTGAAGAATGTATTAAAACTAACAAAATTAACCAACTAACAAAACTTACTTGTAATGTGGGGAATGATCAGGGGCTATCAATGTTCCTTTTTCAAATTAATGTAATGAATGGCAATTTTTTCTTTAATATGTTTGTTTATTAAGTTCAACCATCATTACAAATCAGCACAATAGATACAAATCAGTATACTGTAGGTACATATGTATATGTTGTTGTACACTCCACTTATATTACACTTATTATACTTATTTATACAACGACTAACACTAAAAATTTGGAAAAAATATAGATTAAAGATATACTCAAAAACACCTCTATGGCTTTCACCACAAGAAGCCTTTTATAAAAGAGAAAATATTTTACAAGACAGACGGATAACATATAAAGATTTAATAAAAACTCATGGTGACTATTGTAATAAAATCACAGGAAGAATTTAGAAAATAGGGTATCAGCTATCACTGGTTATTATATAGGCAATTAAATGAGAAGTTTAAAATAGAGATTAAAATAAATGGTTTTCAAATAGAAAAGACAGCATTTGATGAGATGATTTTTGATAAAGAAACCCAGATAATATCTGAAATATATAAAATTTTGTTAAGATGGGACACTGAAGAGGAAGTTGTTAAAGAGCTAATGATACACTGGGCTCAAAATTTGGGCCATTCTTGACTTAGTGAACTGGGAGAAGACTTGGAAGAGAAGACTGAAATTTGCAGCTTGCCAGAATTTAAAAGAAAATATTTATAAAATGCATTTACAGTGGTATCTCTCTCCTGAGAGACTGGCAAAGATATATAACTGTAGTGATAAATGTTGGAAGTGCGGAAGCGAGAAGGGCGCTTTCTACCACATGTGGTGGACATGTTCAAAAGCTAGGAAGTATTGGAAGCAAATTTGAAGATTGAAAAAATTCTGGATATGCATTTTCACATACCACAAATGTATCTACTGGGTATGCCAGAAGATGAATTGGAAAAGAAACATGGTGAAATCTTATTTTATATAACAGTCTCTGCAAGAATCAATTATGCTAAAAATTGGGAAAAAAATCAGACATACCAAATGTAGAAGATTGGGAAATAACATTATTTGATATGACACTTATGGATAAGCTGATGATGTTAATGAGAGGGATCCCTCTTGGAAAGTTTGTTAAGAAATGGGATCCAGTTATACAATTCTTTAAAAGCAAGTGGGGAGACTTGGTGATAGCAAGCTTTGTTGATTGAAGAGAGAGATATGGTTGAATTTTACTCAGTTCATTTTAATTATCTGTAATATAAAACTATCTCTATATAGTATAAATGTTAAGCCTTAAAGTTACAAAAGAGGTAACATTAGTAGAACCCTGATGTATTTAAAGGAAGGAAATAGATCCTCATTTATCTAGTTAATTTATTATCCTAAAGACAAACTAGTCAGGAAGCCAGAGAGGACGAGGAATGATTAGAACTGAAGTTAGGAAGTATGAATGTGTGTTAGGTATGTCTTAATTATGTTAATAATTATGTTATATGTCATGTAATACTACTATACTCCTATGATTATATTGTATCATTCTTAGGCTTTGTCTGAAATAGATAAATAGTTAGACAATTTTGAGTTTGCCTGTAACTGATATAACCTGGAAGAACAATAATTTAATTAGATTCTTATATCAGATTTTCATAACAATATTCTAGGATAAGAAATAGTGACTGGCAATGTTGAGTAAGGCTCACTTGTTACATTTCTCTCAGCTTTAGGGGTCCATTTTAAACTATCTTCTCAGTTTTATTTTTACAAATGTTTTCTTACTTGTTAGGTGGATTCTTGGGCACAAAAATTAATTAAAAACAATGACTGACAACACAAGCAATGTAACAAGAAAGAAGAAAATGTGAGGAATGGTAACGAGTAATGAGGAAAATTGGGCAATAAGTAATGATAACAATTTCTTTTCAAATAACAGTTTCTAACCTCTGTCAACATGCACATAAAACTATTCAGTCTAGTCATCCAGATATTGGAGTGCTGTCTCATCAGTATGCTGATGACATCCAACTCTGTTTCTGCTTTTTATTGGACCTAGGCAAAATTATGGCAGTACCAAAGAGATCTGAGATCAGTAAGGATTAGAATGTCTGATATCAGTAAGGGCTAGATGAATTCCCATAAACGAAAGCTCAGTACTAATAAAATGGAGATGTCATGGGCAGGTGGCTTGATTTGGTTTGGAGGGGATTGTCAAGAGATGTTATTAAAGTCCATCCCACCCTTGGAGCCCATGAGGCCTCCATGGCATGAAGCCTCCTTCACCAGATAATGATAGTGCATTAACTGTCTCCTCCACAGTTGTCCCAAGGCAGAGGGACTGAGGCCATTTCTGCCCTACACTGTTAAAGTGCTATTATTCCACTTTCAACATCCTATGGAATCCTGGGATTTGCAGTTTAGGGAGGGGCATTTATTCTTAGCCAAGGAGCTCTTTGGCCTCAGTAAACTACAAACTCCAGAATTCCACCAGATGTTGAAAGTGGAATAATAATTCTATAACAGTGTAGTGTGGAAATAGCCTAAAACAGTCACATTAAAGTAGTCTGAAATTATGTCCTTGCTTGAGCACAAGACTTATTGGCTGTGGCAAGGAAACCAGGAAATGGCTGTGGCTGAACAACTAAGTATATAATAAAGAAGATGAGGCTAGAGAGTAAAATGCTCTACGGCTGTCCATTACAGAGAAGGGTTTGGGACAGGGATGTGGACTGTATGGCTTTCCACATGTTTTTAACTGCAGCTCCCAGCATTCTTCACCATCTGCTCTGCTGGCTAGGTCTGCTGGGAATTACAGTTCAACAACATCTGGTGGGCCACACAATTCTCTGGTCTAGAAGTCTGGGCCAGGTGGGAGGAAGAACAGGGTGACAGCCAGCAATAACCTCCTTCCCTCTGTCTAAGGCCAGAGGAGCCCAAGGCATCCCCTCCTCACTTACCTACACAGAGAAACAAAACATCAGGCCTTGTTTCAAGGGACATAACGTCTCCTGCACTGGAAACAAGGTGTAAGATTACTTATAAATGTGCATCCAATAGACTAGCAAGATTTACAAGCACAGAAATAACTGTAAATGTGTTACATCAGACTGACCTATGACTTTCAATCTTACCCAGTCAAGGCCCTTACAGTACAATATTCAGTTCCAAAAATGGCCAGGCAGATGAGCTTCACAGTTAGTGTGACCATGAAGGTGATGGTTGGTTAATGTCCCTCGAATCTGGTATTTAAATATACTGTTGTCATACATCAGTGTTCTACCTGGCTAGCAAAGTTAATACCTAGGGATGCACAAGGAATCCAATTTTAGTTCAAGGTTCAATGGACTTGTTTCTGTCCTCACGTCTTGGACTGTCAGCAGGGCAGATTCAATTTCTGGCTCATGGTGATGGGTGGCTGTGCTTGTGACTAATAAAATGTACAACTTTGAAAAGTATACATTTAAAGTGCTCAGAGTGCTGCATAAACATGCTCTGGTCACTGGAGGAATATGTTTAAGCAAATGTGTGCAATTGAAAACATGCATTCAAAGATGTGAACATTTGGGGGAAAATAAATAAAGGAGTGGCTCTCATCCCATTTAAAAATATATATACACCATGACGGAACTTGGCACAGACTGGAGGTGGAAGTAGGAATAGGCTACCCTCCCTAGCAGTAGCCGTTGTCTTCACAAACTTATCTAGTTCCCATTTTAAGCAGTATGCACTTTACCAGCACTATACCTCAAGGAAGTGAGTTCTACCCATTAGGTACATCTTGCCTGAAGAAGTACTGATTTCTGTCACTTCTAAACCTACTGTCAATCAATTTCACAGGATAGCCTTGAGTTCTAGTTTTATGCAAGAGGGAGAAAATATCCTGCTAATCCTATTAAAACATTTTGTGGCCCTTTTGAACTTCAGTCAACCCAGGAGAATGATGGCAGCCACCTTAATTGAAGAACAAATGCTCTATGTGAGCTGAATTGTTCTAGGAATATACATTATCTGTCCATCTTAAGCACACTGACTGGCTAGAGCATATCACTGCCAGCATGATACAGGGCTACAGCTTTATCATTACTGCCTTTACGTTTTGTAGGAGCTTGAAAAGTAGCAACTGAAAGTGATGAGAGATTCACTGCTTGCTCCCATTTACAGTTAGGTTAACAAGTCTCACCCTGACACTTGTAATGCTTCTGGCAAAACAAGAAGTTTCAAAAGCAGATGGTATGGCTTCCAGCATAAGCCCTGCTTAGGTAGCTTAGGGGATTTGGTAATGGGATCTACAACCTGGCTTTTTCCTGTGTCATGCAATCCAGATATTTATCATTCAAACAGGCATGGACATGGTAACGTTCTATAAACTCAGTGACCCTGGAAAAGATGTTCCGCGCTGATAAAGATAATATGTGGCTCCCCTTACAGTAGGTGGGCCTTTGCAGAAGATCTGGGGTGGCCTGAAAAAGCAAAGAGAGAGAAAGCCTCTTAGAGCTTCTTACGCTTCTACAATGCTGTTCCTCAGTTTTCTTTTACTCCTCATTTCTACCTCTGTTTTTCATTCTGATTGCCATTTCTCTTCATGCATCCTTATACATGTTTCACCTTTCCCTTGCCTTTACCAGGCAGTATTGTCTTCTCTCCCTTTCTCTCCTTGTCTCAGTTGTTTGGAGACTTGGGGTGCTATGCAGAGGGAAGCATTAACTGAGTTGCCTAAAGGCCTTATGGAGAAATAATTATTGCAGGGTGTCTCCAGCTAGTGACTAACCACAATATTCATGCATGGCATGAATAGATTTTAAACTAACATTAATTAATCAATCCATTTTTGTTAAAAATTGTCCAAGCGCACAGCCTTAGGGCCCTCTTAGTATCCATGCCAAAATTCAGGGGTATGTGTTCAGAGTCTTGGAGCTGTGGCAGATATAGACACGCAAGCATACATTCTCTTATTATTGTAAACTGAAAAGCTCAGCACAGCATATTCTATGCACATTTGTTGTGGTTCTTTAAAAAAATAATAGATACATAGCATGTGGTCTTGATATCAGGCATAACAGCATGTGATAGGAAATAAAATGTGTTTTAAGATGGTTAACATTTTGGTATTTCACTGAGCAGCTGTTTGGGAGGCAGATTCATAATAAGACCTTGACCTTTACTAAAAGTATTCCACGTGTGCACCTTTGGATTGTCACATTAACATTTTGAGTAGATGCCCGTCATTACACGGGATTAGGCATTATATGGCATGATTTGTCTGCATGAATCTGATGCTAATATGTGAACAAATTGAAATAACAACTTCTTCTTCTTCTTCCTCTTCTTCCTCTTCTTCCTCTTCTTCTTCTTCTTCTTTGAGATGAGGAGCCATGGGACTCTTGATGCAACATGGAGGAAAGCATTACATCTCTTCTTCTGCTCTGACTCTTGCTCCACCCTTGGATTGTCTTCTGAAAGTCTCATGCCAGAGCTCCTGCATAACTCTGCTCGTGTGGGGAGCAGATTTTTTTTTTTTAAAAAAAAGAAACTTGCAGAGTTCTTATAGTAAATGCCACCCTTATGCAGGCTGGAGAACTGTGGAGGTTATGTTGGAAAAGTGTTGAGGACACTTCCACGCTCCCATTATATCACAATCATTTCTTTGAATCATACATTGGACAAGCAAAGGATGATATTCTACATACACATGTAACCACATATTTTCTGTATTAAATCTTCTTTATTAGCTGTGAAAGTCCTATAAAAATGCAGATTCTCATCATGTATATCGGGCCTGTGGACATGACTCACCAAGCCCAATGCAGCCCACCAGTTCTGGATCATGCACTGCTAAATACTTAACCAGAGCTTGGAAGTGGTTACTTTGGGGGATACCAACTCTGACAATTCTGAAGAGTCTGGAACTATACTCCGTCCAAGACCTCTTTCCTATGTTCTGTACTTACCATCCAAACATCATGAACATGATAACATGTTTCTGTGATGAATGGCAGCTGGGCTGGCATCCTGTTAGTGACATGTATCTGCCTATATATGACTTGTGTGTACGTATGGCCCTTTTCAGATGTAGTTCTATTCACTTGCCTTTTGCTCCATCCCATCCATCATAGGCCAGTGGTTCTCAACCTGTGGGTCCCCAGCTGTTCATGGACTTCAGCTCCCAGAAGCCCTGAGCATTGACCATAGTGGCTGGGGCTTCTGGGAGCTGAAGTCCACGAACATCTGGGGACCCACAGGTTGAGAACCACTGTCATAGGCAGTTATCAAGTCCTGGGATGGGACGCTGCTGCTGCTTGCTTGTGGAAAGGTAAAAAAGGAAGAAGGCAATTCAGCTCATTAAGATATGGCTGCTCTGGTTCTTCCTCTTCTCTCCAAGCTGAGTCCAGCAGATGCTTCATGGCTCGAATCCCCTCCCCACCTGTGATCAGCAGCAGCTCCTCCTTAAGTCCATTATCTTCTGGCAGAAAGAAAAATGACATGGAACTGTGTGGGTGGAGCTATGATCCAATGTAGGATCTCAGCCTGACAACTACATTTGCATTTGTTTTCTGTACCATGTACATCAGAATGCTCTAGATGCTGTTGACTTGTGACTCCCATCAGTCTTAACCAGAATAGCCAGTGGTGAAGGATGATGGTGGCTGCAGCCAGGCACCACTTAGAGCAGCCACATCCCTGATCTCTGTGTTACCTTTCCATATGGCAGAACAACAAGCCTGCTTTTGTATCCATACCTAAGACCCAGCAACAAAGAAGGAATCTGGGCACAGACACCTGACCAGTGACCCACCAGCACCTGAGAAGAAAGGTGAAAGAGGAGAAGGTAACTACTGTACAAAAAACAAAACCAAAAAATCCTTAGGAGGAATATAAGTACTAACTAGGAGGATTAGCCTCCATATTGGCAAAATCTCTTTATCTGGGTGATTAGAAAACTATTGGCCAGCAGTAAGGAGCAAAGTCACTTCAGCAGGGTTTTTAATGTCAAGCAGTCTGAGTGGAAGGAAAGCTCTCTTAAGTACTCTGTTCATATGAGTATCTATAATCAGAAGAATTACAGCTTGGAAAGGTTACTTTTTTGACTATGGTCCAAAAATTGGCAGCCCTAAAGTTCTTCCTAGGTAGAATCTCTTTGAATCTACTGGTTTTTGTCCTAGTTTTTAGAGCAGCCAAAAACAACCTTGCTCCATCTTCTACACGACATCCTTTCAGATATTTAAAGATGGCTATCATATCATCTCTCAGTCTTCTCATATCCAAACTAAACATACCCAGCTCCCTAATGCACTCCTCACAGGGTTTGGTTTTCACAATGTTTGTATCAGGAGAATAAGTCCAATCTTTTATTTTCTACCAGTAAGGTGCCTCTATGAGCCTTAAAAGCCAGGCATAAAGACACCATATTTCCTATGTTGCTTGTCCCTACTATCTGGCACTTAGAAGAATAATTAGGGTGGTTCACTTGCACATTGCTGAAACAATGTGCATCAGCACCAAGATTTGAATATGACTTTTATTTCCTAATATATATTTATAGATGCCCATTTGGAAATGAAAAGGACAAGCCCAGCAGTGTTCCTTTAGTTAAGGAGAGTCAGAGTCAAAGTCAGTCCCACTGTCTTTATCATTCTCTCTCTCTCTCTCTCTCTCTCTCTCTCTCTCTCTCTCTCTCTCTCTCTCTCACACACACACACACACACACACACACACACCCCACTGTTAACATTATAGAATCAAAATTCTACCCTTTATGAATTCTGAGCTAATAAGCATATTATTTAGAATTCTGCACCACTGTTAGAGAAAAGAGATATATATTGGCTAATTCTACATTGTTCTCCAGCTCATGAGTTTGTTGTACAATGGGGAATTCTTTGTGTAAGTCCTCTTGCAAGCAAATTAGAAACTGTTAACAACTTTGCCAGTGAACTCTGCCTACTGTGGGCTACATTTTAGGGTTCCATGAGTGGAGTCCATGCCATTAGGTTTCAAAAGGCTCTAATATTACACCAAGAGCCTAAATACCCATAAGGTGCCAGATCCTGTCTGATCTTGGAAGTTAGGCAGGGTTAGCTCTGGTTAGTACTTGGATGGGAGACTGCCAATGAATACCAGGTGCTGTAGGCTATGTTTCAGTGGAAGGAACTGGCAAAACCACCTCTTGAGTATTCAGTGCCTAGGAAAATGCAATGAAATTCATGGTGTTGCCATTGGTCAATAGGTGATTTGAAGGAACACGCACACATGATATCACACCAGGTCACACTGAGCCTATCCACAGGAGTAGCTTCCTCCACATCTGCTTTTGCCTGCACAGTAGGAATTACCTTTTATTTAGTGACTTATGCTGGCATAATCAAGGGTTACACCAGTATAAGTATTTTTGCACGCACTGTGCAAGGAGGTATATGGTATCTCTGTGTGCCACATTTTTTGCCTGGCTGTAACCAGACTGCGTTGGGTGCAGCTCCATCCCTCTAGACCCAAATGGCCACTGACTGCCCACAGGGATGGATCAGAGTACACTTGGCAAAGCTTCCTCAGGACACAACTCAGGTGGCTATCTTCACCCTCTTGGACTTCAACATAAGCATGCAGCAGAACATTATACTTCAATACCTGCAAATAAGATGTTGCCGTACATCTCAAATAATACCCAGTGCATACTGGGCAGACGGAGACCTTTAGATGCAGTGACAAATTATTTTCAGAGGAGAAGCTATTATGGACTGCTGCAGCAAAGGATAACTAAGGCCATTTCCTCACTAAACTGTTGCAGTGCTATTATTCCACTTTCAACATCCTATGGAATCCTGGGGTCTGCAGTTTAGGGAGGGCCTTTGAGGCCCCTTTCTAAACTGCAAATCCCAGGATTCCATAGGATGTTGAAAGTAGAATAATAGCACTACAACAATCTAGTGCAAAAATGGTCAAAGGGTCTTATGACATAGGCTGTTGTGGGTTTTCCGGGCTTTGAGGCCATGTTCTATTAGTACTTTCTCCTGACTTTTTGCCTGCATCTGTGGCTGGCATCTTCAGAGGATCTGGTGGCATAGAAGTGAGACAGAGTATATATACTTGTGTTGTCCCTGGAAGCAATTTGCATATGTTAAGTCGGCCTGTGTGATGGCCTATTGTTAAATGGAATATCCTTCAGGGTTGAGTTGTTAGTCAAGGGATATGCATAACAGTGCATTAAGTACATTAGCCATCTATTGTATTGTTTCTTGTAGAGGGACCTCCAGAGTCTGGGTGGTGTTCATTGGCTTATTTTGAGTCTTGATTTTAGTGTTCTTCAGTACTGGTAGCCAAATTTTGTTTACTTTCCGAGTTTCTTCTTTCCTGTTGAAATTCTCCATGTGTTTATGGATTCCAGTGGCCTCTCTGTGTAGTCTGACATAGTAGTGGTCAGAATGGTCCAGAATTTCTGTGCTTTCAAAATGCATTCTGTTTCCATGTTGGTTTATAACATGTACTGCTACTGCTGATTTTTCTGGCTGGATCAGTCTGCAGTGTCTTTCATGTTCTTTAATTCGTGTTTGGATGTTGCATTTTGTAGTCCCTATGTAGACCTGCCCACAACTGCAAGGTATGCGATAAACTCCAGCAAATGTTAGAGGATCCCTCTTGTCCTTTGCTATACATAGCATTTGTTGAATTTTCTTGGTTGGTCTGTGGATTGTTTGGAAGTTATGTTTCTCCATCAATTTCCCTATGCAGTCAGTGACCCCTTTGATGTATAGTAAAAACACATTCCCTTTGGTTGGCTGCTTATCTTCACTGCTGTGTTTTTTTCTGGGTCTTGAGGCTCTTCTGACATCTGAACTGGAGGAACCATTGGCCTGTAGATCCCAGTTTAGGTGATTCAGTTCATTTTTCAGGAGGTAGGGTTCACAGATTCTTTTTGCACCATCTACCAGAGTTTTTATTGTGCTCCTTTTTTATCCTGGGTGATGGTTGGAGTTTTTGTGTAGATATCTGTCAGTGTGTGTAGGTTTTCTGTAAATTGCGTGGCCCAACTGTTGGTTAGGTTTGTGGATGACTAGGGCCCTTTTCGCATCTTACCTTTTCGTGCTGCTGGGTTGGGGTTCTCACGCAAGAAGTCTTGGAAGGAACGCTGCTGCGTCCCTGCTGCTTTGGCTCCACAGCTCCTTTTTCCTTGTGTGAGTGCCCCGCCTCTTCCATTCGCAGAGCAGCCTGGGACCTCCCAGGCTGCACTGAGGAGAGGACGTGCGACTGGCCCGGCTCCCGAGGCACTGCACACCAGGTAAGTGCACGCGGGGCCCCAGAGCGATGCACAACTGCGCAGCATTTTCGGCTTTGAGATGAAAATGAAAAGGTGGTGCGCAGTCCACATCAGGCCCTTGAGTGTCGCATAAATGTGAGTGCGTCATGCAGACTGCTCCTCAGATTTACGCGGTGCTCAAGAGGCCCTTTCGCTTCAAAAACACCGTGCAAAAAGGGCCTAGGACATCCAGAAATGGTAGTCTTCCTTCATTTTATTTTTACATGGTAAATTGGATGTTCGGATGAATGTTGTTCAGTTGGTCCAGAAACATGGTCAGTTCTTCTTCTCCATGGCTCCAGATGGTGAAAGTGTCACCCACATAATGGAACCATATGGTGGGCTTTGTTGGTGTGGTTTCCAAGGCTTGCTTTTCAAAGTGTTCCATGTAAAAATTTGCTACCATGGGGCTGAGTGGGCTTCCCACGGCTTTGTGACACCTTAGCCACTGACCCGTTTATAATGGCAACAGCTTTCCTGGGCCAGAGCCCATCTCATTCAGTGCGTCGTTATATCCATAAACAGAAGCTAGCCAGTATAATATACACATAGGGGGATTATATGTACTGAAATTAGAAGGAAGTACAATGAGAAAAAGTACAGATTCTGCTATATACAACACTGCTTAAATTTATATAATATTATTACCAGTGACAGCTGCCCACTTGAATGGCTTTAAAATAGCAGTGGACAAATTCATGGGAGACAAGGCTATCCATGATAGAGTCCTCCAGTACAAAGACTGTGTGTCCCTGTGTGTATCAGTTGCTGGATAACATAAGCAGGACTGGGCTGCTGTTCTCATGTCCTATCTGTAGGGTTTCCATAGACGTCTAGTGGGCAGCTAGGATTGCAAGATCTGGACTGATTTTGAGACTTGGGGGCCAAAAATTAAGACCTAGGAACAAAACCTTGTGAAGTCAGGGGATGGGCCCTGATAATGTCATTAAGCATGATTCATTAAGCATCAACCACATCTGCACAGAATATGCTGTTCTGGTAAAAACAAATTTCTAATAAAAACATCTAAAAATATCTAGCAAATACACATTCTCTCTCACACACTTACTTTTGAAGACAGTGCTTTCACTCTGAGATTCCTCCCCTTCTTCCTGAGGACCAGAGGAGTGTGTGCAAGCCCTGAGATTCAGATCAAACCCTGGGTTCTGGGAAACCTATTGGCAACTCGTTGGGAACAGAATCTTGTACTAGAAAAGCTTTTGATCTGATCCAGCAGTTTACTCCTTCTATACTTATGTGGTAGGGATCATGAAGACTGGCAAAGCAGTGTTAATGTTAAAACAAACATTCTAACATAGGGATGATTTTTCTAATTAGTTATTCATTTGGAAACTTCTGGAGGCCTGGCTTGAACTTTGTGGAAGTCTAGGACTCTGGCAGAATCCAGCAAGGATCCAAGCATCAGAAGTATTCTCAGTGCTACACTGGCACATCAGTTAATTTTATTATTTATAGTGAAAATGATATGCAGATTCTACACAATTCTAGGAGCCATTGTTGTTCATCCTTAAAGAGAAGATCTAGTACTTGTGGAAAAGTGCAAGATCTTTATTTTCAAGCAGCAATCACAGAAGCGCTGTGCAAAGCGTACCCCCCAACCATCCTGATTTGGCAGGCATGGTCCTTTGCTGTCCCATTTTTTCAGCTACTTTTATAATGTCCAAGCTTTTCTCTCCTCCTCCCACTTTCCTTCTTCATCCTGTATTTACTTCAGCTTACTTCACTGCTGCAAACTGAGTTCAAAGTGCAAAAGTAGTTTGTACTTAATTATCCCAACTGGGGGAAAGGAGAAGAGGGGAAAGAATCTGGCCCTACCCAGTAGGTTCAGGTAAAAGCAAACTGCTGCAGCCTCTCCTGGCTTCTATTATCTTCCCCATTAATAACTTTTGCTGTCTTGATCATGCTCTGATGCTTCTTGGCCAAATTTGTTCCAGTTTTCATCTCTGAAATGAATAGCAAAGTGCCAACAGCTACATTAGTTGAGGTCTTACCTTTGGCAACAAACTTTGGGAGGTCTCTTTGACCCCATAAGCGCTAGAGGCTTTCAAAGAAGATCCTCTTTGAAAACTAGAGTAATGTGTTTATACTTTCTGTTTGGCCTGATGAAGCTATCATCAATATGTACTTTGGATTTTGTTTAATGATTAACACGGGTACTCCTGCTGTTTCCATATTGTTTGTTATATATCACATGTATGTTGAGCAAAGTAGTAGTAGTTGTGCAAATTTTTGAATGCACACATTCGCATACAAGTAGCCTGTTAATTTACAGCCTCTAATCAGCAACATTTACAGCCTCCATTGGCTCCTCCAAAGCCACGGGGAACTATATCTAATCTTAAAACAAGCATGGTGTAGTGGTTTGAGCATTGGACTGCAACTGTAGAGACTGGGTTTGAATGCCCACTCAGCCATGGAAACCCACTGGGTGACCTAGAGCAAGTCATGCTCTCTCAGCCTCAGAGGAAGGCAAAGACAACCCCTCTCTGAACAAATATTGCCAAGACAACCCATGATAGGTTTGCCTTAGGTAACCATAAGAAAGAAATGACTTGAAAGCAGACAACAATAGGTGGGGATGTGGAGGTCCATCTGACCAGGGCCATTTCCACACTAGACTGTTATAGCACTATCATTCTACTTTCAACATCCTATGGAATCCTGGGGTTTACAGTTTAGGGAGGGGCCTGGCTAGGCCCCTCTCTAAACTGTAAACCCCAGGATTCCATAGGATGTTGAAAGTAGAATGATAGCGCTATAACAGACTAGTGTGGAAATGACCCAGTTCAATGAAGCTGGGCTGTGCTTTGCAGTGCAGGTGTCCATTCACATGCAGATGTACATCCTCGGTGGCCTTAGCCTACTTTCTGCACATAGATCCTCCAGACTGAACAGTGATGTTTATCTTCTGTGGCTTTTCTTTCTCCTGTCTTCTTTCAAATATTCCTCCTTTTTCCTGAACAAGAAGAACCTTCATATTTCTCTGCTTGGCAATGCAAGTCCTGCACCATCAGCCCCGTGGCTCTGAGTTAGATATTGACTTTATCTCCTTTAAGATTTGACACTGTCAGAGAATTTATGTACAAGTTTTAGTCTTGGTCTCCAGCTCACACCATAAACTATACCAACTGCAGGATGACGTGTGCATCAAGTTAATGACAAGAGACACCAGACTGGAAGTTTGAAGCAAAGATACCTTCTGACTTGCTGTTTCTGACATTTTATTAAAGCCATGAAAAATGACATGAAAAATAGAGTATCTTACAGAAGCCATTGAGAAGAACTTTCTTGGTATTTTAAAGCTCCAGTGCCAAAAAAATCACTTACCAAAAAATAATTCTAAGTGTTCATAGAGGGACTTTATTTTGCATAAACCTGAATAGGATTGCATTGCTTGGAAATATATTAATCAACCTGTTCCTTCTACTGTCATGTCTTTTGTAAGTGAATCAGAGAAAAAGTTGCAAGGCAGACAATGAGATGAATTGTTAGGGAAATTTGTTCCAAATCAGTAAAAAGAAGAAAAGGTAGACCTAGCCTACAGGATGAAAGATGTAGCTAGCTAGGAAAGGGAATGGTGTCTTTTTTTACAAATGACTATTTTTGAGGCATGGTTTCTTTTTTCCCTTGGGAGCTATTGTAAATTTCTGCATGCAAATCATAGAGCTGCAATCTGGAAGAGAGAAGTTGTTCCTGCTGTCTTTATTTTTGAGCAGCCTGGAGCAATGTATGGAGATACTCATCTAGACAAGCAGATTGTCCTCCATAAAGTAATACCCCAGTGTGAGCCAGCCTGGTGTAGTGGTCTGAGTTCTTGACTATGACCCTGGAGATCAGGGTTCGATTCCCTACTCAACCATGATAACCTTGAGCACATCACACACTCTCAGTCCCCAGAAAACCCTGTGATAGGGTTGCCATAAGTTGAAAACAACTTGAAGGCACATAACAACATGCCACATTGTAAACCGATTAGACAGCCCTTAGCTGATAAGCAGTATAGAAATACTCATGCTATTGCTATTATTGTTATTGTTGTTGTTCCTGTTATTGTTATTTTACTGGGAAAAGGCAAACCGCATTTAACATTCATCCAGGTAGATAGGATATTCTTCTTTACCAGCCACATTTCACTGATGAATTTGCACAAAGCCAGACTTAAAAGGTAGATATAACATTTGTCATCTGAAGAGATATGAACAGAAAAAAAATAGGACATTAATTGTTCCAACAAATCTATTGTTGATTGTGTTGATTATATTTTTTCTTAACAAGGAGGGCTAACAGCTAAATAAATGTTTGTCCTCATGGAGGTGGATCCTTTCTGACTTTGGGTGTTTGAGTCTTGTGGAACAGTTTTGCTTGTACATACACAAGCAATCATATGAACACTGAGAATTTTTATAACTAACTGTAGACTAGAGTTCCCATTGAGGTCAAATTAAATAGATTAAAGTACTTAGCAGCCCTTTCATACAACACCTTTATAGGGCTATGATCCCACTTGAACCACCATGACTGCTTCCTGTGGAATCCTGGGGTTTGTAGTCTAATGAGGCATGAGAGCTCCTTAGATGAGAATTCTAAATGTCTCTGCCCAAACTGCAAAAGCCAGCGTTCCATAGGATGCAGCCATGCTGTTAAAGTGAAAGCATAGAGCCGTAACTGTGTAGTATGAAAGAAAGAAGCATTTGCTTGTTTTGTAATCTGCCCAGATGAGGGTTAAAATCCTTTAAAAGAATGAAAGATACATACATAATAACAGTCGTATCACCTTTCCTATATTGTTGCACATGGAGAAACACATCAAAGAGAAATTTGTAGAGAAATGGGATCTGTGTGTAGGGAAATAGGATTTGGTTTGCACTAGAGCACTTTTCATCAACTGTCTTTATGAAAATCCTGCAATACCAATTAGGTTGGATGGCTAAGGCTGGTATGGGGAGGAAAATCTTGCTAAAAGTCATCTACTGGGGCCACCTCCCATGGCATTGTAAGTTTTTCACTTATTTATTAATGACTTCCACAATTTGCTTGGTTCTGTAGACTTGCAGATGCACTTCCCTCATCAATTCTACTCCAGACATTAAGAAGTGACAAGTTCTTGTTCAACATTTCCTTTCATTGTTGTGAGATCTCTAGCAATGGGAAATGAAGAGAACAATTTTTAATGTACAGGTGTCCATCTGGTGGAGGTTTCTTCCAAAAAAATTAATTGATTAATCACTTGGCATATCTTAATCTCTTCCTTCTGCTTACTCTTTAAAGTCCAAGATTACACTGGAAATACTGCTTCTATTTCTGTGTATATCTCTCTTCCCAAATTCTCTCTCTCTCTCTCTCTCTCTCTCTGTGTGTGTGTGTGTGTGTGTAATAATTGCAGCATTTGCCTAAGCCACCTGTCTCACATGACTATCCAGCCCTCTTGAAAAGATTTGCAGTGATAGTAAAAGTTTGATGTTACCTGCCTTATCCAGATGTTACCTACCTTCTCACCACCTTCTCCTTTGTCTGAAGGAATCTGATGAACCTCCAGTGAGGCAGGGGATCAGTTTATATTTTATGTTTACTTGGCCTTTAAGAAGACATTAAGAACTAATTCCTCACAAGCTCCACTTGTCAGGAGTCAGAGTGGAAGTGGGGGGGGGCGAGATGTTATACCTTGATGATGTGGTAGTTGATGATGTGGCAGTTTGGCCTGCCACTCCCTCTGCTCAGGAGCACCTGACTTGAAACTGTGCCTGTGAAAGAAGAAAAATGTAACATAATGTTAATATATACAAGCACAGTACAGAAATCTAAATGCACAGTGACCTGTCTGTACCGCAAATTTGCCTTCATATATGCACTGAAGTACCATACTAACCCCACTCCCACTCCCTCCCTTGCTGCCACAGGCTTTGACACCTCCTGCTCTAGTTAGAAAAATGAACAAAGTTTTTGGCCTGCAACAAGGAGTGCCACCTGGGAGGCACTTGGTGGCAGGGTTATTTGTTCATTTCTCTCAGATGAAGAAGAAGGTGGCAGCAATGGCAGGAGTGGGAGAAAAAGTGTAAGACTGGCAGCTTGAACCAGAGCTTGCTTTGATGGCATGTCATATCTGTCAACTTAGCTGTAAAGGCAGACTGGCAGTGAATCTGGAGAACACATGCTAGTGTCCTCTTTTAAGATTAAATCTACCTTCCACATCAGGGCATTAGGCTGTGCAACTGGGTACCCCTGACCCCCTCTAAACTGTCATCCAGTGAAAGAACTTGGACATCATCCACAGGGACATCTTCTGCCCTCCCCATTTTGTCACTGTGAAGCAATGGAAATGTTCTCTGGCATTTCAGAGACAGAACAGTTGCAAACTCACTGTTTGTCCCATCATGTTGCCATCCACTCTAGTCATCTGGTAGTTAACAACCACCTCTTGGGTGCCATGGAAAAAGATCCGGAGGCAAAATGTTCGGTATCCTGGATTCTCCTTCAAGGGGAAAAGTCTTGCTCTGGAGTCAATTAACAGCTCATATGTTCTGAAAAAGGCACCCCAGGAATTTCACACGAAGTGAAAGCCAAGAAAGTCTTGAAAGAGAAAGCCAGTTTGTTCTAGTGCTCACCAGAAACAAAATACCAGCTTGTCCTTTGGACTGCAGTTAGGATACACATGGAACTGTAGAGATGAGTGGCAAGAGAGCATTAAATGGTGCAGGAGTGGGGGTGGGAGTTATAAAGGGTTCACTTTAATTAAATATGGTAGACCATCCATATAAATGACGTCCACACCTGCAACTTCCAGCTATCTTGGAACAACATGTCCTATACCTAAAAAGGTAGTGATGTGAATGTATACATGCTGAAGCATCCGAACACACGTCACCACCATTTAATAATATGGGATGTGAGCATTCATATTTTTTTGCTATTCATAGGGGGTCCTAGAATGGAACCCCCACAGATACAGAGAGTCCACTGTACTGTTGGAGCATGTGAGAACTCCCCATCTCACCTAATGGTGACCAATTCCAGACACTGCCAAAATATCAAACACTGATTGCATTCTCGTAAAGATTTTTCAGTCTGTAGATGTATAGGCTGAGCCTGGGGAAGCAGACATGCAGAGACAGCAATACAAGTATTAATATAGCCTCATTTCTGGTAAAAGCAAAACGTAATCACTTGAAGCCCAATCTTTTAAACGCATTTTGTTTACCCAGCTTTTAAAACTGTTGCTGCTGATGCTTTATGTGCTGTTTACATAGCACACATTTTATTGTGTACTGTTCTTATGTTCTGAACCACCCTGCAATCTAGTACAATGAAAGGTGGTGTATAAATATTTTAAATAATGAATACGTAAATAAAAGCCAAGAGTCTTTCTTGAAAACTGCTGGCTTCTTCACCTGCCAACTGTTTTACTACATCCTAACCAAACCCATGTAAGCACGTGCCCTCAATGGCCATTGAAGAACATTCTTCAAGGCACTGAACAGAGACCTTCAGCCAGCTTTAGGAAACAGTAACTCATTGAGAATGTTTGTTAATAAGCAAAGTGCTCTTACCAAAAGATAAAAATTACAATTCAGTTTTTTAAAAAGGTACCTTTGGAACTACAGGGTCCTGTTGTACCTTCTTATTACACCATGGCTTATTACACTGGTAGGAGGGGGCTGGATGTGTCATCCTTCAGCACCCCACTTAGCAGCAGCACAGCTCTCCTTCTGTTGGTGTGGCTGCTTGGCCTTTAAGTGGGTTTTAGGAGGCTTTTGTCATGGTGGCAATGGTGCTGTGATCATGAACGTGAACACCAAAATTAACAAGGTCGTATGTCTAGTTTACATCATTGTAAATATGGAACTATTGCCAGCTAGTATTAGTCGCTGGCTATTTTAAAACATTTTTTGGTTCTTTTTCAGTAAACATTTGAACAATTTAGAGAATGCATTAATAGTAATTGTTCTAAATTTTAATGCGAACATAATGAACTAATTTAATGGAATGATCTAAAAATTAATATAATAGCACTAACACTAATGCTTTCAAGTTCTCCTCTATAAACCACGTAAACTTTACTTGTTTTCCAGTTCATTGAAGGATATTGGCCAGAATCCTGCAGGGCCTTCTTAAAAGGACTTAGGTCTGCAGTAATTAGAATTGTGTAGTTATATGACATCCATATCCAGTAAAGGCTGTTGTTACATTACTATGTAAGGGAGACAGCAAAGTGGCCGTGTGCATTGATGCATACTGCACACCGATGCACATTGGGTCCTCCTGCCAGTGTCCCATTACATACCTTTGTAATTCAGTAAAAGGTTTTCTTAATGTTATATGATGTATATATAATGTTATGAAATGTAACAAGTCAAATAGGATCCCCGTGATTGTTTGTTTGTTTGGATATGTATTTGTATTCTTTCCTTTCCTCAGCCTGGGACTCAAAGTAGCTTACAGAATTAAAGGAAGTACAGACAGAAGTCCACGCCATTAAGAAATTCAAAGTTAGAATATAATTAAACTGTAAATATGGAAGTTATACCTATAAAAGCATTTTAAAAGGATTTACATGCAGACATGCCTTCCTTAACCTTCAGCGTTGCTGCTGCTTTCTTCTGGCGGATGTTGCATAAACACTCAGCCTGGGCTATTCCAGACCGGGTAAGAGCACACTCGCCGGTTGCCTAGCAACTGCTAACACTCTCTGCTACTTTTCTTGCATGATCCTATGTGTTAGAAGAAGGGGGGAAGGAACCACGTTGTATGTGCATATACGTATACAATATTGTGTGTTATCATGCTTCCGTCTTCAATCTTCTGCCCTTCAAGGAATCAATTAATGATGCGGTTTTCCCCCCTATTCCAGGCAGGTTGTAGGTTTACAGCACAAGTGAGGAGCATGTGGACCTCCAACTACAGACTGTAGTTCCTGGCTGCCATGGCCAGCATGATCAGTGTTGAGGGCTGACAGAAATTGTAGTCTTGAGGCCACAATTTGTTTGGTTTACAAGCGGTGGTGGAGCTTGGAGTGTGGGGAGGGGGGTGGGGCTACAGTGCAAGGGGCGTGGCCACTGCACGTGGGGGCGTGGCTGCAGGGCATGAGGGCATGGCCAGGGGACACAGAGGCATGGGCAGGGTGCACGGAGGCGTGGCTACAGGCCAGGATGCTCTCAAAACATTGCCACCTGGGGCAAATCCCCCCTGCCCCTAGGTCCCTACACAACTGTTTACAAGGCATGAGACAGGTATTAATCTTCTGCTGAAATTACTCAAAAGCCTCCCAAGTCATGGATCCCAAATTCTAGACCAGTACTACTCAAAGTTGTAGTCTGTGAACCAGTGTTGGCTGCTAGTCAGCAGCAAGTTTCCAGAAAAAAAAGAAACAGTCATAGTCAATGGGCACAAATATGGTGCCAATCTCTGGCACTTGGGGAAAAACACTGCTAGTATGTGGGCATCAGATAGTTTGAGAAGCACTGTTCTAGACAACCAGTCCATCATAATTCAAACTCACAGGGATCTAGCAGAGTCCAAGGTTCACCTGAGTCATTTTATCCATAAGCATAGCTTGATTTCAGTTCCAATGCAAGGTCTTAGAAATGGCCCTAATCCAGGACATCATGTTTCAAGATAAATATAAGAGTATAAGGGAGCACCAGTTTCCTGTTTGCTCACAACATGGTCTGTAGTCCATACAGAGAAGGGCAACTCACCCCAAAATGATAGCATGAGGCATGCTCCCCATTTTCAGAACATGAAGTATCAGTGGTCACAACACTTGCATTATTCTATGCCTACTGAGTAGATTCTCCAAAGAATGTATTTCTGTAACATTTGGCATCTGTTGATTTTGTACCTTTTGTTGTGCAACCAAAAATTATAATCCATATAACTAGGTGATGATGACATGTTATTTATTTACTCACCTGTCTCATATGCCACCCTTCTCACAGTGCAGTCCAAAGGCAGCTCATAACACAAATTAAAACAGAATATAGCTAGAATCAATCATAATAGGGAAAAAAACTATCAGATGAGATCTTTTGTACAGCATTTATATGAAAGGAAAATTAATTGGGAATGATAACAGAGCAAATATGTTCCTTGTAATATATTCCTTTTCTAGTCAAGAAGTTGTGATTTAAGTTTTAATATGCTTGTACCTTATGGGGAATAACTTAACTTCTTTGTAGTGTAACTGTATGTTTTAGCTACTTTTATAGGTTATAGGGGGTGTGGCTGCATTGAAATGATGGCGGATGAATATTACATAATTCCAGTGTTGGCTCAGGGTGTGCTTTGCACTTCTGTATTCATTCCCCATCCCACCCCTGGTTCATTAAAAAGTAACTATTTTATTTCTTTACTTTCAGAAAATGGAAACACAAAGAGTTTTTTTTTAATGTATCAATAATGGTAACTAATTACTATCCTCTGGAACTATAACAGCAAATCATTTATTTTAACAAATAATTTTCCAACCTATGGATATTCTTGGCAGCTCATTGTCATTCTGCTAGCAGAAAGCTGACATCTAAAAGAGGCTGACTCTCTTTGAAAAAGAGCAACTGGGGTAGAAGAGGTCCCCTTGGATCCACCTTCCCTATTTTTAGGTCATAGCGGTGTGAAGGAAATGGTTGGAGCTACCATCACTGTGTAAATTCTTCACTAATCAGCTCTATTACTGGACCAGATAGGACTGTCAAAGTTGGGTGCAGCCCCTGAGCTCAAGAATTCAATCTACTTATTTCTTTATCTATCCAGAGAAAATAAATATGACCAGTAGATACAAAGACCTTGGTATCTATTGTTAACTCATGTGGGGTTTTTTGGATTTTTGCCCCATATAGAGACATAGGCTCCCAAATGAAGTTGACTCTTCATCTATCTATCTGGCCTAGCTGATGCCATGATAAGCCTGTTGGGTTTTAAGGTGTCACAAAACTCTTTGCTGGCTGGGTTCTGAAGTTAGCTGCTAAACAGCACCGTGGAATTTCCCAGCACTGACCCATTTATTTGCTTGGGTGTTTGGAAGAAATTGTCCTATTTGCTCACTGTCACATTTATGCAGGGCTTAATTTTAGAGCCTGAAGCAGAGGAGAGCAAATAAACATTTTTCAGCTCAGAGTACAGGGTGTTTCCTCTTGTTTTGGCAAAGTCAGTTACTGTCACCTCAGCAGGTAATCTTGTTCTCCACTTGATTGCCTGTAGCATGCCAATGCCAATAAGAGTATACATATGGCCTACGGTAATATTGATGTCCTTTGGCCTTTCTGTTTCTACCCGTTGTAGGAATGTGATCTCCTTGTATTAACTCCAGCCTATTGAATCTCAGCTATGCTCACAGCTGGCTCAAAGAGAGAGTCAACAAATACTTCTTTTTCTACCTGCAGGAAATGATGGCTTATGAAAATCTCAGACTTGTACATACAAGTGAATGAAACCTCCATACACCTATGAGGATCCCATAGTGTGGGACTGTTACGTTTCTTCATGTCAACTCCAACATATGGGGACCCTATCACAGAGTTTTCCTGGTAATGTTTATTCAGATGAGGTTTGCCATTGCCTTCCTCTTAGGCTGAGAGAGTAAGGTTTGGCCAAGGTCACCCAATGGGTTTCCCTGCTTGAGTAGAGATTTGAACCCTGGATTCTCAGATTCCAAGTATAATATTCAAACCACTACACCATAGTGACCACCATGAGTATTCATGACTAACAAGATATTTGACTGGGGATTTCCTGATTTGCAGCTTTAGTATAGCAGTCCTGTCTACATTTGCTTCTGAGTGAATTCCACTAAACTAGATGTCCAGTTGAACAACTCATGTAGTAATGCTAATGTGGATCAAAGAGAAAGCTGCTGCAGGCCATAGCAAAATTGGCGGGCGGGGGGAGGCATTTATAAAGAGGAATCTTTGACTACCAGACATTGTGAAATACGTTATCTGACCTCTGAGCTTGAGGAAGATACTGATTGCATATCTGCAGAATTTTCTCCACAACTTTGAAAGCTAGGAGATGGCTGTTTGTTTTCACCCACATGAGCAGTAGTAACAGCAGAAGCAGTAAACTGAGATTCTCCATAGTTTTTATATGCCACTCAACTATGTTCTATAATGAAGAGCAACACCGTGGCTTGATTCCAGGTATTCAATGAAAAAAACTATTATCACACCTTGAAAAATGTAACTGCATCTATTTTTGAATGATTTGAGTAAATGACTGGTTAATTGGTTGACTGAAACCTTTGTTAACCTCTCTTCTCACTTGTTCTCAGAGCATAAGACACCAAATATAATAAAAACAATAAATCCATGAGGGATAAACCTTGACTTTTTTTTTCACTTTTGTAAGTCAATAAAGTATTAAGAACATAGTTCTGAAAAGTTCCTGTAGCAGCATGAAAGAACTGCAGTGGTTGCATATAATTCTAAAGATCTAGGCACAGCTGAGTGAATCCAAGAAGCCAAAAATAATTTTCATATCCAACCTTGAACTCAATTCCTGTTCCTTGTTCTCTTTTTGACTTTATTTTTTTCTATTCTTTCCTCATTCTAGTTCAGTATTATTTATTAGCAGTATTTGGGTGAACCAGCCTTTAAAATGGAGCCAAGATCCCTTCAAAAGAAAATTTCTCTGGAAGCTTCATAATTAGCAAGTGATAAATGAAACCAAACCAAAAAATGATAGATGAAAACAAATCCCATAGAAGTGATTTGATAAGCAATACTTCTGTTGCGTGGTAGAATGTTCCCTCCAATGTTCACTTTCTTCAGGGCTGGCCCAAGACATTTTGCTGGCTGAAGCAAAGGACGAAATGTCCCCCTCCTAAATTCTCACCTACAGAAGCCAATTGGGCAGACAGCAAAATATTCCTTCAACAGTGTTTGGAAATTACTTTTAAGATGAATGAGTATTATGACATGCTGAAGCCATCCAAAACATAGCACTGGAAGTCTTATTTATTCTCTGGAATCCAGAGCATTAGTCTACCAGTGCTCAGTTATGCATGACTTTAAGATACTTATTCATCCTAAAAGCAAATTTCCAGGCTCCGGTTCTACATACAGTAATGAGGCAGTGTACAAAGGCTAGGTCAGGCCATGTAATAAACACAGCTTTGGCCTCTAGTATGGCTGGGAGACCACTCCTGTGTCCCTCAACATTTGCAGCCTGACGTGGGACTTAACTGTACCCTTGTCTATCTAGTTTTTAGCTAATTCTGCATATCAACAAGTATATATGAACAATTAGTTATCAAATGATTTGCTTTTCGTGAGTCTTTTTCCTTAGAAATGTTTTCCTACAATTTCCTGCTGGTTTAGAAATCCTATAGATTTTGATGCTGCCAAAGCAGAAGAAGAAACTAACCAACCTATGGCACTACTGGGCTTTAGGAATATAATCTATATTATCTGTCTGGGTTTGCTTCAACCACCTTGTGCAACTTTGGGACAAACAGTTTCATTTTTCAAATTCTGTAGGAAGGAGGGAAAGGTAGAAGATTGAATATATTTTACAGAAACAAAACAAAACACCCAAAACTCTACTAGAGAGTTGTTGGTTTTTAAACTATGGACCCCCAGACTACAGATAAACAATTGATCCCTTTGGTTGGGTTTGGCTGGCTTTAATAAATATTCCAGATGCCTCAATAAGTGGTGCCGGGGGGTGGGGTGGCAGGGATGAAAAAAAGGAGATCTATACATCTTCCTCTTTAAAGATTGTAAAAGAATGACAACCAGCAAGTAGAGAGAAAAGACAGAACAGACCAAGCAAGGCAAATTCATAGGGCTAAAGAAAAAAAAAACACCAAAAAACACTCAGTAACGCAGCTGGGGCTACGTGCACTCAGTGAGTGGACATAAGTTCTGACACCCAGCTTGCAGGGTTGTATTTATGGGGGCAAAGTGAGGGCATTGTCCCCTCTTGTGAAATTCTCTTTAAGTACCCAAATTTCTAGCATTGCAGTAATTTAAAACTTCAGTTGAGCATTTAGTACAGTTCAGGCATCCCAAGAGAAGGGGCAGGTAAATTTACCAAAGGAATGTGAACGCAGCAAACAGAAGAATTCTAGGAGGGAACAATTTTCAGTGTCTCACTTTCTGCAGTGTTGGATGAAAGAATGTTTTTTATAAAAAAAATAATAAAAATACACATAATTTATCATTGCACATTTCATAACTTTATGGAAACAGTTTAATACCTGTCAGGTTGAATTTGATTTTCCTTTGAATTTTACACTAAAAACTTCAACCTCTGTTAAGAAAAAACTGTTCATTGAATTCATATTTGGAAGAAATATTCCCTCATTTTGCCCCTGCCCTGTAGCCACAGTCCTGCTTGCAGTTCACATCATGTTCCTGTATCCATCTGCCCTGTGTCTATTTTGTGTCTGTACATGTTCCTGCCCATGTAAGTATATTGCAGGTTTGTATTCAAGTGCACATAACCCAGGCAGAAGCTGCTACCATGATCGTCATGCCTGAGCTTACGTGCATTAACTAAACATGTGGAGTTCCTGAGGTTCTTCTGAAAGGGACTGTAGAGCAAAAGTGGGAAAGTTGGCCTTCCACATGGATCTCACCTCCCAAAAATCCCAGCCAGCAGATCCAATGGTAAGGGACTGTGAGAGTTGCAGTACAAACTATCTAGGAGGCTAGAGGAAGATTTGCAAAAGGAGTTGCTTAAGGCTTCCCTGTTTGCCTACTCCTTGGCTCAAAATCCTCTCCAAAGCTTCTTTTATACCCAGAGCAGAAGAGAGATACAGTGAGGATAAAGAAGCTGCTAAGAGGCTAAAATGCTCCATCTCCCAAGATTGTTTTTGGTAGCCAAGTTTACAATTCCATTCATCAAGGCAGAGCAGGGGCAGGCAACTTTGGGAAATCTGGGGACCACTTTTCAGCATCCAAAACCCTTGGATGGATCCTACAGACTGCCCCAAATGCAACCTGTGAGAGTGATTGGAAGTCTGCTTCTGGTTTGGGGGGTAAAATGGTATTTTTTATGTTAAGTAGTATGCTTACGGGGGGCAACCTATTTAAAAGGTGAATTGCTACTCATGGAAGTTTTCAAGGTTTTTTTTTATCACACTACACACTTGTAAGGCTGTGTTTCTGCTATAACTGCCATGGTTGTGTCCTATGGAATCCTGGGATTTGCAGTTCAGGGAGGGGCATTTAGTATTATCAGCCAGGGAGCTCCACTGGTGCCTCTCACCAAACTACAAACCCCAGAATTCCATATGATTGAGCCATGACAGTTAAAGGGGAATCATAGTGCTATAACTGTATAGGGTGAAAAGGGAGAAATCACCTTTCTTTTTTACAAAAAGGGATAATGTTGGGGAGTCCAAGGAGATTATGGGCTTCAAAAACAGCTTTGGGGCCTACATATTGCCCTACAGTCACATTTGCCTACCTCTTACGCCAAGAATGCAAAACTGCTGGTGCCTGAATCTTCAGAGGGGAAAATATATTATTTGGGTTAGTACAGTCCTCTCTAAAAGTGGAATAAATCACACTTCAGATATGATAGTGTTTTTATGAGATCCATTAGTTGGCTGTGTATGGTTAGGCTGGTCTTAATGGTCTCTGATTAGTTTGTACAATGAATGAGTGTAAAAATAGAGAACCAATGTGATGTAGTGATTTGAGCGAGTGATTCCCTGTTTGGCCATGAAAACCCACTGGCTGACCTTTGGCATGCCATACTCCTTCAGCCCCAGAAACCCCATGATAGACTCACCTTAGAGTTCACATAAGTTGGAAACAACTTGGAGGTGCACAATAACAACAAAGAAGAACATCCTTAATGTCTTCTAAGCCTGATCCTGTGAATTCTTTGGCGGTCAGAGCCTCTCCGCACTACATTATTAAAGTGGTATTATTTCACTTTCAACATCCTGTGGAATTCTAGGGTTTGTAGTTTACTGAGGGCAAAGAGCTTTCTGGCTGAGAATTCTGAATGGCCCTCCCTAATCTGCAAACCCTGGAATTCCATAGGATGTTGAAAGTGGAATAATAGCACTATAACAGTGTCGGGTGGAAAGGCCCTTAGTTTGTAATCAGTTCTAAACAGCTTGAAGAAGTGAAGCCCCCTTTCCCTTGCCATATTTTGTATTCTTGGCTGCCTCTTGCTTAGCTTGGTTGCTGAAAAGTTGTATCCCATTGTGTGCCATAAAATATAAATCCTGATCCATTTGGGTCCAATTAGTTACTACTTCAGAAACTCTAGCTGTATATTGGTATGACTGAAATGTCATCTAAGCAGTTTACAAAGACTCAAAGAAGCTACTCCTTGACTGCAGGCTAACAATTGAAAAGTGAAGGCAATCATATATTTTAAATGCCTTCAAAATGGTGAACATACTTGGACTGTCCTGAAAACAAATTGCTCAGAATGCAGGAAATGGAAAATCAGACTGAATGTGATGTTCCATTTTGGTATACAGACAGGACATGGTTAATCCATCAGTGAGATCAGCATGTTTATTGTCCCTTTTGAGAAGATGTTCTTCATCCATACAACACACACATAAGAAACTCATAGATCATACTAGAGTACAGTATAGAACGGTTAGGTCCTTGCTCAAAGATTGCTGATGAACAAATCATAGAGCAGAGTATACATGGATAAAGGGAAATTTCGAGGATGTCTTCCAGCTAGGTTGCACTAGGGAGGAACCATGCAACATATGATACTTTTTGTCCTTCAGCGTGTCTTCCACTACCCAAACAATGGATATTCTCCTTGTAGGGATTTGAAGCTTGGTTTCCAGAGTTGTGGTTTAATGCTCAAATTACTACCTCACCAGCTGTCTGATTCCTATGTAAGGTATGAATTAACCTTGGCTTATGAAAAGTGGTTTAGTGCAGAACAGCTATGACTTCTTGAAAAGAATTTCCCTGTGCATACTTTCCTGGTGGAAGTAAGCGTATCACAAAACATCATGTCCAGGTAGCTTCTCAAGTGGCGGGAGGAGGATCCCTTGCAAACTTTTAGGATGGAGAAAAAGTACCAAATATGGAACCTATATGAATGTGAGGTGATAAGGCATAAACAGTTTGAATTATTGACCAAAAATGTTATGAAGGATAGTAAATCGTCCCTTCGCAATATTGAGGATCCTTTTGAAGAAAGGAGCAGAGAGGGTTTTGGATAGAATTTTTATTGCACACATTCAGGATAAAGCCTTTCATTCAGAGGACTGCAGCCATAATGAGAAGATTTCACTGATTACCTTTTTCCGAGCTGAGTCAATGTTTGATTGCTTTAATGAATGTTTAGATTTTAGTCATAACATTCTCATGCTCACTGGAGACTTCACCTTTGAAAGTTCATTTTTATTTAACTAATTAATGAAACATTTTGGGTAGTTAACTCAGTGTAGAAAGTTGTGAATTACAGTAAAGGGTCTGTGAACAAATTGAGAAAGCCAAGGATATTTCATGTTGGGTATATACGCCAGTATTCTACATCAGCTACTTTGCTAAGTATACTTAACTACTTAACTAAGTGTGCACTCAGGCTAATTAAAAAGACCAGAAAGCCCCAGATTTTGTTTCTTATTTTATTTTTGAGATTTCTTATACGTTTTATTTATCCTAGAATATTTTCTGTCAGCTCCCAATATGATCAGAGACTTTTTTATACCATCTCCTCACTTTGGTCTATTTTAACCAAGTACACAATCAGAAAAAACAGGAACAAAATCTTTGGCTTTGTCATCACTCTGGATGCACCTAAAGTAATTTCTCCTATCCTAGCCTCCCTAAACCTGAAGGAAAAATCATGCACCCATACTCTAATCACTAGTAGAATGGACCTCTTTCTCACCATGCAGCTGATGTCTAGGAAAGTAGTTGGGGAACGGGAGCTAGGATCATGGCAATAGTGTCACAATCATGACTAAGAAGAGATTGTGAATACAGGACAGTTACAGATGAGCATATCTAGACCAACTCACACCATGGCATTATAGGTATAACTCTTGAGACTAGGTCTTTTTTTTCTATTTTCTTTTGGCAAGTTTTCCTTCCAACAACATCCCTTACCATAATGACAGAATTTCACCTGAAAATGTTAATGATAATGTTGATACATAGTAAGAATCAAGATTTAGAACAAAGATTGGATGGCCTCCCTGCTATGATCTCTGTAGTCTCTGTGCCCTTTAGAAGTTGAATCATAGCAGTCTTTCCTTTCTCATGCATGTCACACATTTGAAAATCACCAGTTCCATAGCATAAAAGAAGTGGGTTGGTTAAGAGTTCTGGTGAGAGATCATAAAGGAAATAGCCTGTGTGCCTGATAACTTAATAAAACATTCAGAACATTTTGTTCTCATTCTATCTCTGTCTATCTCTCTCTCGCACACACACAAACACCACACACACAGAGCCTCTGTATCATTGCCAATGTCACCAAGACCTTGAGTGCATCTGTCATTCAAGTGACTTGGAGACTTGTTAAGCTTCTCTGGAAAGTTTTCTTACAGTTACCTTCGTGACAGGAATCTCTTTGCTTTTGACTACTGTATAGGTCAAATCTATATCCTGTCATGAGACCAAAACCCACATGGCAGGACTTAACCTTAGAAAGACACGCAGATGCTTTAGAAAGCCATCCATTCTCTACTGTTCATATAATTTCTGAAAACTTTGCATTATAAAAATCCACATACACTAACTCCAATGGATTTTGGACCAATGGTATTGACTGGAAGAGCTTGGATGAATGTTATAGGTCAAGTGTACAATGTAGGGAACCTGGTAGATTCAGGTCAAACCACAGTGAAATTTGGAAACTTAGGGACCAGTTTACAGCCTGTTGGTTTGTGGATATAGCACTGAGGAACATTGTGTGACAAGCATAATCTTCACTTTACTGATCTTTGAAAGCCATTCTGGTTACCTGGTAGAGCACTTTTCTTTCCCCCTTTCAGACTAACAAACTATGGACTATAGGTTGTTGTGGGTTTTTCGGGCTTTGAAGCCGTGTTTTATCAGTATTTTCTCCTGACATTTCACCTGCATCTTCAGAGAATCTGGTGGCATGGAAGATGCCAGCCACAGATGCAGGCGAAACGTTAGGAGAAAATACTAATAAGAACGTGGCCTCAAAGCCCGAAAAACCCACAACAACCTATGAATTCCGGCCATGAAAGCCTTCAATTTTACATCAAACTATGGACTAGTTGGTATCTTTGGCAGGGATTATCAGATATGATTTTTTTCTTAAAGTGAGGTGTATTTTCATAAGATGCATAGACAACTCATAGATTTAGGTTTTGGAAGAAAAAGGAAAGCTAAAAAACCCAGGCTTATAGTCCTGCTTCCATAGATTTAATATGTTGTTGTTTTTTTTGTATAATTAAATAATTAATATAATTAAATAATTGTGTAAGATGCTTTATAGAATCACAACCAAAAGACAGGTCCATAAGTAGTTAACTAGTTAAGTTAGATAGTTATAGATTTTTAGGGATCATTTCAATAAAGTTCTATGCAAAAGGGTTCATGCAGTATAAAAATTTTCAGGAAGAATTTATAGGAAAAGAGTCAGCACCATTTTGATATTCTGAGAATTCCAGACTTAAGAAGCAGCAAGAGGAAAGGGGGAAAGTTCTTCTGGAGAGCAGCGAGTAGTTCTGATGAGCCCTCTCACATGTTGAAAGGAAACATGAGGGGGGCCGCAAGTTCACTCCCGTCCCCTTGCTCCAACTTTCCCTCTGGCTAGCCCACTTCACATGGAAGATGAACTAATGTGTATATCTTACAGTTGATGGTGGAGGGGGGATGGGTAGAAGGTGGATGTCTTGTGGGGTGGCAGGCATGAGGGGAATATTATCTTAGGAGACCTTTTGACGGCTGAGGGTGGTGGTTAATCTAATATTGTCTATACCTTATAGCGTTCTGTATTCAGTCTTCCGTAAATGGAGTTGAACAAACTATTGGGCCTAGGCCTGCCAGAAAAAGCATTAACATGTATGTATTTTTTGGAAAGGTTTCTTTGTGTTTTTTTCTAGTACTGTTTCCTGGTTGAATTGTTGTGAAATGCAATCTAGCTTTCCCCCCGTCTCTCTCACATTTCTGTAACTTTTGTTTATTGCAGTGTGGTTAAATTTACCTTTGAAGGCTTATGTATGAGTTTGTCGTCATGTGCCTTCAAGTGATTTCTGACTTATGATACCCTAAGGTGAACCCATCACAGGGTTTTCTGAGGCTGAGTGTGTGTTATGCACCTAAGGTCACCCAGTGGGTTTCAATGCCCTTCAGAGCCATAATCTAGCACTCAAACCACTATGCCACGCTGGCTTTATATGCAAGTCTACCATTACTTTAATGTGTATATGTGAGCATCTCAAAGAATAGCTCCATAAAGCTCTTCCTCTCCCATATCCACAGTAAATATCCCTTTCCTTATGTATCGCAAGATCCTAGGCCACTCATTGCAAGGCAAGGCATCTCCCTTTGAAACATTCAGTGGTCCACTCCTCCCCAAGCCTTAAGTGTGGAGGCTCTTTGCTGTGAGACAAAAAATAGCTCTTCCACTTCATCCTTTAACACCCACACATCAGTAACTTGCAAACAAGGGGTAAGCAATGTGAAGCCCTCCAGACTTTTTTCATTGTTATCTCCCATCACCCCTTGTGAGCATGGCCAATGGTGAGATAACATGGGAGCTGCATTCCAGTCCAAGGAGGGCACATGTTGCCTGTTCCTACTGAAAATCCTTTCAGTAGGTGACAATTGGTAAGCCTAGAATATTAAGATTGAAAATTAGATAATGTTAACTTTTAAAAATTAATTGTTATGAAAGCTAATAACGGAAATTCTCAACTTGGTGGTTAGAATGTTAATGTTCAGCTGGAACATGAAGTTTATACAGAATGACATAGAGTTGTCACTCTTGACCTGAGCAGATCACTGATATTTAAAATGGCTCTTTTGGTCCTTTTAAAATTGGCTTTCTCCACCCTGGACTATTTCCCCATGTGGACTCAAAAAGCCATAATAAGCTGTTGCCTGGGAATAGTGAGAGTCCAGCATGTCTGGTTTGGAAAAGCTGTCCCAAAGCATGAGTGCTCCTCTCACAACCTCTTCCATCAATTTTTTTCATTAATCTGCATCTCTCTCTGCTTTACACCCCTGACAACATATACACTTCTCTTACTGTCTACACGCATTGTTTGCAAGTCAGGAATAAGTGGATAGCTAAAAAGAATGGTCAGTGAATCAAGAGGGGAGAACTCAATCTGATTTTTTATTTTTACATTTTAGGCATGTATAGAATATTTTTCTGCATAACTGAATCACTGCATCTTTTCTTACCCTTCCCTCTTCATAATCAAGATGTGTGGTCTGCAAAGACCACTGGTAGTCTTCGGGTTTTGCATGTAGGAGCCAGGGATCTCAAATTCAATTTGTGGCATCTTCAGCTTAAAATGATCAGGGAATCTAACAAGCCCACTCTTCTCTTACCTTAATAGTATAATTAAAAACTGTGGGTGAAAAGAAGAAGTCAGGATAGATAAAAAGCAAAATGGGAAGGATGAAGGGGAGAAAGAGAAAGCAGGAGGGGGGACCCAAGAGAGAAAGAAATGAGATCAAGGACATTTTCCCTTAATTGTCCAAGTGCATAGCACTGTATGAGCAATATTACAATGGGATTCACTGCTGTTCAGCCTAAATAATATTATAAAACAGTGCATATTATACAGTAATATAAAACTAAAATCAGTCCAGAATATAAATTGTGGAGGAAAAGAAGTTACTGAATACAGTCACAATGACACCTGCCTTCCTGAGTCCATACACTTTCCTTCCATATGGACCTATGTGAGAGGGGGAGACAGGGGCTGCCTTTCAAGCCTAAATGGCTTGTCTTTCTGAAAGGACATGGAGGGCTGATTTAGGTCTTGGTCTCCTGCTAAACAAACAAATCTTTCTCCCTACCCATCCCACACCCATTCCATTCCAAGATGTATACTTTCTTCTTTTCCTATCTTCTTTTTTTAAAAAATTCTTGGGTTTCACAAAGTTCTGTCTCTTCTCTTCTCCTTGCTGTCTTCTCAAAGATCTCACACAGATTAGCCTGTTTTACTACAGAGACACATGAAGCATTCGTTCCAGTTCTAATACTGTTTCTCCTGAAGCAGCTGATGTTTCTGTTTAGTTACAACCTCCCTGTCATATGTTGTTTTGGATTTTCTTTTTCTTTTTCTTTTAATCTGTCGCCTTTATCCATTCCTTCTTTTCTGTTATTCTTTTGGAATTTTAAACAATATTTTAACATGTTTTTTATACTGTAAGCTAGTTTTAAGCATTTTAACAGAAAGGTTGGCTGAATATATTTTTAACATATCATAATCAGTAATCAGTTAATACTAAAGAGGGATGTAGCAGCTTTGCACCTTGATCTTGTCTTCTTTGCATGTAGGCCGTTGTACAGAAGACTCAGTCAATCTGGGGAGTTTAAAAATGGGGTCAGGAAACCAAATTTGTTCCCTTGTGTTAATTACCCTAGATTTCTTATAATCATTGCAGAACTTTTGTTACGTCAGTATTCAGTACATTTCCACTTCTTCCTGGCCAGGCAGTGGTAATAAGCAGCAAATAGTTCTCCATAATGTCAGCTAATCAGGCTTGACAGCTTCATACGCCAAGCCTTGCCAAAGGTTTTGTAACAGAGCAAAGCTACTGGTATTCTGAGTCAGCACAGATGGTGATTTTTGTGCTGAAATACTCCAAGGTATTATTTCTTCCTTTATGTTTGTTCTGTCTTTGAGCCATAAATTTGTTTGAACAATTAAAGTCCAATTAAAAAATAACAGTTAATATGCAACCAATATGCTGCTGTGGAATTAAGGTTTTCACTAAGACAGAAAGTGCTTTGCTTTGGGCCTCTAAAATCAATATAGACCTTAACCATGGCCTTTCTTCTCATTTTGTAAATGGTTTAAGCTTGTGTGATTTGTAATCAATCTTGCATACCTCTTATGCACATTGTATTACTTTTTCCAATGCAACTCCTAGAATCTCCAACCAGTATGGCCACTGCCCATTCTGGGCTAAGGATTCTGGGAATTTTAGTCCCAAACTGGTAACGTTTCAATGCTATAAACTCCACCTGTTTGTGCTGATATGTGGCTCTTAGGGTAAAGCCGAAGAATAGTGGAAGGACTTTAATAAATGTTATTGAATTTCAGTCTGTTCTACTGAGTTTATTGCTTTAGTTACCAACCCCAAACCTTTAGTGTAGAGCAGGTTTTAAATCTAAATGAATCTACAATCTATACCCTACTAGCTTAAGCTGGGCTAGCCATGCACCTGCTTTGTTGTGAACAACTTGATTCCTATTAAATATTGTGTAGTACGGAAGGCCTCTCCGGGAACCAGCTGATCTGTGCGTAAATAGACAAGTTAAACACTTGACTATGTTTGTATTCAGAGTCTGTTTAATGACTTTGTCAGAACTACCTTCCTCTCAGCCTGGCTAAACTCTCTAATTGTTATTGACCTTTGTTGTGCATTATGGTAGTTCAGCTGCTAGGAATGAATCCAACTGATTTTCACATCTATTTGCCTGATGGACCTTGAGAAGAGTCTGTCTTGAAGTGTGTGTGTGCATCAAAGACTGAGGGAGGAGGGGAAAGGTGTTTTTTCAAAACACAACCAGAGAAGGAGAAAGAAGTTTGAGATTTTGACTTTGAGTTGGCTGAGAAAATGCTTTCTTTGTGACTTTTTTTTTATGGAAAGCTTTAGGATTAATACAACCTATGTGCTCATTTCCCATTTACCCCATCTGCCATTGGTGGCTAGAGATGGTGATTCTATGTCAGGGATGTAATGAATCTACTCTGCTCTTTATTCCAAACTTCACACAACTAAGATGCCATTGGATGAACATCCAATATTTTTGAAAAATCTGCTGCAGATATCTCTTTGTTTACACATATTGATCCCTTCCCAAGGATATACTATATGTAAACAACATCAGAACAGGAGACCAGATACTACAATGGCATCACCCCAGCCTTATTGAAGACTAAAATCCTGTCACCAGTAGGAACTCTTCTGAGGCTTGTAATAGTTTTTCACACAGGCGTTTCTCCTTTTATAACCTATAACCTTCTATAACCTCTCTATCTCTGCTACCTGACTACACTCAAACCATACCCACAGGATTTGTATCAAGATCCACTGAGAGTTATAACCCAGAGGGGCTTTATTTTTATTAATTGTTTTTGAAGAAGTTTTCATAAAGATGTTATTGCTATGTTGTTGGGGTCTGCATGGTTAGAAATTACAAGAACATGGAAAATTACCTGTAAGATGTGTCTTTTTGACATTTGTCAGCCTGATCGTGGGGAACTCTCATCTCAGAGAAATTGACCAATAGAATCAGAATGGCTAAAAGGGAACTTTTAAAAAAAGACACATTTGCTACAATTTGGACCCCTTTCATCTTGCTAATAAAACAGCAAAATATTTGTATGGTGCTTAACCACTGTATCAGTGATTATTTGGGCTTCATTTTTTAAAAAAGTTGGTTATGTTATTAAATCCATTTGGTGTAATCATCTTGTATAGAGCTGATTTAAAATTAATGTTTGTATTTATTAGATGACCGTGATGCTATTTGTCATCTTAAAAATAATTTAAAAAATCACATGCTGACGGATATCTCATTCAACTGTAAAGCTCTGTATTGAAACTAACTCTAATAACTATTGTATGTATTTTCTTTGATTTGTATATTCATTTGCAGTATTAAATGTATCTTCCTTATCTCTGTAAGGTACTCTCTCACAGGCCACCTCCATTACTCTTTGGAAAACTTTCATAGAGTCCATTACCTTACTCTGATAGGGGTGATAGAAATGTTTCCAGAAAGCCATGGCTGCTTTTGGATCTACGAAGACATAATAGGATCATTAAGAATGAGGAAAGATTCCAAACTGATTCATGTATTTCAGAACTAATCATGACCAATCTCTGCTTTAAATGGCAATACTGTTTTATCAGTATGGATTAGAAGTTGTTTTATATGGCTGTTTTTTATTTTATGTTTTAAACTTTTTAAAATTAGATATTGGTCGGATCCAGGGTTTGCTTCTACCAGCAAGAGCACTCCCTTCCATAGACAGAAAAAAACCATCCATTCATGAAAGTGAAGGTTTTAAAAATCCATATCATGGATTTTAAACTATTTTTATGGTATTGATTGTAAGCTACCTCAGAAAAACTTTTGTTCTGAAAGATATCATATATATATCCTTAAATAATTATACAACATGTCAGATTTAGGACAAGATGTGGGCATAGATTAGTAGGACACTGAAATGCGCATTCAATTTAAAAATCTCCACATCAGTGTTCCCCAACATGGTGCCCTCTAGAAGTGTTGGACTACAGCTCCACTATTCCAGCCAGCATAGTTAGCAGTCATGTTGGCTGGGTTTGGTGGAGATGATGAATGTTGTAGTCCAACACATCTGGAATGCTCGAGGCTGTTCCATGTTGTCATGACTTGTCAGGACATACTCTCCCATTCAGACATTTTGATGCCCAACTGAAATAGAATCTTCTTTTCTTTGTTTTTCGGAATCCTGTCCCCTAGGTTTTATGTTTTGATTGGCATTTCTGTCTTATATTTGTCATTTAAATATCTTTTCTTCTCTTATTTTCCCCCCTCTTCTTGTTTGTTTCACCTTACTGCCTCATCGACTGGTCTCGCTTGTTGATACCAATTTTACATAAATGCTCATGAAAGCTGCCAGGTTTTTAATATGTGCACTGAGATTTTCAAGATGAACGGTGCACTGCAAATGGTATATAACAGCCTTTGAAAATACCTACATTTTGAGTAAAAATGTTTGATACACATGTAAATCATGTCACATCCCTAAGCATCCTGGGGACAGGTGCAGTTCTTTGCCACTTAAGACAGACTGAAGATGAAATCCTCATGACACTTAGTTTGCAATGGGTCTCATTCCACACAGTGATATTTTATTTATAAGTAAACAAGCATAGAATTGATCTGCAGGTGTTCTTTTGTGCTTCGACAACTGTCAGTAAGAACATATTTACACCATAAAGTCATATTTGCTTTTCGACCACTTTAAGCGTCATCATTCTCCTGCCCAGGGACAGGTGCAGCTAACATACCAACCAGAGCTGATCGGACGCCCTGAGACACAGAGGTCATTTGGGTTTTCATTGACAACTTTGACTGTAAGAGCACTTCCAAATTGTTTACCAGTTCCTTCAGGGAGAATAGAGCCCCATCTAGAACAGGTAAACTTCCTAATGACTGGTTAAAAGAATAATTAAGTCACATCACAAGTCAAGAGAATCTCTGCTAATATGTGACATGGCTCTTAATTTGCTGCAACTCTTCCTGATTGTCTCTTTCCATTATCAAAGTGGAAAATCTTCAAGAGTTATTTTCCATGGGATCAACTCTATCGGCTGTTTGTAGCTTATTAAAATGCAATCCAATCTCTTCCTGAATGTCACTTAGCATATGGTTTCAGTGTAACAGAATATAGTTGCTTCAACCGTTTCTTAATCTTATGTTGGTATTCCAGCTATACTGGAAAGGTGACCTAATAGCAGCCTTGCAAGCATTTGGATGATCCTGTAGCAAAGACATTTTTACGGTTACTAAGGCAGCTGTTTTTGCTTGGGTTGTAAGAACCAAGTTTTAGTACTGGACAAATTGATTTGATGTTTTTATTTGGTGGGCACAAGCATGGTTTCTGAAACAAATATAACACATGCAGCTATTTACACTCAATCCCTATCTTTCTCCCCATCTCCTTCTCTCAAATTATAGCAGTTTGCTGCCACTGAAACAAATCCATCATGTAGACTCCTGAGATTTGTATTTTCTTGAGGTTCATACTCCCTGAACTACAGCACTAGAGCTCTGTGGATAGAATTCTTATTACCTCACAAAACCGCAAACCCCAGGATTCCATAGGATGTAGCCAAGGCAGATAGAGTGGTATCAAAGTGCTATAATGATACAGTATGGATACACCTTCCATTTTCCTTCTCTAGATGCCCAAATCTCACCTCCACCCACATAGTTTTACCCTGGCCAGTCAATGAGAGTTCAAAGGACAATTCTGAGGTCCTTCCAGAAGATGATTGCAATTGGATAAATCTTTAAGATGGGGATGGCCATTTTCTTCTGCTTTGGAGTAGGATTTCCCCCAGCTAAGTTTCCCAATGGCCAGATACCAAGCTTCCCCATGACATCACTGCTGGGATTTGCTACTTTAAACTCAAGAATTTAGCCTACGGGGTGGGGACAGTGCTTTTAGACTGTCCTTTGCCACACTCTGAACCGGAGTTGAGGGAGACAAATAATCCAGCTTTTGAGCATGACCTGACCAGTGATGCTCCCTGGAAGAGTTGAGGGGAAAGGCCACAGCTCAGTAGTGAGATGCTCCCTTTGTGTATAGAGGGTTCCAGGTTCAAACTCCAGGTAGGGATGGAAAAATTCCTGACTGAAAGCTCTGAAAGCTACTGCCAATTACTGTTGAGAACAGTGAGTTAGATGAACCACTGATCTGATTTCATATAAGGTATCTTTCTCAGTTCCTAACTGGGCCAGTGTCTCCAACTTGGGATACAGAAGTGTATGCTGGGGCCAGTGTGGTAAAGTTTCAATGTGGAAAAGATATTCTATGAACAGCTGCCAAAACTGCCACTCAGAGTCACTTTGTGTGAAGGATATTGTGGCAGAGCCTTTGAGAACATGACAGGACATATATCTGTGTAGTAATCTAGAGATTGGTTTCTTTCCCAGAAAAATTAATGGTAGGAGAAGTTGAGGAAAGGTGAGACTTCTTGATGTGTATCAGAAGTGCATGTCCTGTCTTCCTATGCACATTTGTGGGTCTGCGAGGTAATCAGACTGAAGGGATGTCTCATTTTTATGCATTAGAACTGGCAATCAGGTTATCTAATTCAGGGGTAGGAGCCATGAAGCCCTCCAGATGTTGCTAAAATGCAGTTCACCTGAGTCCTAACCAGGGCAGGCAAGATTGAGAAGCATTGGGTGTTGCTGTGTAACTAGGTCTAGAGGACCACATGATTGCTAACCCAGATCTAGTCCATCATTCCGTTTCAAACAAAGCTGATGCCTCTGGGTACTGGCAACTAGGGCACGAATATCACGATGAAAAATAGGTCATTGGGAGGGTACAGGTCCCCTTAAGTTGCTTTCTTCTTCAGGTTCCTTCTTTTTCTGGTCTACAGAAAAGAAAACCACTCAACACACACACATATGACACTCAGTGTCAATTATCATTGAAAAAAGAAAATGCAACTATGTGTCTGGATAAAAACATTGTAGAAAGTTTCAAACAAACATCCACAAATTATGTTAGTGATAATAAGGAATTCACACTTCCAAACATCTTGAGAAGAGCTACAAAGGTAGAAAGGAGGGGGAAAATATGAGAGGTAAGAACTCAAGATAAACTAAAAGTATGATATATTTGCAGAGATGCTTAATTGTTTAATTGGTTATATTAAAAGCAATACATGTTTGATCAAATAAACAGATCCTTTGATTAACTGAGTATGTGTGTACACGTGTGTATTTATAAGTACACACATACACAGAGCAAGCACTAATTTAAAAAAGCAGATGGCAACCACCATCTTAAGAGAAGTGTTCTTATTCTCTCTTATCTTATAGAGAATGCCTCTGAAAAAGATACCTAGCCTAAATACCCTAAAATGCACCAGGTCCTGTCTGATCTTGGAAATTAAGCAGGGCTAGCTCTGGTTAGTACTTGGATGGGAGACTGCCAATGAATACCAGGTGCTGTAGGCTATATTTCAGAGGAGGGAACTGGCAAAACCACTTCTGAGTATTCCTTGTCTAAGAAAATCCTATCAAATGCATAGGGTTGCTTTAGGTTGACAGGTGAGTTGAAGGCATGTGTGCATGTGCACACAGAGTACACATGTTCATAAATGAAAAACAAATGATGCCTTTTGCTTCAGATTTATCTTGCTATATGTAAATCTATGCAAATATAATTTTTGATTAATTGACTAATAGTACAATCCTGTGCATGTTTACTCAAAAATGTCCTATAAAATTCAGTGGGGCTTACTTTCACATAAGCTTGCAGGAACAGTGTAAGGATTGCTAAAGCGCAGAATGAGCTCAGACTGGCTAGGCAGGCAGGAACCAACAAGAAGGGGTTTCTCAAATATGTTGAAACCAAGAGAATGACTAAACAAATCATAGGACCACTGCTAAGCAAGGTAAAATGATAACAGGTCACAATGAAAAGGTGGAACTGCTCAATACTTATTTTGCTTCATTCCCTGTCCTCCGCTGGAAAAAATAAAAGAGGACCATGTGCTTCCATACATCAGTAGAGACTTGGCATGGAATATGGATTGCAAATCAAGTTTTATAAGGAGTTATACATGAACCACCTAGTTACCTAAATCTTCAGGGCCAAATGAATTTCATCCCAGATTACTAGAGGAACTTGCCAACATACTCTCAGAACCACTTGCTATCATTTTTGAGAAATCTTGGAGAACAGAGGTGCCAGAGGACTAGAGACAAGCAAACATTGTTCTTGTTTTCAAAAAAGCAACAAAGAAGATCCAGGAAACTAGAGGCCAGTCAGGCTGACCTCAATACGAGGAAAAAATATTAGAACAGATTATACAGGAGTCTGTCTGCAAATATCTTGATGGCAATGCAGTGATCAGTAGGAGCTAGAATGAGTTTGTCAGGATCAAATCCTGCTGAACTAATATATAGATGTAGATATAGATATAAATATTTAATCAAGTGACTAGTTTAGTAGATGGTGGAAATATTGTGGATGCCTTTTATCTGGATTTCAGCAAAGCATTTGATAAAGTCAAACAAACTGATTAAATATGGAATACATCACACCGTCAGATAGATCCATAATTGGTTGGAAAAGAGTTGTCCTCAGTGGCTGTGCTTCAAACTAGAAGGAGCTCTTGCATGCAGTGTTTCAAGATTCTATCCTAGGGCCATTACTCTTCAACATTTTTATCAGTGACTTATGTACAGGGGATCATTATCAAGGCTGATTTTAAAAAAAGCTGGGAGAGTGGCTAACACATTGGAAAATGGGAACAGAATTCAAAAGGACCTTGATAAACTAGAAAATTGGGCAGAAGTTAATGAAATAAAATTTAATAGAGACAGATGGAAAATTCTACAACTAGGCCACAAAAAATCAAATACACAGATATAGGATGGGGGATATGTAGCTCAGCACTATTATATGTGAAAACGACCTTGGGATTATTGTTGATCGTAAATTGAACATGAGGCAGAAGTTTTATGCTGCCCCAAAGAAGGCAAATGCCATTTTAGACTGCATTAATAGAAGCACAGTTTCCAAGTTAAAGGAAGTAATAGTCCCACTATATTCTGTATTGGTCAGACCTCATTTGGAGTAGTGCATTCAGTTCTGGGTGCCTCATTTTAAGAAGATTATAGACAGGTTGGATTGGATTCAGAGAAAGGCAACAAGGATGATAATAGATATGGAGAATGAAACATATGAAGAAAGGTTGAAGGAGATGAGCAGGTTGAGCTTGGTGAAGAGAATACTGAGGGGTGACATGATCACATTCCTTAAATACCTCAATGGCTTTCACAGAGAGGAGGAGGAGGCAGGTCTGTTCCTTACTGCCACAGAGGCCAGGACCAGGTCTAATGGTATGAAGTTACAGGAGCATAGATTTTGATTGAACATTGGAAGGAACGTCTTGATAGTGAAAATGTTAAAGCAATGGAACCAACTGACTAGAGTGGTGGTGGAGTCTCCTTCTCTGGACATCTTCAAAAAGAGATTGGGGAGGTACCTGCTGAGGTTGCTTTAGCTGGAGATCCTACACTGTGCAAGGGGTTGGACTCAATGGCCCATGAGGCCCCTTCCAATTCATTGATTCTATGATTCTGTGTTGGATTTTATTGTGGAAATCACCCACTTAATTGCAGTATTTCTTTAATTAAGTGATAGTTCTCAAGACATATAGGGATTTTCCCCCATAGCATGGCCATTTTAAAAATTATCTGGGAGTAAAACCATGCTCAAAAGAGTATTGAACTCCCAAGGTAAAAAAAAAAGGGGGGCTAACGATATCTGCAGACTTCAATTAGCAGGATGACCTTGGATGGTAGGGAATGGCGAATAACAAACAGGTAGAATGTTTGCATTGATACATAAAGTTTAGAACTTGGAAAGTTGCTTTCAGGAATTATGGCTCCCACATCTCCACACTCAGCATGGTAATGCTGGAAATTATAGTCATTCCCAGGCCCTACTAAAGTATCTGAGAAAGCAGACCCAAAAACTGTTTTTTAACGAAGAAGAGAACAGACAAGCAAAGATCAAAGTTGTCCTTTGAGGCCTTGGGCAACTACTTCCAATCAGAGTATGCTGGTAGAAATACAATGCAATGCAATGCAATGCAATGCAATGCAATGCAATGCAATGCAATGCAATGCAATGCAATGCAATACAATACAATACAATACAATACAATACAATACAATACAATACAATACAATACAATACAATACAATACACCTTCCTGGGGTTAGACTCCACTTAAAGCCCATTCACACATTTCAATTAATTACTTTTTAGTGCTAATCTTCCCACATCTATCACAACTTCCACTGAGTTTAACAGGGGGCGATCCTAATGCAACACAGGGGTTTCTGAGGCTGACAATGTGTGATGTGCCCAAGGCCAGCCAGTGGGTTTCTGTGACTGAGAGGGGAACTGATCCTTGGTCTCCATGGTCATAATCCAATGCTCAAACCACTGCATCACCCTGGCTTACTCCCAGATAAATAGATGTAAGACTATAGTGGCCTCTGTCAGAAAGTCACGAATGGAATAGTCCATTAACTGTCTGTAAAACTCAAAGAAACAAGTGGCATGTAATAAACTTCCCTAACTGTTGGTAAACCTGAGGCATAATTTTAAAGCAAGAAAAAAAGAAACACACCATATGTATAATGTGTAGACGTGGACTGTAATTCTTTATCTGCACACTTATGGCCATAACATCTCAGCTATTTTTTTTACCATACTGTTTCTTATCCAGTCCTCCAATTTCTTTAAATATGTTTTTACTACTCAGCCTGATGAAGAGCTCTGAAGAACTCAAAAGATTGCACATCTTTGTGGCATTTGGTTGGTTCCAGTAAAAGTATTACTGAACCCTGGGTTTGTTTTTACTTGGGCACTAGACCAGCTGCATCATTCTCATTTAGGTATATGTATATGTATGTGTGTGTATGTGCGGGTGTACATTTGCCAAATAAAAGTGAACAATCCAGGGACAATGAAATGTGAACCAAAGAATAGCTCAAACAGGCCAGTTACTCTTGACTTCAGATGAGTTAGAAACCAAGCTAACTATTCATACCATTTGAGGTGAAACAAACCTTTGGGATAAAATTTAATCTTGCTTCTACCTTCACCCATTCCCCTCAAAACTGATTTTTGGTGCCAAGGAGCCGTGAATACTTCAAAAACACCTAGACAGAGGAATTAATCTCTCTTGCTGAGCATATTATTACATTAAGCCCATGTCTGATGTAGTTTTATATAGATAATGAAGCACTGTGAGGTTGAGGCTCTGTATAATTATATCTTGTCCCTCTGTAGAAGCACTCCAGTGGAGTGGGGAATAAGAATAGCTTTTATGGGTGGCTGGGCAGAGTGTTCAATGTGAGTTTTCACATTACAGGTTTTCACCTTGCTCTCTGAAACCCAAGTTACTCTCAGAAGTAGGTTGTGCTGGAAAAGATTCAAGGCTGCACACCAAAAGGCTTAAAGATGTGACAAATTAGAAATTTTGCTCTTTGCTGAGAGACATAGGATAATAAAGGGGTTTCTTTGCTATTGAATAATAGGTGTAAGCTGTGTCAGGAAACATTCCAACTATTTTGGTACTCTGAAAGGCAAAGTCCTAACTCTTTTCCAGTTTTTCTATTCAATGTCTGCTCAGAAACAGCCTCTTAAAAGACAGGAAGCAAACACTTTATTGCTCTTTTTGCTTTTCGTTTTCTCTTCACACTCAAGCATCTATATAAATGTCTACCAACTGAAGCAACGCTCCATACATCGGGTGAAGTCCACAGAAATTCACATGGGCTTATGCCAAAGAGCACACATTAGACTTTAAGGAACCACTGGACTCTTTTTGTCATTGTTTTGCTTGTAACTAACTCCAAAGTCTAAGCAGCCATCTCAGAATCAGGTCCCAATGATAATCTAAGCAGCTGCCAAAGGTGGCAATATATGCTAAATACAGCTGCCCCTCATTTTGACTTGTTTCTCTTCATTCCTGTGCTCCTTCTTTCCCTTTCATAGTGTGTACTTGTGAGCACTGAATGGCAGGGACTGAAGGGATGTTCTATTTTTTGTTGTTGTGTGCCTCCAAGACATTTCTGATTTATGGCAACTCTAAGGTGAGCCTATTGTGGAGTTTTCTGGAGCTGAGAGTTTGGGAAGTGCCCACGGCCACTGTGGGTTTCCATGGCTGAGCTGGGAATCGACCTCTGGTTTCCAGGGTTATAATCCAGCACTTGAACCACCACTCCATGCAGGCTCATTCCCTTAAACGTGAGCAGACTGCTCCATATAATAGGGGAATTTCCCTTAACAGGCTTCCCAAGTACAGGTTGTATTTTGTTTGCATATGCTTGGATTCAAGGGGAACATCCCTGAAGAACATGCTTCTTAGTGACAAAGTTAGGGATTGAAGGAAAAGGTCCAGCAAGTATGAGAATGTAGTAATTGTTTTCAATGAGCTTTATCTCATTACATGCTTGTAAGCAGAGTGAGCAAGAGCAAGTTTAGGTCCAATGAATTTTCTCAGGCCCTGGAAGTTTCCTGGTTCCTTCAAAGTCCTTTGAGTCTTTGTCTGAATGGCAGACATAGTCCCTCCCACTCTTACTCTGGCCACTTGACCAGTTTCAGACCATTTCTGCATTCTGCCATGCCGTCGGGTTAGGGATGCTCTTTTCTGCACCCTTCCTCCTTAAGCCAATGGGTAGCAGTATTGCCACCATGTTCCTTCTGCATTACAGCTTCCTTGGCCACTCCCATGCCTCACCTTCACCCTACCCCACTGCCCCTGATTGGGTGGTGATTCTTTTTTTCTTGGAAGCTGTACTAACACAGCAATGTTGTAAGAGCAGGACATGCCAGTACACTATTGCACTTTTGCCCTATAGTGTTTAAAAATGTATTTTAAAAAAATAAAAAGTTTTGACTCAAAGGAGACATTTAAAATAAACAGGGGGAGGTGATAGAAAGTTACTTCACCATGGGAGTCACAGAAGGAGGGACAACCTGGGCATGCCCACAGCCTGCCCACTGCTGGATCCGCCACAACAGGAAGCGCTATCAAGCACTATAACAGTACCACACTACGATGGCTGATGGGATTGAAGCACTAAAGGAGGTTTTTAATGGATTTTTTCTGGAAATAGAATATGGTGATTGGGCAATGTTTGGGGACAGGATAGCAGCTGGATAACAATGAAGTTGTGGGGAAGTATGGCTCCTAGACCAATAACAACCCACTACTATAGCATTATAGTGATGTTGTGTGGAAATGGCCTCAGTCTTTGACCTATACCCAAATAGCTGTTGTCCTTCTGTGTCACGTGCCCCTTAGAAGGCAATTTGAACCAGCCAGAGATTGTTTGGGAGCTGCTCTCAGAGGCAGAGGAGTTGGCAAGGAATTTTGCGAGCTGCTGGCATGGCCTATGGAGGTACAGGTATTCCTCCCTCCTCTGGACAGCTGAAGCCACAGTGGACTGATTGCTCCAGATCTCTGTTTCCAGCCACTGTCACCATCATCAGCAGTTTCATGTTTTACCTGTGGCTTCTTTTGATGCTGTCCATCGGCCTCTCTCATTCTCTTTCTCTCACTTGCTGGTGCTACTGTGTCTCTTTGCTTACCCACGGCTTCATTTTCCTTTCTTGGCTTCAGTCCTGTTCTCTACTGTAGTAAGGGTTTATCATATTTCCCAATACAGAATTGTTTATACCATTATTATTTTCCTTGAAATTCACCAACTGTACAATGGATATCAAAAACAATTGACTAAATAATTATACTATCAAGAAAGACAAAAAAAACAAACAAACCCTGAAACGCTGCTAGATGAGAGTGTTCCTTCTGGACTGCTGGTAATTTGTACCAACTCCCCTGCCTCCTCCCTACTTAGGCCCTGCTCATGGCCCTTATGTGTAGGCAAATGCTTGAATGAGGCTTAAGTCATCAGCAGGAGCAGTTCCATGCTAGAAGCCTAGAGCTCTGATGTGGGTGATAAAGTCATTGATATCCAAGACAGGATCTGACCTATGTTATAGTCTCTTTGATTGACCAAGGTTAGACCTGCATAGGATTAATGATATAAGCACTGTAGATGGATGACAGTCTGGGTTGATTGAGGGAATGGACCAGAAACACGCATTTGAAAATGCATAACCTTGTAACATTACTGCTCCCAACTGCAAAGGCTGGAGATGATGAATTAGACATTCATTCACATGAAGGTCATCCTACACATGTTGGTATACTTTTTCCAAGTAGACATTACTACCATGGCTGGTGAAAATACACCAGAGGAAGTGGATTTAAGAATGCCAACTGAAATACAAGACAGGACTTCTGTTCCTTTAATGGTTTTGTGAAGGTACCTGCTGAAATTTCCTCTTCTACACAACTAGTAAAGGGACAGAAGCCATCTCCCTTATTTCACCCAGTAACCCTAGGTGTGGTGATCTCCATTCCAACCTCCTTTTAAGGTTTGTTTTCTAAAGTTTTTTTAAAAAAAAATGTTAAAATTAAACATTTATGTTGCAATTTACATTTAACCTAAATGTTAAACAGAATTTGCTACCACCATGGTACAAATGCTCCCCAGATCAACCTTTAGTTAACAATGCCTCACTCTGAGGAGGCCTATGTTATTCACTTTCCCTCTTGATCCACCATCTGAGCAATGTGATTCATGGAAGAGCCAGATCAGCTCCTGTTGATACTCCTGTCTTCCTGCTGTCAGCTCAACCCCACTTTCCTAGAGATTATCACTCAACTCCCATCCCTATATTCTCTATGAGGATGTTCTTTTGTAGGAGTTGTGTTGTGTTGTGTTTGTAGGAGTTGTGTTGTGTTTGTAGGAGTTGTGAAATTATAACAATCACTGCCCCAAGACTCAGGATTCACTGTTTCCAGTTATAGAATGGTTGTCAGTGATAGCTCATGCCAACAGGGGTAATGAAATTTTGAAACAAAAGAAAACTGATCACAAATAGCATTACCGTATTCATTGACATACCAGCAGTGCAACTGCATCACATTCATGCACTGTATAATGTAGTGAATTATGCAACAATTAATAATATTGATAAAACAAAATTTGCTCACCTACTGTGTGTGTTCGGAGTCTCTGCAGGCTGAAGGTAGATAAACAGTAGTTAGCACCATCTGTACAGCAACAGAGCTTCCTGCTTAACAAGGTGACAGTGGGAAAACATGGTGGGAGAGATAAGGGAACAGAACATACACCAAAAGTAGCAACTTTGGATGACACTTTGTTAAATAAATGAGAATGCTTGGTTTGCTCTGGGAGGCATATGGTTATCTTGTAATGCAGCTTTATATGATTTCTTGTCATGAGCCTAGAATACAAAATGCAACCACAAGATGTCATCCTCAATTCTAAATAATAGTGTGATTCAGGTGCCATTGTAATGGACTCTGTAATACTACACCATAATAACACATGATCTGGAAGCAAGATTCTGAGAGAACTCTGAAGTGCCTTTGGGCACATGTAGCCTTCTTGCTGTTATCATTAATCTCTGCTTGTCTCAGAACTAATAATAAGGTAGTGCTGTCATTGCATATGGCATTTTAAAGTGTTTTACAAGGGGAATGAGCAGATAGGAGGCAGGTTCCTAATCACTTTGATAAATGCTTACCTGACTATATGAACTTTGTATGCCTGAGTTATTTTCAGTGCTCATACATTCTGGCTTGGTTTATATCTGAGGTAAGTGAAACATTGGACCCATTCACACTTACATTGCCATAATTCAACTTTACCTGCCATAGTTCTGTCCTATGGAATCCTGGGATTTGCAGTTTAGGGACAGGCATTTAGAATTCTCAGCCAGGAAAAAGGTATCTATATATCTATATCTACTATATAAAAGTCAAAATTTGTCTGTGAGTTTGTCTGTTTGTCTGTGTCAGGCAGGCACGGACCTCATATGATTGGCTGGGTGTGAAGATTCTATGGAATCCTGGGGCTGACAGTTCAGGGAGGGGCCTTCAGAATTCTCAGCCAGAGAGCTCTTGGGCCTCAGGCTGGTTGCTAGGGAAATGAAGCCTAGCAGCAAGAAGAAGGGCAGGGTACTCCTTCAGAAACCAAACCTCTGTATGTTAACAACTCTGAATACAGATTGGATTGGGGAATATGGGGATAACTTACAGGTAATGGAAAAGATCAGTTTCTATGGAGATGAGGCCTAGCAGCAAGAAGGAGGATAGCATATTCCCTCAGGAACCCAACCTCTGTATGTTAACAACTCTAAATACAGATTGGATTGAGGAATATGGGGATAAGTTACAGGTACTGCAATAGGTTGGATGCTATGTGGATGAGGCCTACCATCAAGGAGAAGGACAGTGTATTCCTTTAGGAACACAACTTCTGTATGTTAACAACTCTGAATACAGATTGGGTTGGGGAATATGGGAATAAGTTACAGGTACTGGAATAGGCTGGTTGCTATGGATATGAGGCCTAGCAGCAAAGAAGAGGACAGTGGATTCCCTCAGGAACACCTCAGTATGTTAACAACTCTGAATATAGATTGGATTGGGGAATATGGGGAACAGTTACACGTACTGGACAAGATAGTTTGGGGAATTAGAGACACAGGTTCTCAAATCTGTGTATTTCAACCACATCTAATTCCTAGGCTAAGGTAAGGTAATTCCTAAGGTATTTCTAACAAGTACTACCTCTGAGAAAATAAAATCCCAGGCAACGCTGGGTAAATACTCTAGTCTACATATAAACATTACACAGTAAATCCTTTTTTTTTAAAAAAAAATAAAAATGAGTAGATGTTGTAACTTTTGTTTAACTTTGTTGTTCTAATGGAGAAAAATGTTTAAAAATAAAGTTCTCAGCCAGAAAGCTCCAGTGCCTCACCAAACTACAAACCCCAGGATTCCATGGGATGGAATAATAGCAGTTAAAGTAGACTCTAAGAGCTATAACTCTACAGTGTGAAACAGCTCTATGTGCCTAACCATGCATCCTTATGCATGTCAACTCAGATGTAAGCCTCTCTCTCAAGTAAGTGTGGGATTTTTAAAAAATTAAGTAAGTATATATAGGAGTGTGGTGTTATGTTTCAGTCCTCCGCCCACTAGCTGTTATGTCAAACACACTGAATTCAGTGATACTTACTTCTGAATAGACTTGTCTAGATGACCTTCCTGGGCTATCAGTACTGTTTTCCTATCCTTGTCTTGTGGTGGCTTCCAGTGTTGTAGGAATTTTATGCCTGCATAACTCCAGGAGTATCTTAGGCTCCAGGAGTAACCCACAGCATTCTGGATTTTCAGATCACCTAAATGGATTTTGTGTCAGGCCTATAAGTGATTTATCATTCCCTTGCATCCACTTCTGTTTGTTGTATTTTTCTTGAACAATTGAATCTGCACAAACTTTTATTTTCACTTTCCAAGACCATCTCTGATTTTCCATTGCAAATAACTGCTCAAGAAGACTATGGCAATGCTACTGTGGTATTCATAAATTTAGCATACATTACAATCCTACATTTGCGTCATAACTGACTGCTTAAGTTACAGTTATTATCTTTGTAAACAATGGCTTGTAGTCTCTTTCCATAATTACCATCCAGTCTTGTATACTAAACATGGAATGTATGTTTGCAACGCTGTGATGAGACATGACGTTTTATTGTGATGATGTGTAAATTGACATGTTTATGGCTTTGTCTGAGCAATAAACACTTTATGCTGGCTGATAACCAGTGGCCATTTCCAGGCACGCTTGATGCATTTCAGGAATTGTGTTCAGGACAGCTTCATTTTCTTTTTCAAACCTTTTCTTGAACTGTACTATAGATTGATAAATTGTATTCATTCAATTGAATGATCAGTTACAGAGATTGTCAGAGGTCTTTCTTTGATTGGGATTTGGTTTAATTTTGATGGTTGCTATGTTATGCCTTTCACATCACTAGATGACATAGCATCTCCCACCAAAGTCAGTTCAGTAACTTTTCCAAAGACAAAAGTAATACATTTTTCCCACCAGAAAAACATATCTCCCTAAACTACTGTAGGCTAATTTTTTAAATTAAGAATTGGCTAAAATGTTACTTATTGGTACACAAGGATTCAAATCCTTCAGAAATCTTCAGGATAGCATTTACAGAAAACAAAGTACAAGGAAAGGAAAGGAAAGGAAAGGAAAGGAAAGGAAAGGAAAGGAAAGGAAAGGAAAGGAAAGGAAAAAAATGGCCATATCTGTGAACTTCAGGACTTCACTAATGTGCCTGATCTCTTTTCTCTTTCCACACCTCTTCCTGCCCTCCTTCTCCTTCTCCTTCTCCTTCTCCTTCTCCTCCTCCTCCTTCTTCTGGCTTAACATCTGGGATAAGAAAGAGCATTGAAGAGACTGAAACCTTGCTCACTATTTTGTGACATTTTATTTTGTCCTAGTAGAAGTATTACCCTACTGCAGCATTTGGATTTTCTCCAAACATGTTTCTGTTTAATGTCCTAATTGAATTGCAAAACAGTCTAAGCTTTTTGATCATATTTCTCCTTAGCTGACTCCCAAAGAATAGGAGAAATTTCCATCAGATGACAATGAGCATATTCTCTGCAGTGACTAGTGACCCCATTGTCTCTTTTAGCATCTGGATAGCTCTGTCTTAAGCTTGTCTCGGAGAGCATATGGCACCTCTTTGTGTGAGTGATAACAAGAGTTCCTTCTTTATTTGGGTGGTGTGTTCACATAGCAAAGTCAAGTTTTCCTATTGTGGATCTGTATGTTCTCATAATGAAAACATTATTCAATAACAAATGTGGGCTTCCATTGGCAATTGGGCCTTAAATTGTTTTTAACTTAACATGGCACAGTCCAGCTTCCTATTAAAGGTAACACACAGGTGTGTTGGAGTGTGCCCATCACTAAGCCTAGCTGAGGACAGGACAAATGGGAATGATCAATAGTGCCCAGGAATGTTGTGCATTTCTTTGTTACAGTTAAGAGAGTTCAGAAAGGTTAGGTTTTTGGATTATAACTACCAGAATCTCCCAACCAGCATAGCTACTTGCTGGGGATTCTGAGGCTTCTAGTCCAAAAAAGGAACTTTTCCACACTCTACATTTATATCCCACCTCATCTTCAAGAGCTCAAGGTAGTATACATGGCCCTCTCCCACCACAACCATCTTGTGAGGCAGGATGGGCTCAGAGAATGTGCAATTGGCTTACTATCACAAATCAGTGAGGATCAGAGGCCACATCTTCTCAGTCCAGTCCTAGTCTGGTGCTTGGATCATTTCATTACTCTAGTTTTCATGAAAGCTGAATACTTATGCGAGGAGCTGGAATATTCTTGATTCTGAATAGTTACCACCATGGTGAGATTAATAAACAGACATGATTCAGCCCAAGGAACAAATTACTGTATATTTCTTCATGAAGTTTGTTTTTTAGTCATATGTGATAGCAAAATATGTTTTGAAAGGGATATTAATGCTCAGTTTGGCTGGCTTAGGTTGTTATTTCCATCTTTCTCACTTGGTCAAGCTTCTATAATCTAAGAAGTACAGTACAGTTGGTCTTCCATATTCGCAGATTCTGTATCCATGGATTCAACTGATCACAGCTTGAAAATATTTTTAAAATTCCAAAAACCAAACTTTGATTTTTCCATTTTATAAAAGGGATGCCATTTTAGTATACCACTGTACATAACTGAACTTGAACATCCACAAATGTTGGTATCCACAAGGAGTCCTGGAACCAAACTCTAGTGGATATCAAGGGCCCACTATACATCTCTGAGCTTTACAATATATATTTTGAGGAATGTACACAGAATATCCACAAGAGGGAACTCTAAAGATAACTTGTTTCCTTACCCTTAAAATGCAGCTTACCAAAATCCTTCCAGAACAGCCCCAGATCAGACAGAATAAAAATGCAAAATGCATTACAACTTCAGAAACACAGAAATCAGCACTTATATTTTGATTTAGAATGTCCAGATCCTCTGTATTCTTAACATTTTTAGATATATAGGAGAATTATAAGATATATAGGAGAATTAAACAGAAGAAATGAAGGTTTGTTAGTTTGCAAGCACCTGACTCAATTGCTTTGTTCTGCTATTGCAGAGAAGTAAAAACCATAGGCAATATTATGTGGTATGTGGTACCTGACTCCTCATCATGTGAACAAGGATGTCAGTACACTAAATAGCTTTATAGTGGGGCCATCAACATTGCTTATACTTCATGACAGGGTTGACCTAACAGAGAAGGAACAATCCTAAACAGCAGAATTTTTGAAAGAAGCTGTGGCATTCTCCAGCAGCTACTAACTTTGGGACTGGCTACATGGTTATAATTCACCAGCTTGAGTGTATGCCTTCATCCTCAGGCCTGTTTGAGTAAACAGAATCTTTGTAGAGATCTAGCTGTCAATACCAAAGAGATGTGGTATTATTGACTAGTAGTCTTTTCTACTCATGTATCCCCCACATCAGAGACCAAACTGTCCATTTATTACTGACTCAACAATGGTTTACTACAGGGAACAAAGAAAATTTGATAATTTACAGTCTCAGCTTGGGATATTATATAATCATAAATGATTCCTCACTACCATTCAGCATATAATTACATGCTTATAGGTTATGCTAGATCAACAATATTGACAGTAGACCTATATACTGCATAATTGTTTTTTATACACAGTCCTTCACACCCACTCTTAACCCTATTACTCCTAGGTATGCTATTCCCTCAGCTCATAGCACATCCTCCCCTAGCTGTCTTTTCCTAGCCGTTCTTGTCAAACACCATTCCCTCTCTGGTCTTGTAAACTCACTCATACCACACTGTTACTCCTGTCATTCTCTTAACCAATTCCATCTATATGGTAACACGCAATCACTTGTCAAATACTCCGCACACACCACTGGGACTACTTATTACATAAGGTAAGTTTTAGTTGGCACACAGGGTCACCAAGCATCTCGAGCACACCCCAACTTTGTTATTTTTTAAAAAAGCCCAAGAGAGCTTGTTCTTCTAAACAAAAAATGAACTTGAAGTTATAAAGTTCACACTGATACAAACCCATACCATCATGCTATATCCTATCCCACATCATATCATTGTATGGAGAGCAGGCAAACTCATTGTACCAAGCAGAGGTGCCCAGCTGACAAGGATCTATATTCTCAGGAGCCACTCCATCCTTCAGCTGTTAGGAGCTTGAAGCCAGGTTTACTGTATTTGGCATCTGAAGCCCATCACAGATAGTCAAACTCTTTAACAAATTTATTGCCATTTAAGAGGGAGGGCTTCAATATGATGGATCAAATGCATTTTGGCATTATTGGGACATTACACACAAAATCCAAAGAGGGGCATTGTAATGAAGTATGGAACCTTGCTTTTTTGCAACATTTAAATTGCATGCCATCTCATTTCCTCTACAATGTTCTGATTAGAATTTGACAGGCCTATTACGCCTGTTAGGAGTCAAATATTTGAAGGGATGTCATGTCGAGAAGAGAGTGGGCTTATTTTCCACTGCTCCAGAGACTAGGACAAGGAGCAATGGATTCAAGCTGCAGGAAAGGAGATTCCACCTGAACCTCAAGAAGAACTTCCTGATTGTCAGAGCTGTCTGGTAGTGGAATATGCTGCCTCAGAGTGTGGTTGAATCTCCTTCTTTGGAGGTTTTTAAGCAGAGGCTGGATGGCCATCTGTTGGAAATGCCTTGATGTGTGTTCCTGCATAGCAGAGGGCTGGACTGGATGGCCCCTGTGATCCCTTCCAACTCTATGATTCTACTGTGGCTCTGGGATCTGGAGCTGGATTTCTAGTTGGCCACCATTTATTTATATTGTATCAACAATAGTTTTCACCACTGTATGTGCATTTAATATGTGATGAACACAGTTGAATCAAACCTAGCCTAATTTTGTTTTCCAAAAGAGATCAGCCATATGCCTCTAAGATGCCTAGAAGTAAGGTAGCCCACATGTTGTTCTCCAACTCCCTATGCTAGGGTTTTCTAGGAAAGATTTATTCAGAAGTTTCCCCTTGCCTTCCTCTAAGGCTGAGAAAATATGACTTGCCCAAGGTCACCCAGCTGGCTTCCATGGCTCAGTAAGGATTTCAGTCCTGCTTTCTCTCCCTGAGTCCCAATCCAACACTTAAGCCACTCCATCACTCTGGCTCTTTTGTAGCTCTCAACCAGCAACTATATGCACAGGTATACTGCCCATGATAATATAACTGCTGTTTAGGGGACAGTCCTAAACGTGAAGAGGCTAAATAAAAAGATACTGGATGGTCCACTTCATCAAAAGTCCTGCTGGGATCTTACAGACAGAATGGAAACATCAGCAGAGATGCTTTTCAGCTTTCCCTCTCTTTGGGGCTTTCCTTCTCCTTTTCAATTAAAAAAAACTTGAGAAAAGTGTTCAGCACATGAGGCACACTCTAATGTACATGCAAATTTCCCTTAACTGTGTGGGATACGCCCTTTCTCTCACTACTCATCACATGCTGCTCCTTATCCTCTTTTGGCACCTTTCTAAGATCAGAAATTCTGACCTCCAAAGAAAAATAAATGCAATATAATACAATAAAATAAATAAAAGCCACTGTTGTAAATTCCACAGTAGCCAGATGGCCTTAGAAGCAGATATCCAAGACTGGATCTTCTCCTTCAAGGCCAGGGTGTCATCCATCTGTGGGAGAGAGGGTTTCAGTTCATCCTATGGACCCTGGGATACAAGCACCAGGAGTATGGGATTGCAGGATTCTTTGATAGACACTGATTGCCTCTGAAAACCCTCCATATCAGGGACACCAAGTCAAGTATCATGGCAGTAGGTTAGGTAAATAAATTATGCATCATGTGAAGAAGTACTTTCTTTGTCCTCATGGTGGCTCAATCTCATTAGTCTCATTGTGTCTAACTAAAACCTCAGGCTGTAAATCCTTGTACCACGGCTCTGTGTGACTGGCAAACATCCCTGAGACATTTCCATAACATCATGAGCTACGAGTTTCTGGAGGCACTGTAGTTTGGAAATTGCACCCAAAGGCATCCAATTGCCAGAACAGCAATCATTCAATTACATTTAGAGCTTGCCACAAGTGAAAACACAGGTGTTATCAGTAGTTTTATAAGTTCCACAATCTAATTTATTTGAATGCTTTCCCACCTAGTTAATGTTACTACTTTAAAAAACCAGCCATTGTGTCATATTTGAACATCTAACTTAGATAAGTAATTTGAACATACAAAGCTGGAATATAAAGCAATTGTTTTTTTAAAAAAATATTAATGCTGAAGTTCATATGAGTATAGTTATATTTTCAATTGCTTGGGTGAGTAATGTGAAACATTTAGGCAAATCTCTATGGAAAGGTAAAAGAATGATTGAAAAATAGTTTTGCAGTTTTTGCAGCTGCTCAGTTGAGCCTGATCTCAGTACTTCATGGTTTAAGATTTTATGCTTGTAGAACCTTCATAGGGGAAAACTATTTTATCAATTATCAGCTATACATGCCTCTTGTGCATTTTCATGACATATTTAATAGAGTCTTTCATCTGAAATATCTCAGGTGCTCAGAAGCTACTTTAATTGTCCATGAATAATTACTGTAGTAAGGTGCAATCCAGCCAGAGTTAAGCACTTCCAAGTCCACAATCTTATCCACCCTTTTCGGGGAATAAGCCCTATTGAACACAGTAGGATGCACTTCAAAGTGAACATCACATAACATTGATTTTAATGGCAGAGATTCAAGTGCAAGTTTAGCTCTTCCACCCATATCAAAGAGTTGGAGACTGTAGCTGTATACTCACACATCAAGGACTAAACCCAACTGAACTTAACAGGACTTTCTTTTGAATGGATGTGAACAGAGTTGCCCTAGTCATATTCCAAAGCTCTGGACTGGGTCATGCTAGGAGTTTGCTTTATATGTTGTATTGTTATGAAACACTTAAAATATTCATGTGCATTTTGATTTTTGGAGTAACACTAATAAATAAAATATCATATTAATTTGACAGGAACATAACTGTGTCCTGGTGGCGCAGTGGTTAAATGCCAGTACTGCAACCACAAGGTTGTGAGTTCAATCCTGCCAGGCTCCAAGGTTGACTCAGCCTTCCATCCTTTCGTAGGTCGGTAAAATGAGTACCCAGCTTGTTGGGGGCAATTAGCTAAAAATACATTGTAAACCGCTTAGATAACACTTAGTTGATAAGCAATATAGAAATAAATGCTATTGCTATAAAAATATTGATATTGTTTTATTTTATCATATTTTGTACCCCGTCCTTGTTAGAAGGAATTTGGGAGGGAGGAATACATACATACATACATACATGGGTGATTTACCCCCTCACAGTTTTGCAACAGTCCTGCAAACATAGTCAATGTCAGGGACAGTAACTGGCCTAAGATCCTCAGTGAATTTTATGAGTGAGCAAAGACATTATTTCAGCCACAGTCTCCCATTTCTCTCCCATTTCAACCATATTAAACTGCCATCCAGTGAGTCAGTCCAAGTTGCCAAAACTTCTGCATTGACTCTAGATTTAACTATACTTGGAGAAAACCTCTTGAAATCAATGGGACTTCTTAATTATGATTAACCTAAGTCTAATTAATTTCAATAGGTCTACTCTAACTCTAAATATACCTAACTCTGGATCTAACTTTCTGCCAGAATGGCCCTTCCAGTTAGTGGTGACAAGAAATGAATTTCATATGTACATCTCGGCAAGCCAATATCACCACTTAAAGGAAAATAAAGACCCTTGCTTTTGGTGTGGAATTGATTCTCAAGCAACCTGGCTATTTGATCCCATGAGCCTTATAGCAGGCACCTTCTTTTTTTTCTGTTGACGATGTTAAAACAATGCTATTTAGTATCAGTGATATGTGTCGACCCTGCAGAAGAGGTAACAAAAATGTAGGAAGAGGGGAAAGATACTCTTTTCATCATTAAGTCCTTGGTGTCCAATGGGCGTGTATGAACGGCATGTTTGCAAACATGCATGTTTGCAAATTTCACAGTCAGAAGCAAAAGCAGTGGATTGGTGACAGAGATCATACTTTGCTAAAGTTCCCAGGCTGAATCCCCAGTTGCTCCCGAGATCTGAGCAAGACCTTTGAGACCTCAGAGCGCTACTGACGGTTAGTGAAGACAACACTACCAGTGGCTCATGGGTGGATCTTACCCCAGCACTTCAAAGAGTGGAATCCAAGTCCTGGCCTAGAACATGGACTGCCCCTGGACAAACTGAGCTAGATAGGCAATGAGCTTACCTGAAATAAGTTCCTGCTCTGTTTTACTGTATTTGTGGGTGGACCCACACAATACTTGTTTTGGACTTCCTTGGGGAATTCAGAGATTTTGGTAATGAGACTCTCAATCAGCAGAGTATCTTAGTAATTGCACAAAAATGGAAGTTGAACAGATTACCAGTCCCACTTCTTTCACTCCATCCCAACCACACTTAATCTAACTCAAAATAAACACAAAAACAGTTTGGTTAAAATATAAAAGAGTTTACGCACAAAATCTTGTGCATAGTCTACACAGGTTCAATTCTTGAAGAAGGTAGGAAGAAATTAAGCGCTCACATGCTTGCTGAAAATAATCCCTGTTAGGAGATCTCAGAGCATGCTTTCAGGACAAAAGCCAAAGACAAAAGGAAGGAAGGTAAATCTCAAGAGAACCTTTTTAAGAACAAAGGATGAGGTGTTGACCAAAACCAACAGGAAGTTTTCTCTAGGCTATCTCTCTATGCCTATAATAATCATGCAAACTAACTAGCCAGTTAATTAAGCACGCAAAGGTTGCCACTCCCAACGCGCAGGAACATCAGATAACTCAAATCATAGCCGAAATGTCCAGATAGTAGCAGGATCTAGAGCCAAGTCATGCATCAGGTCTCCCAACTGTGGAATCATTCCTGCAAAGCATTCTTGAGTCTGAGTCCCTGGGAACATGCAATGTGGGCATATGAAAGGTATAAAGCTCCTAATGGCTTACTTCAAGCCAAACAGGGCTTTCTTATAATTAATGCATATAGTAAATTAGCAGCAGCAGTAACAGCAACAACTTAGTTGCTGTTAACAGCTCTTAGGCTGAATTGTTGCCAATAGTCAGTTTTAAACCTTTGCCCACAGGACTGCCAGAACGAAAACTGGAGAGCATTCCTTTATCTTTAATGGATGTGTAGAAGAAGACATTTCAGCAGGTGTTGCTTGTTATACAACCCAGTAACAAGCAACACCTGCTGAAATTCCTTCTTCTACACCACCACTAAAGATACAGGAGCCCTCTCCAGTTTTCACTGTGGCAACTCTATGAGTCAACCATGTTCCATAAGACATCAGCTACAGACCTGAATTCCACCCTGGCAAAACTGAATGTTGTCTACCAGTAACTATTAGTACTACAATATTTCATCTATTAAATTTTAGAACTTTTTTTGAGTGTTAGAGGAGATAAAAGTATTCTAATTAATCATCAGTCATGCAGCATGGACTTGCATGGACGTGCATGTGCTCATGCTTGCACATGTTCACACATACACTCTGATATCAAGCTAAGAACTCTTGAAAAATAAGCATTCTTTCTAAACATCTGTATGAAGATGCCTGGTACACACATGGCCATCCCTATAAAATTCTGATGAAAATCCTTCGTGCTTAAGAAATATCGTTTTTACCATTATTCAGATTTATTCCTATTTAAATACTAGATCATCATATAAATTAATAAAATTCATATGACTGATTGATTGCTAGTTCTTGAATCAAATTCTAGCCCTAAACATTGAATATATTACTGTGTGCTTTCAAGTGATTTCTGACTTATGGAGACCCTAAGGTGAACCTATCACAGGGTTGTCTTGGCAGAATTTGTTCAGAGGGGTTTGTCCTTTGAGGCTGAGAGAATATAACTTCCCCAAGGTCCCCCAGTGGGTTTCCATTGCCCAATGGAGATTTGAACTCTGGTCTCCCTGTGTCCTAATCCAACACTCAAAACACTTCATCACACTGGCACTTGAAAGTTCTATATGCTGAAGTATATAATACAACTTAAAGACCAAGAATACAATCTAACGGTAGCCTGCGGATGCTTCCAGATGGATGGCTTCTAGTGTTACCAATCAGAAAGCAATGCTCAACGAGTCCATCTTTTCCTTTGTAAGAGGGTTTTGTGTATATGTGTGTGTGTGTGGTAAGAAAAAATATAGAAGTAGGAAAACGTTGTTATAAGTGCAGAAAGATCATGTTATGGTCTTCTGTAACATACAGAGATGACTGCTCGGTCATGACCGCCCTATCTGGAAGAACCAGATGTGTTGAAGAATGAAACAGGTACAAATGTTCATAATGAAACACTGAAACTGAAAAGAAGGAATTTGGATATGGTCATAAGATAATATTTTGGAGCCATTCTTCCTTCTAATAGGTGGTCATAAGCTACTTTGGGCTTATGGTTGTTGAAGCAGAGGTTCCTGTGGATTGCACAGTGGCATTTTCAGCAGTGTCTGTAGGTTTCAGGAGAACTTCATATGGATCTCACACACATACAAATGTCAAATCTAACATTTCCCACAGACTTGGCTGTACTTTGAGATCAATATCAGAGGCCTTTCTCTAAGTATCAACTTCCTCTGAGAGAGCATTTGAGGAAGACAGCAATGGAGAATTCCTTTTGGAGCATATTCCTCCTCACGAGGTATATCTAGTCCCAATGCAGTCATCTTCATGATTTCAAGTTAAGGCATTTTTCTATTCTCAGGGATCTGACAGGATGTGATTGGAGAAGTTTAAACACTAATGCCATGGCAATTGAATATGATGACTGATTTTGGCTTTTTTTGCAGGGGTGGGGGAAGTGTGGTATTATAGTATCATTGTTGTTAACTTTTGTATATTTTAATCCTAAGATGCCTTGGGTCTCTTTTGTTTCCTTAGAAAAAATGTCTAATTAATGAAAACACAGCAACCACCATATACAGATGAGGCTTAACTCTCAGCAGTGATTAGCCCACGAATGCAGTATTGCCTTTAAATACTGCCTCCATATCTCTTTCTGTTAACTTTGTTTCACCTTTCCCAGCCAGCAGGAATACTGAGCCTCTCCAAGAGAGCTTTATCTGTGACTGGGTTACTCTGCAAGTAAGGGAACCTCAAAAATTCAAATACTGTCTCTCTATATCTCTTTGACAATTGAATGAAGAGAAGGACTTGGTAGAAAAATAGAGATAATATTTAAAGAAGAGCCACCTTTCTGAGAAGCAAATGGAACTTTTTAACTCCATAGCCTGCATGAGCAAATGCTAGACAGATTCTGTGACTCCTGAGAAGCATTTGCCAGGATGAGATACAACTCTGACTGCTCTTTCCTTCATACTAACATCTCAGGTGGTTGTTGCTGTTAAGTGCTTTCAAATTGACTCTGATTATGCAACCCTATCCTAGGTTTTTCTTGTTAAGATTTATTCAGATGAGGTTTCCAATCTCTTTCCTCTAAACCTGGGAGAATATGACTTTCCTGAGTAACCCAGTAGGTTTCCATGGTTGAGTGGGAGTTCAAACTCTGGTCTTCTGGACTTTTAGTCCAAAACTAAAACCACTACACCACATAGTTGGAACATCTTAGGCCCTTCCTTAAATTTGGGCAGTCTCTGCTTCCTGTTGAATGACAGAATTTCTCTCTTTGAAGTTTCATGCTTTGGACTGCTGATCAAAGACTGCCCTTGATCCATTCTCTGGCAACAACCCTTTCACTTTCAGCGTGTGCCTTAATAATACCTTGTTAACTCTGGCTTGCTCCTTTCCAGAGATTCCTAAGTGATCACATAAACGCAGGCATGACACATGTTGAGCTGAAACAGTTCCACTTCTCACAATTCTATATAATGTTTCCTTGTCATACTGGTGTTCCTTTTTCCTGCTACCATTCATGGTTTGAAGAACCCCTATAATGGCAGATGATGGAATAAGTCCTCTAACTAATCCCTGGTCAGAGCTTAGAAAAGTTATATTTTCAAGATGACAACTGCCAGAATCCTCCAGCCAATAGCTTTGCTGGCTGGAGATTCTGGGAGGTGTTATTAAAAATATATATTTCCAAACTCTGCCTGAGACATTGAAATCCTTTCAAAAAGACGATTAGACGGGCTTCAGCTGTGGCATGTGGCAGCATACAGCAATGTTCTCCCAGTCAAAGTGTACTGTGATTTCATCAGAGCCAAACAGATAATAAAACAAATTTAAAAAACTGCCCAACTAGAGGTGCTTCCACCTTTTTTTTCACTTAGCTCACTGTCTTCTTTGTTATGGTCACCAAATACTTAGATATTTTTTCTTGAGCATCCAGATGATATTTGCCATACCATTTTTTGCCCCTATTGTCTTCTAATTTATTTTCAAGTGTACTTTGGTAGTAATTTTTAAAACTGCCTCTGAACTTGCTGCACAAATCTTTCAGCTGTGAATAAATTTCCCTGCTATTGACTTAAGAGAGGCAGAGGAGAAATGGCAGATTGACTGACTGATGACTGATGTGCCTATTCCTAGCTATTCAGCCCAGCCATACCAGCTTGTTTTCTGTCTGGTGAAACTGACAGCAGAGCCCCACCTCTTCTGTAAGTGGAGCTTTTCTCATCAATTTCTCTGGAATCACTGCAGTGGGGATGTATCAATTTCACTGTGGCCATTTCCGCACTACACTGTTATAGTGCTATTACTCCACTTTCAACATCCTATGGAATCCTGGGGTTTGCAGTTTAGGGAGGGGCCTGAGGCAACCCCAGGATTCCATAGGATGTTGAAAATGGAATAATAGCACTATAACAGCCTAGTGCAGAAATGGCCTATGTGCATTTTGACCACTGTGTTCAGTTGTTTGTTTCTCTAATGACCATACAAAAAAGCCAGTGTGGTGTAGTAGTTTCAATATTGGTTGAGGATGCTGGCAAACACTGGGTTCAAATCTCTGCTCAGCTATGGGCAAATCACGCTCTCTCAGGCTAAGAGAAAGGCAATGGCAGCATGGGACAACAATTTATGGCCATAAATGCAAGGTTAATAAACACTCAAATCCTCATTGGCAAGGTTTCACTCCTGCCTCTGCAGCCAGCCTAGAAAGGCCTCGTAAACTTGACAAAAATTGCCAGGGCCACCACTTTCCTTGAGATCAGCTGCTGAGATGTGTGGTGTCAATTTCTCAGTTGGCTCTGCCTTCAAGTGATGGTGGTAGCAGAAACTGAAGAGGGCCAGCCTTGCATAAGGATTAGATGGGATGGAATCACCCTTAAACAGTACTAGCACTACTATCACGTGAGTCAAAATTTAATTGGTGTGTATGTATAATCTGAAAGCCTAATTCATGCAAGAAGGCTATAATATCATGCCAATTAGTTCATTCAGCTGTTAAAAAGACTTAAAAGTTAGAGCTGAATTAGCAGTAGTACAGGGACCTAGTTTCATTACTGGATTATTAATTCACAGCTGATCCCTTTTGTGGTTTTTTTCTTATTGATCCTCAGTTCTAACAGAGTGCTCATTAACTGGTGGAAAGAAAAGGGAGCACTCCAGAACCCCCATTCAATTCGGCTACTTTCAGCATTTTAGGATGAGCTGGAGTTTAGTTGGAATTAGGGAGCGGTGTGTTTTAAAAATATTTGTGAGTGATACATGTTCATTAGAATCCTCTGCATGTGATCTCAGAATTAAATACTATTGTGTTTAATGGATCTTATTCTCAGGAAAGTGTACATGGGATGGCAGCTAGAATCTAACAATCATGAGTTTTAAGCCTTTAGAATATAATGAATTAAGCCTTAGTTCATTTCTGAAAGACTTGACATATCTATCAAGGTTCTTCTCTTCTACTAGTCTTCCTTAGTTCATCATTAGTCATCTTCAAAGGTTCTCATAGGACTTCTCCCATCAGCCACCACACCTCTATGGGTGTTCCATCTTAGAGATTAAAACAATGCTGTTGTTTGTTAAAAAAAATATTCAGCAAAAGTTTCTGTTTTCCCAATTTAAATTCTGCTTTAATTTTACATGTGAAATTTGAATTTGTGTCTTTACATACCCAAGTATGGCTGCCAAGTTGTGAATGTATCTTGCCTTGAGCAGCTGTCAAATACCGTATGTTATTCTGTGCCAGCTCTGAGTTACTGCCACTTAATACCAAGAGTTTTACCCATCATTCATATACCCTCTTCCTTGGCTTGTCTGCTCTGTGGTTCCTTCTAACCTTCTGTCTTCTCTGAGTGGATAGTTATGTGCATGTTCAGTGGTCTGCATAACAGATGCATAGTACCTCAGACCCCAAATCCTGTGGCATGGTATCTGTTAAGTCCTGGATATTGTAATAATCTCTCAAGGTCAAATCTCAAACACTGGGTTGATAATGACAATCCTATCAAAATTGACTACAGTTCTGGAAAATAAGTGTGATGCAAAAAGAGAGAGGGAGAGCTGGAATGGCGTAGTGGTTTGAATGTTGGACCATGACCTTGGAGAACAGGGTTCAATTATGTGCTTGGCCATGGAAACCCATTGGGTGACCCTGGGTGCATCACACAGTCTCAGCCACAGAAAATCTGACACAGGCCATTTCCACACTAGACTGTTATAGCGATATGATTCTGCTTGCAACCTCCTATGGGATCCTAGGGTTTCCAGTTCAGGGAGGGGCGGGCCAGCCAGCCCCTTCCTGAACTGCAAACCCCAGGATCCCATAGAAGGTTGCAAGCAGAATCATAGCGCTGTAACAGTCTAGTGTGGAAATGGTCTGAGAGGTTCACCTTAGGGCTGCCATAAGTTGGAAACAGCTTGAAGGCACAGAACAACAAGAGAGAGAGAGAGAGAGAAAGATCATAACCAACAAACTGAGCACAACAGGAAAAATACATAATAATGTCAGTGCCATTGCTAACAGTAATTAAACAAGCAAACAGCTAACAACCATGGGAAAAATTCCCTTAGACATCTAAATTTTACAAATGTGGTTAAAATAAGATTTTAATAGGGAGTTCCAAAGACTTGGTGTAGCTGCAATGGAGACCTTGTTCCAAAGCACAATCAGCATCATTTGTACAAAGGAGTGGATCCAGGGCAAAGTTTCTTCTTCTGATTTGAAAATAAAGAAATAAAACAGAATACGAGAGAGGAAGCTCTTCTTCAAGAATGTAGGGCTTCAAATGCAATAACGGTTGTCTTGAATTAGGTCCAGAAGCTAATGGTGGCCAGTGCAGATGAACAGAAACAGGTGTAATATGCCCCCTAGCTATCAGGGAGATAACAGAATTCTGCATAGCATCTACACTGTCTTCAAGGACAGCCCCACGTCTGGGGCAATGCAAACTCAAAATGAAGTACAAAATGCTTTTTGCATTTTGATTATACATACCAAGGCTTTGTTTTTTTTTTAAAAAAGGAAGTCATATATGATAAGTTTTCATAACACAGAAGAATTGGGTATATGGAATTCATACTGACTCAAGTCCAGTCATTGAAATTGTACATGCATATTCAAGTACCTAATGTTGTTGTGTCTGGCAACCCAGGTTCCCCTCACCTCTTTTTAAAGGTGAAAACAAGTAATTCCTTTTCATGGTAGGACATCTGGTGGTGTGCTGCCCCTTCCCCTCCTGCTGAAGATTATCAAGTCATCCAAGCCAAGGCTGGCCTAAGACATGAGGCTGCCTGAGGCAAATGGCAAAAATATATGTTGAGAGATGTAAAATTTATGGAAATTTTTAAACTGTGCAGAGGGAGAATTGTTCCTCAGGAATAAAATACAGCTGGGTGAAGGAAGGAAATATTTGCAAGCCTAGGGCTCAATCTGAGGTTTGGATAGCATACTTTCTATGGTATGATGCACTGAAAGCTAATGTGAATTTTAATAATCATTATGTGAGATGTGCCTTGCTAAAGAATTTGGAAAAAATATGAGACCATATCCTAAAAATGCCACTCTGGGTTTCCTCACATAATGCTTTGTTTAAGAAAGAAATAACTTTTAGAGATAATCACTTAACTTATAAAGATTTGTTAGTGATGGAAAAAGGGCAACTCAGAATGAAATAAAATGAAGAATTAATTCAGGAAGGTAATGATGTACATTGGTTTTCTTATAGACAATTGATAGAATGTTTTAAAATGGATAAAAATTTATATAGTTTTTAAAAGTCTAAATCTTAATTTGAACAACAATTTGGTTCAGACGAGGAACATTTAATTGCTAAAATGTATATGTTATTGTTGAAAATTGAAAGAGAAAATGAGAGAGTCAAAGATTGTACAGTTAAATGGGCACAAAATGTGGGTCATCATATTCAAATGGAATGATGGGAAAAGGCATGGTTGAGAGATTTAATACTTACTTTAAGTTATTTTCTTAGGGAGAATTTTTATAAAACAATGTATAGATGGCATTCAACATCAGAAATGTTATCTAGAATGCATAAAGGTTCTTCAAATGTCTGTTGGAAATATGACCAGAAAGAAGAGACTTTCTTTCACATGTGGTAGACTTGAGAGAAGGCAAAGAAATTTTGGGTGATTATACACAGATTGATAGAGGCCATCTTGAAGATAAATATTCAATTGAAACCTTAACTTTTCTTATTGGGATTGAAAGATGAGCAGACTGACAAGAAACTGAGGAGAATTTTTTTCAATATATGATTACAGCTGCCAGATGAAAGGAAGACTACTCCATCTCAAGAAGATTGGATGATAAAGTTGCTTGATTTGGTGGAAACTATTTTAATTAAGGAACAATCTTTGGGTAAGTTTAAGAATGATTGAGATAAAATGATTGTATACTTAAGAGATCTTTCAGGAAGAAAATCAATTTTTGGTTTTGAAGACTAACTTGACAGTTATTACTAATTTCCAGTAGTGTGTGACAGTGACAGAAAGTAGAAGTACATTTTATATGTTATTACAGAGCCAACAGCTGGTGAGCTAGAAGTCATTTATACACATCTATAGCCTCTTTTTAGTTTAGTTTAGATCTGTGTAGTTTAGTTTAGTTTGTTTATTGTTTTATTGTCAATTTGTTTATTGTTTCTCTCTCTAATCCCCTATACATTGTTTCATATATTTAAAATATGTTTTAACAAAAACAGTTTTCAGATTTTTAGAAAAACAAAATATTTGTAAACATAATGTTATTTTTCAGCTTTAGCAAGACAAAAAGCATCAGTGATATTCTAATTAGCATATGGAATTGTACTTCAGCACATTTATAGCATTTAAAGAGAAGAAAAGGCTTTGAATTGTACAAGGAATTGTGAATATACCCTACAGAGTAAACGAATTAAAGTTTATTATTTTGACAGAAAACTGTCTCATACAAACACATCCTTAGCTCTAAACAATATTCTTAGATCCAACTAGAATTGACCCTTTGTGTCAGTGGGAATTACCATCTACTTACCATTCAACCATTGATTCAATGGGTCTGTTCCATTTGGGACTAGCAACAGGATTCTAGCCTCATGAGTTCAAATCACTTTCTGAAAGATTAATTTCTCTGTCTGAGATGTATTTTTTATCTTTATAGATTTCAGAAAGATCGCGGTTTGTGTGAATAAGCAGCATCTAGGTGGTCCAAAAATACATCCTGGATCTAGGTTTTGTCTATGCCTGCACTGCATATATGAATTATTATCCTCTAATCCTGTAGACCAGTGGTTCTCAACCTGTGGGTCCCCAGATGTTTTTGGACTTCAGCTCCCAGAAGCCCTGAGCATTGACCATAGTGGCTGGGGCTTCCAGGAGCTGAAGTCCACAAACATCTGGGGACCCACAGGTTGAGAACCACTGCTGTAGACAGTTTTACATAGAGTCTTTATCCTGTGCAGCTAGTATGCCTTCCTGAATTCTGAGTGGCTACAGAGAGTGTAGTGGTTTGAGTGTTGGACTATGACTCTGGAGACTAGGGTTCGAATCCCCACTCAGCCATGGAAACTCACTGAGTGGCTGTGAGCAAGTTACACACTCTCAGCTTCAGAGGTAGGCAAAAGCAACCCCCCTGTGAAAACTCTTGCCAAGAAAACCCTGTGATAGGTTCTCCTCAGGGTCTCCAAAAGTCAGAAATGACTACAGCCACAACAGCAGCAGCCTAAAGGCGCTAGATCCAATATGATTCTTGGAAGCTAAGCAGGATCGACCCTGGTTACTTGGATGTGAGATGGCAAAGATATACCAGGTGCTGTAGGCTATATTTCAGGGGAAAAAGTGGCAAAACCACCCTGTGTATTTCTTGCCTTAGAACCCTCTATGAAATGCATGGGGTCATCCTAAGTCAACAGATAACTTGAAGCCACGCACACTAAACAAACAAACAAAGAAACAAGCACTCCACTCATTCTGAGACACAACAAGACAATAGAGTTTTTATCCCCTACGTTCCTCCAGGTTTCCATTCTTTTCCCACAGAGAAAAAAACTGAGAAATTTTCCTTAGGTACAAAGGAAAGCCCCATGGCTTTCCTCAACTTTGTCTGATTTTAATCCCAGGTAGGAGCGCCAGGTAAGATATGGGACAAGGCTCCCGCCCCTTTACATGATTGTGTAGAAGAGAGAGTTTTAGCAAGTGTTGCTTGTCACACAAGGAACACCTGCTGAAATTCCTTCTTTTTACATAACCATTGAAGAGACAGAGGCCCTGTCCTTTACCTCATCTGGTGACCCTACTGACAAACCGTTTCCGCTCTCGCTGTGTCTTCATTCTGTGTACCAACTAGACTTGCAGTTTTCCCTACTTCCACATTGCCAGTTCAGATAGAGTCCCCTGTCACACTAAGGAACCGTTGGCAGAGTGTGAGGACAGGCCAGTTGGCACATACTGCTGTGCTCCCAAAGAAAGGGAGTGGCAAGGGCAGCTGTTGCCCCCTTCCTGACATCTGTTGCCTTCCTAATGCACAAAATCTTGTAAAAATAACCTCTCAAATCCTCATTACAGCTTACAGCAGGGCTTGCTTTGCTCAGAACCTTGTTTGTTAGCAATATTTTGGGCACAACTTTAAGAACTTTGAAATGCAAGGGCCTAAATACCCGAAAGGTATCAAACCCTGTCTGACACTGTAAGCTAAGCAGGGTCACCCTCTCCTTAGTTCTTGGGAGACTGCCAATGAATACCAGATGCTGTAGGCTGCATTTCAGAGGAAGGCACTGACACCATCACCTCCGAGTACTACTTGTCTAAGGCCATTTCTGCACTACACTGTTATAGTGCTATTATTCCACTTTCAGTATCCTATGGCAGAGCTTTCCAAACTGTGTGTTGCGACATGTTAGTGTGTCAGCTGCAGTGTGTAGGTATGTCGTACGAATGTAACGGGTGGAGGGGCTGCCTCTCCCACCACCCCTGCTGCCCTGGGCTGAGGAAGACCCCAGTGAGGGCCATGGCAGCAGGCCAGGCTTGGGTGGAGGGGCTGCCTCCACTTACTGAATTACTGTGTAGCGAAATGATGCATGTCTAAAAAGTGTGTCACCCACATGAAAAGTCTGGAAAGCTCTGTCCTATGGGATCCTGGGGCTTGCAGCGTAGGGAGGGGCCTTTAGAATTCTCAGCCAGAGAGCTCTTTGGCCCCAGTAAACTACAAACCCCAGAATTCCACAGGATGTAGAAAGTGGAACAATAACACTAGAACAGTGGAGGGCAGAAATGGACCCAGAAAACCCTATGCCAGTCAGGAGGTTGCCCTAAGTTGACAGGCAACTTGAAGGCAAACACACTCACAGAAGTGTGTAGAAACAGTGACCGAAACCAGGATCACATGTAGGAGGCACAACCAGAGGAGGCTTGCTCTGTGCAAGTCCTGCTGAAATGGATGGGATTCCCCCCTGATTTATACAGGCGCCCTTCCCCTAGATCGCAATAATATTTATTTTTGTTGTCCCTTGCCACAGGAATGCAAAAGCATACGTTTAAATAATCTTAAAGAGCTGGTAGGAAAGAATACGGTGTGTGCGGGGGGGGGGGCGGCGGAGGGATTCAGTGACAGATGCCAAAACGGGCACCACTTGTGTCATAGGTTAAGTAACCATTATGTTATAATGGTGGCTTTACGCAGGAGCAATACACAGATATGATGAACAGGAGGAGACGTCCATCAGGACGCAGCCGGGGCTGGGCGGTGTTTACGGTCCAGGGACGGAGGGAGGGAGAGGGAGAGAGAGCGAGATAAGGGATGGATTTCCCTCGGAATCTGCAGAAGGGTCGCGAGCTTGCGCCAAACGCAGGTACCAGGATGCCATTCTCTCTCTCACGCGCGCCCGCTCTTCTGGCGCCTCGGGAGTTCCACACGAAGAGAGCGCCGGTGCGAGGCGAATCGCCGAGGCGTGGAAGACAAGCTCCCCCCGCCCGCCAATTTCTCCTTGATTTCTGCCTTCCCCTCCCCCCAGCTGTCCTTGAGGCGTCAATCCCGGGCTTCTTGTGCTGCACTTGAGCCTTCAAGCTCGCCCTCCCGCCTCACTTCTAAGCCGGTTTTACCACCATGAGGCACAGTTCGCGTTCCTGGTTTCCTGGTGGATGTTCAGCTTTAAGAAGGGGGGGGAACCCAAGCCAAACACAACCTCGCCCGCCCGCTTCTCACATCACGAAGCACCTGTTTCTGCAACTCAAGCCTGCCAAGTGCTGCCTCGTTGCTTTCGTCCTTTCTCCCCTCAGCAAGCCGCGCAGCCTCGTTTCCCCCGGGGGGGCTCCCCAGGCGCGCGCCACCTCCGGAAGAAGCCGAGTCGTAGAACAGCCGCGATAATAACAACACGCAGCCGAGAGGCTGCGTTAGCGGCAGCCTTTAAACCAGCAGGCAACTCCCCCGCCTGTTTATATTTCGCTATTTCCCCCCATGGACTAAGAGAAAGCGAATGAATGGGAAACAAAAAGCGAGCGTGTGTGCGGTTAAGAGCTCGGCCGCTTGTCTTGGTTTTTTCCTCGCCCCCCCCGCCCCTCGTGGTGTATTCGGACTCTTCTCCCCGGCCTTACTATTAGGTATGCAAGTCACTGAGATCTGCTGAGGAAAAAGAGAGGCTGGAAAAACATCGGTATATTGGAACTCAAATCGTATTAGCTGGTGGGTGGGGGGCGGCGAGAGGAGAGAGTGACAGCCGCGGAGTGCGTCACGCCATTCGCCAACCGTCAGGATCGCGCTGGGCTCGGAGCCCTCCCTCGCCCCTTTCCTGTGTCTCCCCCTCCCCTCGAAGCCCACGCGCGAGCGCCCCGGCACCCCGAAGGGCTCGGCGTCCGGGAGAACAGGCGCAGCCCCTCGCCCCTTTGCTCCGGGCCAGGGGGACTTGTTGGAGCGGCGGGCCACCCGAGCGGCGCTTTAGCTCCTCCCGCCGCCGCCGCCGCCGCCGCCACCACCTGTGAAGCGTGTTTGTGTCGCCCGCGCGCCTCCCTCTGTTCGAGGCAGCCCCCGAAAGGCGCTCAAAGCCAGGCCGTTTCCCAGGGAGGCTTGAGGGAAGCCGCCTTGGCCGAGAAGCCGTCCGCGCTCGCCGGCCTCTTCCAGCGGCGAAGGGAGGAAGCCCCCCTCGGGCAGCCGCGGCGGGTTCGTCCCCCCCGCAGACAGCCCGTAACGGAGGCAGCGCTGCCCCTGCCGCCGCCAGCTGCCGGGGAATCCTCGGCCCCGTAGACGCGCGGCGGCGACGAAGGCAACGGCGGCTCACGCAGCCGGGATACGCCGCTCCTAACCGGCGGGGACGCGGCAAGGAAAGGATGGGAGGCGAGGCGGCCGCGAGAGCGGCGGCGGCGGCCTCAGCCGCGGCAGCTACGACGCAACCCCGGCTGGGCGAGCGGAGGAGGCTGAATTAGGGGCTGAATTAGGGGCTGGGCTTGCAGGCGGGAGACGGCGAGGAGGGCTGCGTAGGCTCCCTTCTCCGCCCCCCTTAATTTTTTGTGTGAAGAGGGAGGGCACAACTTAGAGGGGGCGCATCTCACCCCCCCGCCTCCGACAGCCCTCCTCCTCGGCGGCCGAGCGGCCGAGCCCCAGACCACCGTCAGGCTCTGCGCGCGCCCGCCCGCCCGACTCCTGGTGGGCGCCGGGGAGAGGCGGCCCGAGGGGGTGGTTCGCCTGCTTTTGGGGAGGGGGGTGGGAGGGACGGGGGACTCTTGAGGCGGCGGCGGCGGCGGCGGCTTTCTCTTTTCTTTCGCCTCCCCCGCGATTCCCCCCCCCCTCCCTGTATTTGAGGAGAAGACGCTCGGAATCTTGGAAGGAGAGCGGGCGCACCAGAAGGAGGCGGCGGCGGCGGCGGCGGAGGGCGGGCGGGAGGAAGGGACGGCCAGAGCGCCCGAGCGGCCGCTGCTGCTGCTGGCCGCCGCTGCTGCTGCTGCCCGGACGTGCGCGGCGGCTCGCCTTGCGCGCCTTCCTCCCGAAGAGCAGCACTATGGCCGGGGATGGGCTTGGCGGAGGGCGCTGGCGGTGGCAGCAGCAGGAGCTCTCCGGAGCCCCGGCGGCGCGCCCTGCCCGGTGTTAGCCATGGCAAATGGCAGCGGCGGCGGCGGAGGAGGAGGCGGCGGCGGCGGTGGAGGCGGCGGCGGCGGCTCTAGCGGCTCCAGCAGCTACTACTCGGGAGGCGGCGGCGGCGGCGGCGGCGGCAGCGGCGGCAACATTAGGATGAGCAGCCCCATCAGCAGCAGCCTGAACACGGACTCGTCCTCGGCGCCCGCCAGGCCGTCCAACGCGCTCATCATCCCCATCACCATGGAGGTGCCCTGCGACAGCGGGCAGCGCATGTGGTGGGCCTTCCTAGCCTCGTCCATGGTCACCTTTTTCGGGGGACTCTTTATTATCCTGCTCTGGAGGACCCTCAAGTACCTGTGGACCGTCTGCTGCCACTGCGGGGGCAAGGAGAAGGTAACGTCTCCCGTTCCCGGCGGCGGCGGCGGCTTGGCGCCCGTTCCCTTCTCTAGGACCGCTTCACACGGTCTTTTAGTGGCACGGGAAAGAGTCACGGCCGCACGGCAACCGCGGCCTGTGCGTTGGGTTCGTGTTAGAAAGGGTGCCTTCCCCGCGGGCTAGGATGGGCGTTTGGCGACTTTTAGTACACTGCGCGGCGAGCCCAAGTTTCGAGCCTCCGAATGTGTGAAACGGCCCTTTCACCCCAGTGCTGACGTAAAGCAGGCTTTTATTGAATTCGGTGAAGCTCAAAAATAAAGGTGTCTGTGGATGCGTCGGCGGCTGCTCCAACGCGTGTTTACTCAGAAATAAGTCCCACTGAGTTCAAAGGCTTCAGTGATACCTTTACTTATGAATAAACCCTTTTAAACGTAATTCTGAGGATGCTTCCTCTGAAATGCCTTGGAGTTCAGTTGAACTTGTTAGAAACTGCATTTGGCATCCCTTTCTTAGTACCAAGTAAAATACAAGTGGGGCTTGGGCTCCTGTTCTTCGATATGTTGCTCACTTGCTTCCTTTCAAAGTTACTGTTTCCCCATTTTCCATTTCTCTGGCGCTCTTCATTTCCTCCCTGTTACCTTCCTTTCTGTTCTCTTCTGTCTCCTCACCCTGTTGATTTTTTCTTCCATAATCTGAATGAGTTTCCCTATTTATAGGAACTACACTAATGGAACTTTTATTGTTATTAATGCTGTCGTGTGTAGGTTGGCCACCAAGCTGGGCCTTCTAACTTCTCCATTTAGTAAGAGTTGTGTGTTTGCCGCCTTATGTTTTCTTGAGCGTTTTTGGTGCCAAGACAGGAGAGCAGTGGGGCTTGTTGACGCCGTGTGTAGGTGTAAAGGACATCCTGATCCCCAAAAGAACAGCAATCTCTGCAAAAGTCAGGTTCTAGCAAAAGATGTGGTAGAGCAGCACTTCGGTCATGGGCATGGATGAGTTGAGATTGAAAGGCTGAAACTTTCATTAGGAGAAATGCCTGAAGTGAAGAGGAAGAAACTAAGGCAGTTGTAGTTGCTATCTGTCTTTCTTTACCTTGTTGAATGGTTGCTTCTTAACTGCAGGAACAAAAGGCAGGGAAGAAAATGGATCTTTGTATTAAACTCTGTAGTCAGTTGTTTCTCACAATCAATTACTGTCAGGTCTCTCTTATGCATGAGTGTGTTCAAATTTTTAATAGAAAACTTTGTCAATTTAGATTGAACTGTACGTTGTAATAAAGTAAAAGATTAACTATCTGCTAATAGGCAAAATGGATTCAACAACCCCTGCTGCTTCAAGAACAAATGGCAAGAAAGCCAAAATAAATACTTTCTAAATTCAAACACAGCTGGTCATGTTGTGTTTAATGTAATTTAATGCATTTTGATGGGAAAAGAGGACATTCAGATTTGTAATTTGTATCAATTTTCAGAGGTCATGGCTGGCTGAAAAAATGTATACAATAAAATTAAATGGGAAAATCAACAAATATTCTTAACTCTATCTAACATGACTGTGTGTGAACTTGTATATAAAATAGGGGTCAGATGTATAGAGACATTATTGTGTAACCTTCTCTTCTTGTGATGCCTCCTTCCTAATTTCTTTCCAAAGAGACATTTAAGCAAAATCCTGCTCCCCTTAAAGACATATTCACTGAGCAGGTTTGGACTGCTCATTTTCTCTTTGTTGATAATCACCATATGGAATTGCCATTCTACCTTTTCCTGGAATTACCTACCTCTGAAAACACATACTATTCATTGAGAAGTTACTCTTGGGAAAGCCTTTATCGAGACAAACAGGAGCTAAGCAAGGACGCACAGTGCTTGCTGCTTCATTAGGGCTCATACTTCCCACTGGACAGAACCCATCTGAGATTTGGAGGTCCTAAGTTTCAGTTGTTTTGAATCTATGCCCTTCATTGGTTTATGAAGAGTTTATTTCCGTGTTAGTAGGCATAGACTCTCAAATTTGTTCCACAGCTTGCTTAGTGTTCATCGTGACAGTTTTGTCCCTGATCTGAGGAAAGCCATTCTTGAACCCCATTGAAATGAATAGTTGCTATGAATGTGTCTTACTTATTTCTGTAAAACTGAAGTATGGTTAATGTGATTCCATCTAATCATTAGGAAGAGCAGTTTGACAGTGGAGTATGCTGCCTTGGAGTGTGGTAGAGTCTCCTTCTTTGGAGGTTTTTAAACAGGCTGGATGGCCATCTGTTGCGAAGGCGTTGATTGTGTATTCCTCTATGGCAGGGGTTGGATTCAATGGGCCTTGTGGTCTCTTCCAACTCCGTGAGTCTTAAGACAAGGGCTAGGAAGTAAACTCCATGGAATACGATAGAAATCATCTCTGAAGAGATGGAAATAGGATTGCTCCATATGTTTCTCTGGATTGGGGCTTTCGACTATCATCCTGTGCCAAAGCAGGTAGTTAAATCTCTGACAGGGAAGCAGTAGTCTCATTTTATTGGGGGTTTTAACCTGCTCCTCATGATGCACAGTCAAAATCCCTAGAACACTCCATTGCCCATTTGAACAGAGGGGACCTTGAACCACTCTTGACTGCAGTAATTTTGAGCTGCATCCTGTTTGGTTGTTCCCACACCATCTCCCACTTCTCCCTTGGTGCTGTGAGCATGAAAGCAAAAAGCCAACAGTTACGCAGAGCCACCATGTAAAATGAATAATCTTACAAAAGTTTCAAGTATATCAAATCTGGTTTCTTATGGAAACATGCTTTTTGTTCATGCTTCTTTTCGCAGCATGCTTTGTGAGGAGACCAATGTTGAAAGACCACATAGGAGAGACGACCCTCAAAGAGCAATAATAAAATCTGCCTCTTTGAACAACTGACTTTCTTATTTATCAGTGGCAAACTATTTGCTTTGCTATTCATTTTCTTTGTATCTTTGTGTCATGCTCTTCAATGTCTGCTGGCGCATTCCCATACATGTGTGGAACTGTAGCTCATCAGTGGAGAACAGGATGGATGTTCTCCAGTGAGGATGAGCAGTGGCAACCCTGCCTGGCTACTCCATCACCTACGGTCAGGTGGGGCGAAGAACCCGTCTTGTCCCGAGACTTTGGTGTTTCACAGAGACATGGGGCACGTTGGCTAAGCCAAGAACATCAGAAAATGAGGAGGGGTGTTTAGAAGGAAGCAGAATTTTACCCCTTTCTTACATGTCAGTTTCAAAGGGAAGGAGCAACTGAGAGATCAAGAGGAGAGTGTGGAGGGAAGCAAAATTCGTCAGAGTCAGTTTCAAGAACACAACTAGGCTCTGGTTAAAAGTATCTTGGAGAGGGGATTGAGGTTTAAATACCATGCTGGCATTTTTCTCCTCCTCCTCTTCCTTTTCCTTAATGTGTGGCCTGATGAAAACATTCCGGAGAACTCTAAACCTTGCTGACTGTGTTGTGACATTTTCGTTGGCCTTGATGTTGTCATAGTGTGAATTTTAGATTCTTGGTAAGGCAGACACTGAAGCCGCTGCTCCTTTCTTTGAATATAAATGCTACTTGACTGCTCCAAAGTATGAGGTTTGGGGCTTCCAGCTGCCATGCAAAATTATCTCTCCCATTTTACAAGTGGCAAGTCAGAAGGTAGATGCAAATGCTTAAGATGCCAGTATGTTTTTCAGGCTAGGAAACTGAATGCTGTGGATACCCTTGTCTCCCCTTTGAAACCATTTTTTTTTTGGCAGAAAAAAGCATTAATGCTCTATATTTGCTAACGTGGCATCTGAGAGGCAATTTGGACCCTCCAAAATAGACCAGCAGCTGGATTTTCTTCTTTCCCTTTTTCACATTTTTCGCATTACGAATGGAAGAACAGATCTGCTTCAGCTATTCTTGGCACACAGATACACATAAAACACACAAACCTTTCAAATATATATGGTTGCTAGGTTGCTGTCATGATTTGACATTCAACTATCGGCTTTCCTCACTTCCTCCAAGATATGGTATAACCTGGCTGTACCGAGTGAATTCATTCTCTGTTGGAAGAGGAAAGGAGAGGGAGCCAATGGTAGGAGTAATGCTGCAGTGAAGCATAATTTTGAGTATTAGAAGAGCAACCTTGAGGAAGTTAGGCATGCACTTAAGCCTCAGTGACAGAGGTACAAGCCCTTGAAGCATGCCTTAACTCAGTTTAATCACAACCTTATTCATTTTCTTCGATGACGATGATGATAATGCATATGTTACAGTATTATCAGATTTCCTTAACTGCCCCCCCATCTTTCCATTTTCTTCAAGCTAGTTGTTTTCTAGGAAGGATGACCAGTATAAGCTGCAGGGCAAACTAAAACCCTGAAATCCAGTTTGACTTGCTAAGTAAATAATGGGAACAGCCTTTTCGTTCTCAAGAGATTCATTTGTGTGTGTGTATGAGTAGGGCTAGGGGAGAAGGAGGATGAAAATGTGAGTTTGTGGAAAGAAAGATTTGTTGAGGCTATTATACTTGGTCCTGTTTTTATGGTGAGAAATGCATATTTTTGAGGGAAACGGCTTTGTCAGAAGGAAAGCCAAATAGCTAGATAGAACTGGGGGAGCCTCCTTTGAGTGCATATGCATTTATATGTATGTATTCAGTGCTCCACTCTGTTGGTAATGAGAAATAAATTCAAGGGAGTCCAGAAAGTAGCAAAACCGTACATCTTTGGAAGTGATTCATGGTGTTGCCTGGTTTTACTTTGACCATAAGAACCTAACGTTATGGAACTGAACAATGTATTTTTCTTTGGATGTCTGGCAAGTTTATGATGGGACATTATTGTTTATGACAGCAAGCTTGCATCCGAGTAAAAAAATATGGGGCAGTGTTCTGACTTTCTGTTTCTGCATGTGAAACAACTCCTCTACTTTTTTTTTTTTTTTGCCTACCTTGTCCCTTAGAAGCTAGCCCCAAACTGACCCTTTGGGAAATAGTATAGGAAATGGTGTGTGCAAAGGGGAGAGAATCTTGCACCTCTGATGTTCCTCTTCGCCATCACTCATGCAGAATGGCTGAATTGTGCTGAATTTATGTGATGGGCCCAAAGTCTAAGAGACACTGCAGTGGTGGCAGGCTGCCCTCACTAAGCCCCTGAATGAGCTGATACCTTGGTTTTCATAAAATACATTGAGAACAAGCTTGGCTGTTTCAATAACATAAAATAACATAACACAACTGAAAGTTTTAATGCATTGGTGCATTACATGTGATGGGAAAATCATGGCTGTGGGTGCATTTGTTTGTTGGTTTTCACTTAAATGTGGAATTTATACAATTAAAATCTGCCAGTTGTTTGGGTTATTGTTGACTTTTTAAAACAAATGTAGCCACTCAGCTGTCTTCATCTGTACCAAACATTATTTCTTTTTAAATCTCCCCTCTTCCTACCCAGCTGTGTCTGTTTTCTTTCTCTTTTGAGGACTCTTCTCCTGGATATCTTAAATGCCCATCACTCATGACTGGAAGTCCAGCTCCTTCCAATGCTGTAATGTCATGGAAGGAAAAAAAAGAGAGATAGAGAGAATGTTTGATTTGTAAGAGTGGATGGCACAAAGGAAAAATGTTAATAGATTTATAGACAGCCTTCTGTGAATGTATGAAGAGGAATGGAAACCACCAAAGGTTGCTTAAACATGGCTGACATGTCATTCTTTTCAATCCCATACCCCTATCTAGGGGCTAGTTTCTATGCAGAGGAATGATGTTATGGCTTGAAGCAAGCAACTTCAGCTCTGTGAATGTCTGTTAGGGGATGTGGAAAGCAAGTGGAGGGTGTTCAGGGAGATGTGTATTTTCTCAGTGTAGGAGTTCTTGGGGAAAGGAGGTAGGTATTGAACATGAGAAGGTACACTGCAAAGCTTTGTCAGATTTTATATTACTCAAGCTGTTTTGGGCTTCCCCAAAGAATACTTGGAACTGTATCCTGGGGAGGTGCAAAAAAATCTTATATGAGAGATGCCCTGTGTTCTACCCTCTTCACACAGGTATGGTTGCTAAAGATCTCTGAGAAGAGGGAATATCCAGATTATGGCCATGTGCAAAAAGAAAGACAACAGTATCATCACTATGGTTTTTCAGTCTTTGGCCCCTTTGCCCACCCATTGACTTCAGTGTCAATGTAGGAAACCAGCCCCGCCTACTCTACAATATCAGTGGCTGTAAGAGGACAGCCCAGTGTATGTTTTCTCAGGTGTTTAATTCCACTCTCTTCAGTGGGACTTCAGTGTACATCCTATATGCATACCAGACTCGTTCTGGATTACATTGGCAGCGCCTTGTACCAGTTGCCCTATTGCAAACTGCCAAGAAATCTTAGCAGCAGTATGCAGGGGACAAGCATATATGGTGGTCAGAATTCTGCTGTGAATGCAGAAAAGTACAGGGTTAGAGCAAATAAGCCTGGTGTCAATACTTGGAAGAACTATTTCTCCACATCCCTGATATCAGGTTATTAGGTCACGAACATTTAAATCCCCCTTGTGCCTGAGAATGACATTGTAAGTGCTCTGGAGCATTGTGAGGAATGAAAATGGCCACTTCCAGTTTACATTTTGAAATGAAGCCAGAATTTTATTTGTTAAATATGCTAGGGCAACAAAGAGAAATAAGATCCCATCAGAAGACATTGTTATATGTAATAACTGCTGCAAGATTGACATATGCTCAATATTGGAAAGAAAGAAATTATATTGATATAAAAGAATGGAAATTAAAAGTCCTGGATATGGTAGAGATAGAAAAGTTAACTTTTTCACTTAAAAACAAGCCAATGCAGAACTTTGAAAGAGAATGGCAAGAAGTGATGAATTGGATAAAAGAATAAGAAAAGGAAGGAATAAAGAAAGGTTGATGAAAAGGTGGATGATGTAATACATAAAGCATAAGTTGTAATGTAACAATGTTAAAAGTAATAGTGTACGATGTTTGTTAAACAGAAACAGTGTATGTATGGAATGTAAACACAGACTCAACTGGAAAAAAGATGCTTGGAAGTGGGGAGGGTTTTTTTATTCTTTAATTAAAATTTTAATAAAAATACTTTAAAAAGAAAAGAAAAGAAAAGAAAGAAAATGGCTACTTCCACCTACTTTTGGAGTACTGTTGTCAATGCCAGGTGAGCTGGAGTGTAAGACAGTGTCCATTAGAGGCCAGATTACCCAAGGGAACTCAAACTTGGATCAAACCCTATGAATAAGGATGGCAAAATGATGTGTTTATATCTAAGGACTTTATCACATAAAAGGTTTGTTGCCCCGGCTTAGTTCCACGTTTGATCTTTCCTAATTACAGTGTTGCATGGCATTTCCATCATTATTGGATTGCATTTTTTCACTGATGGGGAAAACCTGTTAATGGCTGCAGTATTGTTGCTGTTCAATTGTTGCTTCTTGGTGCAATCATTTCATTTCACTGCAGTTCCAATATTCTGGGAGTCATGTGGTATGAGTGGGCATGGTTCTCTTCTTCTGCTCCATCCCCAAGCAGGGTGAAGCCACTCCATTTCCAGAACAACGTTGCTGTTACTCCATTCTCTGGTACCAATTTTTTAAAATTTATTTTGCTGTAGTTGTGCAGTTGTGTTGCTGTGGCAGTCAGCAGCATGCAGGGATTTTGCAATTATAGCAAAATAAATTTAAAAAAATATGTACCAGGGAATGGAAATTGCACAATTGTGGCAAAAAGAAACAAAGAAGAAAAAAAAGGAGAATCAGGAACAAAGTTGCTTTTACTCCATTCTCTTGTATGTATTTCTTTTTTTCTTTTTTTATTATTTGTTTTTGCTGTAATTGTACAATTGCACTGTTGTGGCAGTCACCAGCATGCCACAGTTACTCAATTAAAGAAAAACAAATCAATACTTATTTACTGGAACAGCAAAATTGTGCAATTGAGGAAAAAAACAAAACACAAAACAAAAAAAACAAAACCCCAAGCCCAACCCAACTAAGCAGAAGAACAGTGTGCAATGCACTACGTAGTGTGAACATAGGTAAGAAGGTGGAGTTAGTGAGGCAGTGTGGCTGATTGTGGGAACGTGGTTCACCAAAGTGGCACCATAGCGTTATTGCAAAGGAGGTATGGAAGTGATAATTTCCATATTGGTGGGTGACCTTTGGCACATTCCATATTCTCCCCTCCCAGAAAAGCCTATAATAGATTTGCCTTAGGGTTTCCATAAGTTGAAATGACTGGAAGGCACACAGCAACAACTGTTTCCATTTGCTTAAACAACACAATTGCTGCCACTCAACAGGCTGGTGTGATAAAGCCCTAAATATAGGTTAATGCTCCCACACTAGAGGAGGAATCAGACAGATGTTGAGCTGCATCATTTAGGATTTCAGGGAAACTGTCAAATATTTGCATGCTCCCCCATAAAAATATGCTGTATACATACACATTCACATGCTAAAGAGAAAGTTCTAGGATAGTTTTTTTCCCCCTGCAACGTATGGGAATATTGCATGTGTTCTGTTTTTAAATAGGTGAGTTATTTGAGTCTAGTTGTCAGGAGCAAACAGCACATTGCATCAGTGATAAATTGTTCTCCTCATGTTTGTTTTTGAGTATATCTGTGTTACACTGTTTTGGCAGTCTTTAACTGCCATGGCTTCATCTTATAGAATCCTGGGTTTTGCACTCTAGTCAGGTACTTAGAATTCATTGTGAGAGAGTTCTATTCCACACCTGGAACTACAACACTACTAGACCTTTCTAGAAGATAATTCTAAGGATCCAATCAAACTACAGATCCCAGGTTTGTGTAGAATGGAGCTGTTTTAGTTAAAGTGCTGCCAAGTGGCTATAAGTATGTAGTGAAAATTCTCTCTCACGTTTACTAAATGCTGCCAGAATGGGAGAGATTAAGTACTCTCTTGATTTAGTATACGGGCATATAATACTTTCTGCTACACTCTCATTCTTTCCTCATTCCCTACTATTTTGGGGGAAGACAGGATAAGTGCTTTGAATTATTATTTTTCTTCCATAGAGTAAAGAGCAACTTGCAGGCATCAGATTCAGATTTGTTAAAAAAAAAAATTCTGGGGGGGGGAGTCATCTGACACAGTACCCACGCTGGCTATCATTAACCTGGATTGTAAGTATCTCAAACTGTAGTTTGATTTCCCTAAAGTGAGAACAGATTTGAGCCCATTGTTCTGCCTGATATCTAGTTTCCCACATGCAGGATTTTCTCCCTCTCTTCTACATCAGGTCCCCACTTACAATCTTAGTAGTACAGCATTGTAGGGTCTCTACTAATATCTTGAACTAGGAGAAGCTCTAATTTATGGTTCAGGAAGATGATGGGTCATAGAACATGGATTTACATACGTTCTTCATGTTCTGGTGCTTTCTGCTTTGCCCAGCCAAGACGCATATTTTTTCTAAAGGCCAATATGTACCAACTCGAAAGCAAATGGAAACATACTGTTGAAAGATAGTATGTTTCCACCTGCAGAATCAATTTACACTTTGTAAGCTGGTGTTCTTAAGTTTCACTGTTCCGTTGTTGATGTTTCAGTATCTTTCCTCCTATTGTGTATGTGGTGGGATGTGGAAGCAATGAGCTAAAGTAATATTCCTAAGGGCGGAATTCTGTATCTGTGAAATCAGTAGAAGCTCAGTCCTCACTACTGCAAAGTTAAGATTTCATGCTGAGCAATTACTAAACCTACCCTTTTCAAAACTAGAGATCTCGTTCTTTAAAATTGATTTATATTCAGTAATAAATACCATCATTGATTCCGTAATTAAATGGTAGTTTAAGAAGTTGTCTGCTTCATAAAAACTTTCATGAACAAGAAATACTGATTTTTGTTCATCATTCTTTTCTTAACTGACTGGCATTTTAAGTCAAAATATGGCAAACGTATTGAGGAATTGTTAAATTCTGATGGCACGTTTTACCTGCTTATGGTATTTTGATAGCAAAAGTGATCATGTACAAATACAAGGAGTAGCAAGAGAGACAGCATGTGGTGTGAGAGCCACTATGATATAGTGGTTGGAGTTTTAGACTAGGGCACTGGGAAACCAGGGTTTGAATACCTACTCAGATATGGAAACCCCTGGGTCACTTTGAGCAAGTCACACTCTCTGAGTCTCAGAGGAAGGCAGGCAAACTGTCTTTGGTCAACTTCTGGCAAGCAAACTCTATGATAGATTTGCCTTAGAGTCGCCCCAAGTCAGAAATGACTTGGAGGCTCACAGCAAGAAACAACAACAACAACAACAGCTTATGGTTGATGCCTTTCCTTCTGATAACAAATCTTGGTAGCCACATGCATATCACTTTTGAGATGAAAGAACCGCCCAGAAATAAGGCAGTCGCTGTGTATTTTCAGATGTTTTCCTAGTATCCCTAGGCATACATTGGTTAATTTGGAGAAAAATACATTTTATCCCAAAATGGTCCAGTTGGAACCCATCAGCTTCTATGTTTTACAAAAATATGGCCTTTGATCTCATGTCACAACAAAATACTAGAATAACTCAATTGTTTAGAGATGGGAATCCCATGTTAGTTCTGAACACAATAGAAGAGAACTCCTCTTTTTGCTGCTACTTTTTATTTAAGGTTAGTGGTAGGTGGTGAGTTCCATGTTAATGGGGTGCTGAAACTATTCTGAATATTAAAGAAGATGCTGAAACTATTTCAGAAATAGGGTTCAGCACCCCAGATAGCTCTTTTAAAGTTGAGCATGTAACCTTCGTTAGCTCCGTCACCATGCTAATATGGAAGCCACTAGTTGCCACTGTTGAAGATGTGGCATGTGGTTTCTCAGTCACAGATAAATCCCCTTTAGGCATTCCTCCACGGGCACCTACAGATTGTTGCCATATTCATTTGGGTTAGTAAGTATGGTTGACAAGGCAGGGTTGCTGATTGTGCAGAACTTTCCAAATACATTTGATTGTTAAATCGTTTTTTTGGGGGGGGGGTGGGCGGAAAGGGAGTTAGGCTTCTGTATGAGCTTTACCTGCTGCAGATTTTTAGCCCTCATGACTTCAAGGGAATGTCTGAGGTGGATACAGTTATGCTTAAATCCTGGTTTTTTCATTAGTTTTCTATGGCTCTCTCTCATGTTGGTGTCAGATGAAAAATAAATGTGATAGACGTCTTCATTATACCACTGACACTATAGTCTATTTGTGCTGCCTTTTCACAGCTCAGGTCAAGGTGACCTGAAGAGTATCTGACCATGCTTGTTGCTCAGGTCTGTTATGTGCTTGGCTTGCAGCATCCATAACTAATTTGAATTGCCTTGTTTTAATCAGAATTTGGGGTTACAGGATGATAAGCCTGATTTAAAAATTACTGTATTGACCTTTAATTGGAGTTTCTTGATAATAAGTAACTATATGGGAAGATCACCTATGCAGGTAAACTTAATGGAGAATAGGGCCTCGTGCCATGGCTCCGGGGTTATTTATTTTTTACCCTTCCTTGAAGTGCAAAAAACATTGTTATTTTTTGTACTTCCATTGTTATATTTTATATAACATTGTTATTTTTTGTTATAACATTGTTATTTTTTGCACTTCCTTGAAGACTTTGAGCAGCTCATGCAAATATTTAATTCTTTATATAAGAGATGGGAAACTGCTGAGTTGGGGGCTTACATTAGTTCTGCATAGGACCTTGGAGGGTTGCACCCCCACCTGTGTTTGCTCCCAAAGAAAGCAGTTTTTTTTTTTTTTTGCATTTTGTGTCCAAAAACATATTTTGCAAGGTTTTGAAGATACAGAGGGGACCCTGTGGGTCTGGACTCCACTCCCCCCACCTCTTGTGTACATTAAAAGAGAAAATAACATCTGGGAACCTGCCATTCACCTTCAAATCAGCACATGATTTCTTGCTAAACAGAAAGATTACCATCTTGCCAGCAGCCCTATTTTGCCCTAGCTTAGTGATTTTCATATACTAGGACTGAGCCATAGAAGCAGTCTTTGGTGGGGCCCAGGGATTCCATAAGAATTATTAAGAGCGTTGCTTGATCTCAGTTCTCATGCCTTTCTGCAAATCTGAGGTGTTGTCTTTCCTTTCCTACCATCTACCACAGAGTATCCAACTCTGAACTTTTGAGATGCTGCTAGAACCTGTAGATACCCCTTTTTTCTCCTAAAACCTCTTCTTTCTGCCTACTAATTTCCTGCCTATGTATGTGTTTATGTGAGTTCTTAGAAAAAGTGGGCTTTTTGTCTCTATCCTGGTGGGATTCAGGTTCTTTGACAGAGCGCTTGGTGGGACATGAGATAAGGAAGGCTGAGAAACACGGCTCTAACTAATGAGTGGAAACAGAATGTCCTTCACTCTGTTCTTGTGCCACAAGGCAGACAGCTGCTGATCACTGTAGCAGAGGATTTTTTTTTTTAACTTGGGAACTAGGAAGAAGCAGGTTCGCAGCAGTCATTGGTTTTCTGACCAATAGCTGTGGGAAATGTATGTCCCCTTTCCTGGTGGCATGTTAGAACAGTATTTGTAAGTAGAGGGGACATTGTTTATTGCTTCTTCCTTTCTGATATCCTAGTTTAAATGGTCCAAAAGCTAAACCAAGCTAGTATCCTTCCTCAGATTTGAACTGTGACTTAAATAAGATGATGGGGGGAAATTACAGAGATGTATGTGTATCAGAGCTGGAAGAATCAGTGTCCAGTCAGATATTATTAACTTTGCGTTACCCCCAACGAACTTGGCCAGTGGAGAGGGATGATGGCAGTAGAGTTTATCAGTGCCTGGTTGACTACATTTGTTTTTTTTTAATAAATATTTTTATTAGATTATATTAGAAAAGAAAAAAACCCACCAAAATTTACATTCCAAAACAGCATATTTCCATATTTCTTCCTTCTCCCATACAATGTATTCTTAATATGTGCAAATAACATCTGTCAATTTTCTTAACAATAATCTAATACATAATCGGTACTAAATCAAAGCTGGTTCATAATTAACCCGACTAGAGTGCCACCCACCCCCCAACCAAAAGAAAAAAAGGATATCCCTTTCCCTGCTGGGCTAAAGGCAGTTTGTTACATTAATTGGGAAACTAAAAAAAATTCCCCCCCCCAAATGATTAATTTCTACCTCCAATATATCATTAACATAAACGTTGGTTGTGCTCCTCTTATCTTTTGTTAAGAAAAGAAAAAACCTTATCTGAATGTTCCCACCAATATCTCTTTCCACAAAATTATACAGAGAGCCCTTGCAAACTAATACAAGTACTAAATAGATATAATATAATACCAAAAAAAGATATATTAGCAACGAGAGTGCACCAATACACAGTAATAAACTTCCTTTATGAATTACCTTTAACATACTTAATTAAGGGGCTCCAGACTTTGTAAAATTGCTTTGTAGTTTTATATTGAAGCATGAAGATGAGTTTATCCAATTCTGCTGTCTCCAGAAGTTTATCCCACCATTCCTCCTCGTAAGGAATGGTTTTCTTCCGCCACTGTCTAGCCAAAACTATTCTAGCTGCTATAATCATACGCCACATTAGTCACTTGGTATACTTATTTGAGGTACACAAATTTACCATTCCCAGTAAGAAAATTTCTGGAGTTAGCTCTATGTTAATACTCAGAACTCTTTGAATTCTAATTCAATTTTTTGACCAGAATTTTTTAACCTTGTTGCATGCCCACCACTGATGAAAAAACGTTCCCCGTTCTTTATCACATTTCCAACAAGAATCCTTATTGTTTTTTGAAATTTTAGCTATCCTAACTGGTGGGAGATACCATCGAAACCACAGCTTAATAGTGTTCTCTTGAAAGTAATAAGACCTAGTAAACCTACGCACGTTCTTCCATGCCTCAATCCAGTTGTCTAGATCAATATCTCTGGCCCACCTAACCATATAATCCTTAACGACCTCATTTTCTAAGTCAAGTTGGAGTAAGCATTGATAAAGTTTTGACAGTAGACCGCGTTCCCCACTTCTCATAATCAATTCAATTTGGGAAGGTTTAGTTACTAGACCCCCCTCTTTAAAGTCCTTCTTGAACCTATCTTTTAGTTGTAAATAGGGGAACCATTGTAAAGTGATTCCTTCCTGTTCTAGTTGCGAGCGATCCTTCAGACAAATCTGTTTGTTCTGTATGAAAGTTAAATCCTTATACTTAGTCCATTTTGTATCTCTCCTCAAGGATTGTATAGAAAAAGCTTCTAACGGGGATACCACCATTGGGATTCTCAAGCCTAAATTACTTCTAATTTTAATCCAGAGATCAAATAAAGATCTACGGATGACATGATTTCTGAATAATTTAGGTAATTCTTTTTGTTGATACCACAAGTAATAGTGCCAACCTAGCAGTAAGTCGTGGCCTTCTAAACTCAGTAATCTAGGGTTGTCCAGCAAAATCAAGGGTTTAATCCATGTCAGACAACTGGCTTCGTAATATATTCTGATATTGGGTAAAGCCAACCCTGTGTTCTCTCTTTTGTCTGTCATGGGTCTTGTTTTAATTCTTGACAACTTCTTTTGCCATAAAAATTGAGTTTTATCTTTCTCACACTCCTTAAACCACTTGATTGGAATATTAATTGGTCTCATTTGGAATAGGAACAGAAGCTTTGGCAATACACTCATTTTTATTAGGGATATCCTACCCAGTAAAGACAAATATAGTTTTCCCCAATTTTCAAATTTCTTCTGAATTGCTTTCCATGTCAGTTGGTAGTTATTTTTAAATAGTTGACTGTTATTAGTAGTAATCCAGATCCCCAAATACTTCACTTTGGTAGCTGATTGGATCCCCGACATAATTTCTAACTTTTTTATCTCTTCTGCTTTCATATTTTTAGTAAGTATCTTAGTTTTTTGTTGGTTGATTTTGAAGCCTGCTACTCTCCCATAGCTGTGCAGTACTTCCAATAATCGACCAATTTGGTGGGTAGGATTTTCTAGATATAACACAATATCATTGCGAATGCCTTATATTTGTATTGCTCTTTACCCACTTTAATACCTTTAAGGTGCTCATTGTGTTGGATATCACTGAGTAATACTTCTAGTGTCACAATAAAAATTAGAGGTGACAGCAGACATCCTTGACGAGTACCTTTCATGATGGAAAAGTTCTCACATCTTTCGGAGTTGACAAGCAAATGAGCCATCTGGTCAGAGTATATCAATTTCATGCATTCTAGAAAAGCCTTGCCAAAGTTCATCTTTTCCATCACTGCTAGCATAAATTTCCAATTCAGGTTGTTGAACGCCTTCTCTGCGTCTATAAAGATCAGAGCTCCTTTTCATTATGAACATGAAAGTATTCAACAACATCTATTGTAGATCTTACATTATTTCTCATAAAACGGTTTGGAAGAAAGCCGCTCTGGTCTTCGCCTATATAAACATGGAGAATCTTCTTCAGCCTCTGCGACAAGATCGCACTAAAGATCTTATAATCCTCTTTAAGAAGAGAGATGGGTCTAAAGTCTTTAAGGTTCGGATATTCTTCCTCCGTTTTTGGGATTAACGTTATACTTGCTTCTTTCCAGCTTGGGGGTATTGTTCCTTCTCTAATAATCACATTGAAAGTCTTCTGCATCAGTATTAGCAGAACGTTCTGAAAGGTCTTGTAGTAACTGGCCAGAAGGCCATCCGGTCCTGGAGCTTTGTTGAGTTTAGCCCGTTCGATCATCTCCTTAATTTCATTTAGTGATATTGGTTTATTCAGAACTTCTCTGTCTTTTAATGACAGTTGGGGAAGATTTTTGTCTTTAAGATACTGATTGACATTCTCTACATTTAACTCTTTAGAAGAGCCATACAAATTTTGATAAAAATGAACCAGACTTTTAATAGTACTTTATCTATATGTACTCTATTACCTTCTTTGATGCCATTAATTGTTCCTTTCTTCTTCTCTCTGCGTATCCTATATGCCAACCAATGGCCAGGCTTATTGGCATTTTCAAACCAATTTTGTCTTACAAATCTCTTCCCCCCCCCAATTGTTCCATTGCCATATCCGACAATTGATTTTGTAGAATCCTTAGCTTCTTTCTCAATTTTTTACTCCCTGGCGTTTGTTGCAGCCTCTTTTCTGCTTTCCTGATTTCTTCCAGTACTTCATACATGGATTCACTCTGCTTCTTCCTTAGTTCTAATAGTTTCTGTATAAATAATCCCCTTATCACCGCCTTCAACGCATCCCTACATTTGTTGTTAAATCATTTGACTATATTATTTTATTCAACAGAATAAATAATCATAAAGGCAAAAAGGGATGTCTTTATGAAAGAATTCTTTGAGCACACATGGCTGGACTACTGCTACTGTTACAATTTTTATGCAGCTCCAAGTGTTGTAGAAAACATCTTGTGGTGCTACTGTCATATAGAGTGGCATGAGTGTTTTCCTTGAAGTTGATGGTGGGAAGGTGGCCAGCAGGCCCATAAACAGAAATTGGATAGGTACACTTGGGAGATCTACTTTAAGTCAATGTGCAGATGTCGAAATCTAAATCTAATATGTTTAAAACTGTACAATATGTTGATACAAATTAAATTAGATGTTAAATGTCAAACACTCAAGTGCACATTTAAAATCTTAGGCCCTTTTTGCACAGCATTTGCTCCCCCACTCCTCTGAGGAACAACTGTTATGTTTGCTTAGTTTCTTTTATTTTGATGTAAGTAAAATTGATAGAGATTTGTTTTCATTAAAACCAGGACGAAGGAAACTGGAAATTCAGAGAGGGACACTGGTATATTTCCAAGCTGTTTAGTTTCCTGCAAGCTTTAGCTCTGTGGTCAGAGGGCCTGTGGTATCCTGAAGTTATGTGAATGAACACATAACCTCTCCAAGCACCAGTTGACAGTGCACACATTTGCCAAAACTCAACTAACAACCACGTTGTAGCTGTTTTCTGTGAAAACAGATGTTTTGGGGAGTTCTCCTGACCCACCTTTGATTCAAATTACAGATGAGCTCAGGCGGGACTCTCTAAACACAGAGGCCTATAACCATCTTAGTTGAGAAGCATGCAAAAACCCACTTATTTTGAGAAAGCTCTGAATATAAAACACTAGGATATTTTAAAACCGAGGTTTCCATAGGTCCAAGGGGCTGTATTTCTTTTGCAGACTTGAGAGGAGGCCCCAGGTTCAAATTCCAGCGTTTCCATTTGAAGGATCTTTGATGGTAGCGATAGGAGGGACTTCTGCCTCAGACCTTAGTTATGAATAGAGCAGACAAGCAGAATAGACAGGAAGGAGTTAGGTGTATGTTCATTGTTCTGAGTTTGTGACGGTAGCTTAATCTGTAACTAGGAAATATACTTTACGGTGATGTTGATAATTTTATTTATGATTTGAATAAAGCGAAAGCTTGACTAGGAGCACCTATAATCCTTAAAATGTGTTTCAAGATCGCAAGCAGTTTAAAAGCAAGCAGTTTAAAAACAAACAAAAAAGTATGAGAAGACAACCTAAGCTTAAATATCAGTTTTGGTCCATATCAGTTAATAAATGTGTATCTTAGATAAAATAAAATGAAATAAAATAATAAAAACACTGTTTTTAGTCAGGAGATATGTGAACTAGTTGTTGGATCCAAAATCTCAGTGCAATCTTTGTTTTGGTTTCATTAACACACTAATTTTGGTGAATTTAGAATCGAACATGAGGATTTGGCCAGTATAACAGATAGACAAATTATAGTATAGATAATACAGATTCTTCTCTGTTTCCCTGCCACTGAATGTACCACAGTGGGGGAAAATTTGTATTGGCTAAAGGAGATTTATGGTTCTGTGGAGAATTTCTTTTTTTTTTTGAGAACTGTACATTTCAGAAAGCTTAACTGAGCTAATTGACACATATGAGAACGTCATGTTTCATCTCTTGATGAGTCAATGGAGAAAACCCTCTATTGAGAAGAAAATATTGTGTTTGAAGGAGAGATGATATGATATTTCTGTCTGAGGTATTACAATTCATGACAATTGTTTTCAGATTGATATTGTATCCATCCAGTGGTGATTATGCATGTGAGAACTTGACTTGAAGCATATATCAATTCATCTATCTCAGTGAACTTGCTGAGTATAAATTTCAGGTAGAAGTCCATAGCATTTCTGAGATCTAATAATCTGATATGCTTCAGAAAGGGCATTTTTAGTAGACCATTGTGTATTCAGGACCTAAATGAATAAATACTCTGCTCAAGGAGTATTCTGATTGTGCACTAGGGGCAAAAACAGTCTAGCCGTCTTCAAAAGGTAATGTAGATTTTCATATTACCATCAGTTTGCTTATGCCAGTCATGAGTACAGTTAAAGTCTTATGCAGAACACTAGAAACTTGATGCACATTAGATACTGGAAACTTTAGCCCTAAAAGTAAATTAAACAGATGCCTCAGGCGGGGTGGGATAGATCATATTATCACCTCCTCTGTATCTGTGAAAGTTCTCCATGTCATCTTGAATGCTGATTTTCCAATTTTTATTGTGCCCCAATCTGACTTTTGAGGTGTCACTGGAATTCCTTGGCTCTTACATGTTTACAATCAATTTTGTAATTATGAAGACTAGAAAACTGTGATTCTCACATTTCCCAGTACTGAATTCCTCCCTCTTTCTAAAGCATAAACAAAGTCTTCTTTCCTAATCCTTATGATTTAGTTATAGAAGACATATTGAAAAATGTTAACTTTGTGTCCTTTCCTAAACAAACTTTTCCAGTGCAAATGACAAGACAACATTCCTTCAGCCAGTGAACAAGATCTCAATCTCACACAGTGATTACAGTTTTCAACCCAGGTGGTAAGGATGGATGGAGGAAGTAGTCTAGCCATTCATATTCCTGTAGTAGAAGAACCAGCAAGCTTTGGCTGCTTGCAAGAGGTAAATAAGAAAGGCAGATGTTCATAGGTATGGTAGTGGATACATAGAGGCTGGGAAGGTGGAGAAGAGACGAAAGAGAATTAGGGTGGACGGTTATGAAGGGTGAAGAAATGACTTGTAGAGCCTAGAGATAGGTCCTGTCAACTGGGTTTGCAGTGGGGTGTGTGAAGGCATGCACCTATAGATAGGTCATAGATATGCATCACTGGACTCCTCCTACATTTGACTGGCAGTTGAACATGAAGACTGACTTCCCTATTAAAAAAATACTGTGCTTGAGAGCATGTGGCCTGATAGGAAATTTGTCTCTTATGTTAAGCTTATGATGATATATCTACAATATGGAGTGCTTCACAGTCAACAAGCAGTAGACATTTGTGAATGAACTGACCGATTGATTTGGGTTGAGGGAGCCTCAGTGGGTAGTCTGGGTGACATAGCTGATGCAGTCAGAGTGGCAGGTGGTGGTTTTGGGATGTACTTTGGTGAGGACTTTTGCTGGCAAGTAATTTGATGACATTTGGGATAGCAAAATATTTCCTCCATTTTCCAAGGGCGGGCTGCTTCCTCAAACCAAGCTTCAGTGTTGTTTGCCATGATGCAATCCCATTGGTATAGACTGATAAAGATACATAAGTATCATTGTGATGGTCTCTGATCTTTCATTATGTCAGGTATCAGTGCCTCAGGCAGGCAGCCTACAAGACGTGAAGCAACTGTATTTATGCCTATTGCTCCTGTTTGTTGCAGATTACAACTAGCTGCCTCACTGTTCATTTTTCCTCCTCCTGTATTTCAGGGAAGGTTGCTTATCCATTTAATTATATGAAGAACTTAATATCTGAGTTATTCCCATATAGCATATTTGAGCAAAATTGAGCAATTTTGTTCTTATTTTTCTATTTTGTGCAAGTGATAGTCATTGCTGAAGTATTCTGAAAATTGGCCTGGATAGCCAGGGTCATCACTGTCATGGATGCAAGGAAACCTTGTCGTTTTGGATCTCAGAAACAAAACTGGATTATTAGCAGTGGCAGAAATGTGTCCCAAATATAGCAACAGGTTTTGAAGAAACAGTTGTAAGCTAGTTCCTTTGGCAATGGTGAAAGAGAAAGAAGCAAAATGTTTGTTGCCCAGTTAGATGAATTTACACAGGGAAGGCAATGTAAGTCTCTTGAGCAAGGCCTAGGGAATTGTTCTCTCCCAGAGGTTATTGGGAAATGTGGTCCAACAGCTCTCTCCAATCCTCCCTCTTGATTATGGTGGCTAGGGCTGATGGAAACAGGAGTCCAACAACATCTTGACAGACTTTGAAGAGAGCAGAGCATGTACTTCTGCTAGAGATGTGAATATAAACTAAGCATTATAGAGAGAAAAAGAAATCTACTTCCGTGAAAACTATATAACTCCTTTTAACCAAATAAATGTGCCAAAACATGGCTTATGGGCATGGAGAAAGTGTCTATGCAAATAACAGGGAGGATTTCACCACTCTTAATAGGGATATCCTTGTAGAGGAATGTTTAGATAATAGCTTTTCCTCTTCAGAGAGGTGTGCAAGTGCACTGTGATTCCACAAAGGGATCCTAAAACTACAAGATAGAGCTGTGAGCCCTTGAAATTTAGCTTCCTTCAGCAATCAACTTTAGTTTAACAGAAAAAAAGAGGAGCAAATTTCTAGGATTTCTTTTTCTTGGCTGCAAAGATTTTTATTTATTGTATTTAATTATATGCGACTTCTCCTTTTTTTATCCCAATATAGTTTACAGTGCAATTTAAGACAAAAAATTATATATAAATACCAATTTAAAATAGTAAACAACACAATTAGCACAGTATAGAATTAAGATTGCAATTGAAAAACAAAGAGTATACTTTTGTTCCATTGTTTTGAAACAGAGCATCCTCCCAATACTATTTTAAAATATAAGCCATTAGTGCCTGAGAGAACAAAACTATCTTAATGCATAAAAATCATAAAGGGTGTCAGGCAAGCCTCTGTGGGGAGGGAATTTCACAACTGGGATGTGCCAGATGAGAAACTTCTGTCTTTTGTAGCTACCTACTTCTTCTCTGATGCCAGTGACACTCTGGAAGGGCTTCTGTGGAACATCTAATTGCTCAGGCAGGTTGCCATAGCTGAAAGCTTTGAGCAAGACCTGCTCAAAACTTAAAAGCAAAAGTGGGAAACATTACATTCTTGTACTATAATTCAACTGGGAGATTCTGAGCATTGCAGTTTGAAAACAGGAGCATTTTCAAGTTCTGCTCAGAAGCTCTATGAGATTGCTGAAAAGGTGAGCAGTGGGGCTTCATTGATTGCCGTGAGTGGCCCTTTACCCATTCCCCATCCTCAACAAAATTAGAATAGGCTTTGAAAAACAAGGCCCTAAATACTCAAAAGGCATCAGATCCCATTTGATCTTGGAAGCTAAACAGGGCCAGTTCTGGTTAGTACTTGGAGGGGAAACTGCCAATGGATACTGGGTGTTGTAGGCTATATTTCAGAGAAGGGAACTGGCAAAATAATGTCTGTGTATTCTTTGCCCAAGAAAGCCCCAACAAAACTTTGTAATTTTTGTTACAGTTTTAAGGACAGAATATGTACAGTTCACCTACTCTGATGATGGTAGTACTGAACAGGTAAACAGGAATCAGCAATGCATATGGCAAGCTTTATCCCTTATGTTGATCCTGTTGGTTTGTTTGGAGTAGGAAACATCAGGAGTAGCATTGGAACTGTTCCCCAGGGAGGTTACAGGGATCAGATGGTCTAGTTGAAAGCTTAGCAGGACATCTTAATAGTTTTGCAATAGTAGAGACCTGGTTGGCCCATGAGACTTATTTAGCAAGAGAGTGCAGGGCTGTCCAGTTTACCTGTCTTGCATCTGCCTGCTGCCTAGTTTCAAATAAAGTGACCATTAGCACCAATTTCTATAGGCAGAAAGCAGCAATGTTAGAGTGACTTGCAACATTTTGTTGATTTATTTGATTTATATCCAGCCTTTCTCCCAGAATGGGATTCAGGGTGGTTTACAACCAGTTAAAATGAAGTACAACTGAAGACTAGTAATACAGAAGTTTAAAACCTCTTGTTTTTTTAAAAATGCAAGTTTTAAAAAGTGTAGCAACATATTTAAAACATAGTAAGATAGAGACACAGCACAACCTATTTGAAGACTCATGTGTTGTAGCAAGTTAAAAACCATATAAATGACTGAATGAATGAATGGTCCTTGTCTGCTGATGGAAAGACAGCAGAGATGGGGCCAACGGAACCTTCTATGGCAGAGAGTCCTATAGCCTGGGAGCAGCCCCTGAGAAGGCCTCTCCGTATCCTCACCAAGCAGGTCTGTGATGGTGGTGGGAGTAATAGAACATTTCCTAGTATTACCAAAATTAAATGAATGAAAATGGAAACAGTGTTCAAGGGCTCAGGCAATTAAAATCAAGAAAACCACTGCAGTCAACAAGAGCAGAACCAGCATTTGAAACAAATGAAAGGCAGGTAGATAACAGTAAGAATCAGAGGGCCTTGAAAAAGAAACTGACTTCAATTGGGTCTGAAAGACAGCAGGAAGGAAATAGAATAAAAGTATCTCAGGAGACAGTTCGAAAGCCTTTCAGAAGTCCCTGCTCATTGAACCTCTGCGCCATTCTGAACATGAAAAGGATCCCCCTCCCCCAGAAATTCTTAAATTCTGGGGAGGAGGGAGTAATCCATGGTCTCACATAGGATATGACATTCCCTGAAGTAAACAGGACTAGAGACGTGAAGATCTTTTCTAAAAGTAGGATTTTTTTTTAAAGAAGAAAATTGGAAAAAAATGGGAGCAAAATCCTTTCCCTGTTTAATTTCCTTAGAACTTCATATCACTAATCGTAATGTAGGCTGGTAATCTGAATGTGGTTTGTAAACAAATTGTGACTTGGTACAGCAGCTTCATCTTCCAGAGCCGCCCCACACAGAGTACATTACAGTGATCCAATCTGGAAGTCATCAAATGTCTATGACAATGGCCAGGTTACTTTTTTTTTTTTCACAGCAAGTATAGCAAGTGTCAGGGAAAGCTGATTAAGCTGATTGGGTGGTGGTGGGTTGGGGAGCCTGGTTATGCAGGAGCAGTGCAACTTCTAAAGTTACTAATGTGGAGGAGGTGATCCCCAGATCATCTTGGCGGGCATGTTGCCCTTGGAGAGGTTGTATGACTCTCCAGTTCATCTATGGGAAGGAGATGGAGGGGCTGCTCCTAGCTAATAAAGGATTTGCTTGTTTGTTAATATGCTAATTCAGTTTTATATGCCATTCTTCTTCAGCCTAAATCTCTTGGAGAGGTTTCTATAAAGATTTTTTTAAAATTCTGTCAGAAAATGGTAGTCAGATTGTTTTAGAAAATAGAAGTCAGATAAAAACAATATATTAAATAGGAAGAGACAAAAAAGGTGAATCACACAGTCTCCAATTGGTGTTCCAAGGACAATAGTTTTGGCATCAGGAAAGCACCCCAGGAGAAAGCATTGAGGAGCCAGTGTGCCACTTATTGCTCCTGAGTTGTTTGGAAATAGGCTGAAGAATAGTATTGTCTGGTACACCCAGCTCTTTGCTTCTGGAAGCAGTAGACATTTTCAGTGACATATGCTTATTTGGCTCTTCATTAGGAATGAGAACAGGTGAAACTCATTGTCTCAGTGTCTGTTTTTGTGTAAATACACACACTGAGAACAATAGGCACAACAACCAATGCTTGTTGAAGACACCATTTCCTTCTGCACCCAAAGCTACTGAGCAAACATCTCTAGCACACTCTGGAAACATTGGCCAGCTGCCCTCATTAGCAAACAATTGTGGAAAAGAAAAGAAGAGAAAAGAAAATGTCTTCACTTAATAAGTGGCAGCATTATACAGTATAGTTACTTTCACAGATACTGCCTACACCTTTAAGTGCTCTAGGCACCAAAACAGGTTCCTATGTGAATCCTCTTGTCTACTATACTCAAGTACCTATTTTGGCCATTTCTTTCAGTAGGCAAAGCAGGAAGGTGTGAGATGACAGTGGGGTAGCACTATACTTAAAAGCCCCTTATGTTATGAGACCATCATTTAGTTAGCTTGACATTAATCTGGCAGTAGAAAGACTTCTGAGACCTCAGACACAGTAGCAATTCCATCAATAGAACATACAGTTGATAGAGTTAGTAGATAGGTTAGCTTACTCTGTTCATATATCCATTTACTCATAATGCCAACAGCCCTGAAGTGTATATCACAAGCACAGATGATTTGCTGGAGTCCTTGCTGAGTTAATGAAAGGCTTGTACAGGACATGGAATGCTGACATGGTTGGCATCATTTCCTGGAAAGCAGTCCTTTCTAACTGGCTGGAAGCATATTAAGTGCCCTCTGTGGAGGAAAACCTGGAACCAACTGTTTGGCATAGGATGGCAAGCCCTGTGATTCTGGATGGGATCCCACCATCCTGTGGCATGAGAGATGAAGAAACCACTGACTGCAGTGTGATTTGTCCATTAATAAACTGCCAGGAACCTGTTTTTCTTTGGTTTTTAAATTCTCTGGTGATTTGGAAACCTGAATAAACTGTGCAGAGAGGCAAAAGATGTATTGGGAGGGGTTGAGGACAGAGGTGATAACCAATAAAGCAAATGGTGGTAGGAACAGCGAATCTGTGGCTTGTAGGCTTTGTTTGAAGACACTGTGCTGCAAACATACACTTAATTTGGGAAGAGGGTATGGATTTTTAATAGGATTCTCAGTACCCACACCAAGCTATAATTCACACAATTATTTGGGAGAAATCATGAAAATGAAACATATATAAAGCCAATATATTGTTTTCTCTGGAGATCTTAAATGAGAGTGAGAAGTAGTCAGACCATGGTTACAACCAAGATGCAGAGGCTGAGCACAGATGAGGTGACCTATTGGTGGTCTGTGGTATAACAGCTTAAGGAACAGGTATCCATTCATAATCAAGTGCACTTACTAGGAGCAAAAGAGAAGCTGGTGCAAGTGTGAGATTCTTTGAAGCTCCAAGTTGATCTGAGCCAAAGCAGCAAATGTTGCCCCCAGTCCTCTGAATTGTGTTATGTCATACTCAGAGAGAGCCAAGTTGTTTTGCCACTGGAGTCAGGAAATCCCACAGTTGTCCTCCCATTGACTTATTATTTATTTATTCTTTATTGTGTTTTTGCTTGTCAAAGATGAGGGAGAGGCATTTGCAGGGTTTTCTGCCTCCTATGGCAAAATAACATGTATGGCTTTGTGTACTTTGTGCCTTGACTTGGCTGAGTGGGAAATGCCATTTGCACTCAGTCCAAAGAATGTTGTTGTTGTTGGCGAAATCTCTATCTCAGGGGGAAAAAAAACTTGCAAAAAATTGAGAATTCCTGTTACTGGAGGCCCTTAGTGACAGCAGTTCTCATTTATGATATTCCTTGTGTCTTAAAGCCCTCCTCCACCTCTCTTGGAAGTGTTTTGCAAAACTAGAAGTAGGCTTCTGAGCATTTCCAGCTTCATTTTCAGGGACTGGGTCCCAGAGGTGAAAAAATCGATACCAGACTCCTGGAGCTTGCCCACCTCTGGCGTAAAGCCACCTGATTAAGTTCATTCCTGAGATGTGGTTTGAACCACCGTTAGCTATTATGCAGCATCAGTTTCACCATAAACATTTAAACATAAGTGTGTTGCCATTAATATAGACACCTTCTGCTTCTTTTATGTGCTCAGTATCCCTTGAAATCCTGCAGTTCTCTTATTCATACCCATGAAACATTTTTTCTTCCCTGTTTTTAATGATAAAATATTCCCAGATCCTTTATGTATCTGTGTTGTTATGTGTAATGTCTCTTAGCAGTGATGCATTCCTCTTGCCCATGAAAGGGTTAAGCTTCTAAAAGTTTAAATTTTGAAAAGCTAAGAAGAAATGCAAAGAAGAAAATAAGCTGGCTTTGAGATTTCAGAGGCTTTCAGCTTAAACATAGGTCCTGTTGGCTGGGCTATTCTTAGCTCCTTTGAGCAACACATGCTCTCTCCAGCTATCATTTGTGAATGTGGTATTCTGTTCTTAAAAGGAAAATCTCTTTGAGTAGCAACTAGGCTCTCTTGTTATAACCAAGAAAGGAAAGTAGCAGGAGGGCTGTCCATGGGAGACTGGACTTGAGTCAATAGCAATTAATCAAAATGAATAATTTGTAAAATGTATCCTTTACTTGGGATTTGGTGCCTAGAGATGCTAAAGGAAAGGATGGGTGAGAGGGAACAGGTGATGTGTTGGGAGCCAAAATAAACATTCAACCCGTTAGTTTTCCTTAAATGTCCTTGTGCGACAGATGGCAGACTGATTTTGTTTAACACGTCAAGGCAGCATCTATAAAAGCAAATGAGGTTTCTTTCTTGTCTGTCTGAAGGCACTTGATGTTGTTGCCACTAGTGTTTTCTTAAAGCTTCTCTGGATCAGAAAATTCTTTCTCTCTGTGTGTGATATGTGCCTTTTTACCCTGCCCAATTTACATGCATGATGATATAATTTTTGGGTGGGGCATACTTGAAAGCATCTAATACATACACGGCCTGCGAGTGCACTGTTGTTTTCTATAGCACAGGATGGAATTGGATCACCTGTACATGACTATGTGTGTTGTAGCTTATGAATGCATGGTCTATCCAAGTGTGCCTATGAACCGATGCTTTGTAGGATGGGATGGCACAATCTTGCTCTTATAGAAAGTAAAAAAGTATAGGATAGTCTGGGAAAGCTTATCCATTTGGGGCTACTATCATTTGCAGAAGAGATTACTACGTTATGGTCCTTTATTCTGCAGAGTCACACTTAAGCATCATATCCAGAAACAGAACTATAGGAAGGACTGTGGCAGGGGTAGGGTGGCCAGGCTCATGGTTTTTCAGGCTCTGTAGCACGCAGGCTTGGAGCTGTTAGCCCAGGTGACAGAAGCAGATGCAGGGCCCAAAAATAGACAGGGATCAGAAGTGCCAAGGAAGAGAAGAAAGCCAAAGAGAAGGAAGAGATTGGAAACTCTTACTGCTCCCAGAAGTCCCTAGCCAATGTGGTCTCTAAGTCATTGACAGTCAAAATGAAGCAGGGGTAAAGTTCAAAGATAATAATGGAGGATTTGGAGAATATCTCAGGTGTGCAGTTAAAGCCAAACAGGAGTTTGGCAATGAGGCAGTGCCCTATTGAACTGGAGAGCTAGCTCTGAGACCATGGTTTAATAGAAGCTAAGACAGCCTCAGGGTCTGCTGACTGGATGCTCAGACCAGCTGCTTCTGTCACCCAGATAGCAGATTTGAAGGCCAGAACCCAGTTTTCCAAGGTTGTGGTAGGTACAGCATTGAAACATTGGGTCTAGGTTCTAGAAGCCCTACTTCATGACTGTCTCATCATTGGTACCCTGTGGAAGCAATGCAAGTGGGCCAGGCTCATTCCTCAGTGATGTCTTGTTCTTGACCCTGACCTCAATTGGAAACCAGTGTGGCACCTTGGAGCAAGGTAGGTGAGCAGATGCAGCACTTTGGAAAGATCCAAGGGACCAAGTGGCTTCAATAGTATTTGGAACCTGAGTGAAGCATTTTATTTATACTTCCCTGGCCCTTTCTCTTCCTTGAGAAGTAGAAGGCCTTAAAGGGGAAGTCCTCTGGCTTGGAACCAAAGTGCAGTCCCTTTTCTGATAATTCATTCCAGACCTGTGGCCTGCATTGACAAGTTGGCATTGTGTCGGAGATAGTTGGTTCTTTGATAGATGTAGCTTCAGAGGGTATGGACCTCAGAAGCACAGACTCAGAGGTTCCTTGAACAGGCTCAGACACAGTACTACTGTCAGGGCACATCATAATGTTGCTTCCCATACTTCTTCCTTTTTCACTGCTGTTCTAATGGATCTCCCCCCATCTGAGTTAGAGAAGTCCCACTTAGTTTCATAGGACACCATAAATTGACGGTAGGCATGATCTGGAGCCCAGACATTTTTTATTATTTATTGTATTTACATGATTTTTATATTGTTTGATACAATGTAGTCTCTGAGCAATTACTGTGGGAGATAGGTGCACTGAGACATGCTTAGCCCTCTTTTTGCTTGTGGTTCTGGGCAGACAATACTTTCTCTCATATGAGAATAGTCACTATCTGCCATTTGGATGCAGTGCTATGCTGTGCTGTCTTGTGTCCACTTATCCTTCCATCTGTCAAAGATTTGCATCTTGTCTTCCTCCCAAAAAATGGGACTCAAGGCTGCTTTGGGTGTGAGTGGAGAAAAATATAAACCAAAATTAGGAACACAATTTAAAAATCAGCAATAAAAATTTAAAAAAATACATTGCCCACTTAATTTGTTTTAATATTGTTAATAGTTTAATTATTTTTAATGTTGATCTTTTATATGTTTTTAACTATGTTGTGGTCATTTTAATTTGTAAGCCACCTTGAGTCCTAGTCCTGGAGAAAAGATGAGATGCAAGTGAAATTAATCACCACCGCTACCGCTACCAGCTGATTGCCCTGAAGCGGAGTGGGGCAATTGTAGCATCCTGAAGGCTTTGTTTTGATGTCTTTGAACCCTCCAAACTCCCCTGACCAACCATTTGCTGGCCACTAAATGGTGAATTGCTCTTACAAAGCAGTGGAAACCCACTTTTTAAATAGGTTGCAGGCCCTCCTTGCACTGGTTAACTTTTTTTTTTGAAAAACAATTTCTTCAATTGACAAAGTGGACTTCTGGTTTTATTTTGAATTTGGAGGACATTTTTGGCAATCCATGCAGACCCAGACGGTTCTAGGGGGCTAGAAATTTGGGGCCTGTATCCACTGCAGATTCCCCACTCCTGCTTTCAGTTTTGGTGGCCAACTTGTTGAGCCAGTTTTGCTGAGCCACAGCTCCCATCATTCCTCCACTGGCTGTGCTGACTAGGGACTGATGAGCTTGCAGTCTAACCACCATCTGGAGGGCCACTAGTTGTCTACCTCTGCTATAAGATCACTCACTGATCTTCATGCCTTTATCTGGGTCTTCCTAGTCCTAGTTAAGTGCTCCAGTTCCTACACCACATTGACTTTTTTTGTGGTCTGTGGAATCGTGCTGTGCAATTGCAAGAATAGTCTTCTGTTTTGGCTCCAATAAATCTTTTCCTTATAACTCCACCAGCTCACCATCCTTCCCTCTTAGGAATTTTCTATGGTTTGTGTGCTGAAGTAGCTGTTACAGCATATGCGTATGCATAAATTGTAACATAATTGTTATACTTACTGAATTAGGAGCCCTAGGGACATTAACTGCTGCTTTTTCAGCATTGAAATGCAAGCAAGATAACAGCAAGATGAGAGCAATGTAGAGCAGAGAATTAGCTGATGTGCAATGCTAGAAAGTGGATGTTGAATCTAATGTAATCAGACCTGGATTAGGAATGGACTATCTCAAGTAGTGATGCTTTTCTAGGTCAGCCTTTTATGTACCTATCATTACAACCCTGCCTTAATTTTTCCAGCCTGCAAGTGCTATTTGACTTTGGATTTAGCCCTTTGAATAATTTCTCCTCAGTCTATTTTACTTTCACATCTATTGCACACACAGTCTACTTACTCTTTAAACTAGATGTTTACTGCTTTGCAAATGTGTGGATGCATAACAAATGAATAAAAGAGTTTCCTTCCAAAGCCATGAAAACCTAGATTTTGTAGAAAAGAAATGGAAGTAATTTCCATCACTGATATCAGTAGGATTGCAAGGAAATATTGCAGTATATCTTTTAGTTTCTAAGCAGGAAGGCTTCTGTTTGAGGTTCCTACTAATCAGTCATGCCAGTTTTTCTCTTTTTCTTTTTTCAGCTGATACTCAAGATTTCTGGGTGATTGAGTTTGTTTAATCCTCATTTGATTATTTGTGCCATTTTTGGCACCTCAAATTATTCTTTTTCTTTCTTTCACAAATACTGGGCTCTCTGTGAGATTGGAAGTAGCTATTTACAGATAACTAGCTACTTGTAACTAAATAAGCTTGTGTGTAATAACAAAGTGATAAGTATCTGTAGTTACAATTTTAGCTTACCGTTTTAACCTAAGCTACACTTTTAACCTTACAGTTTTAACCATAACTTCATGACTTTTTGTGTTGTAGTGGTAACTTTTTAATTAAATAGTTACAAGGATGTGGTGGAGGTATATGACTTGATTCACATGCTGGTTTTTGCTGTGCTTCATACTTGGTTCTGGATGTTGAGGCAGTAACGAGGTAGATAGGATGAGAGGCCAGTAGCTTGTAGGTTTTTTTTTAACTAAATGACAGTAACTAATTTAATTTTGTTAGAGAAAAATATTATAACTACACTGGTAACTAACTGCAGGGTTTTGTGGGTTTGGAAAGGTCATTGCAAGTGATTACTTATAAAAGTAACTTTCCAAGCTATAGTTCTCTGGATACCTCCTTCTTAATTTGTATCAGGCCCATTAACTCAATTTCCTTTGGTATTCCCTACTTGAATTGGGACTTAGAAGGAAAGTTAATACTATCAGTTTTCATAGTTTTTTAAATAACAGCATAACCAAAAGCTGCGTTGCTGTGTAGAGGGTAGTTGCAGTAAAAAATTAAGAATGACTGTGGAGAAAGGCCAGTAGTGAGGAAAGTCAGAGTAACAATGAAGAACAATGAAGAAATACCTATAATGAAAAAACTACCTAAATCAGGGGTGGGAACTGTTTAGGCTGTGGGTTGCATGTACCCAGCCCACGTCTTTTTGAGGCTACATAAAACCCTGAAAGCAAACTGTGCCGTGGAATTGCAGTGGCAAATCACACAGCCACAACCCATGCAAAGAAAACAACAGTGGATTTTTGTGATTGGTTGATGAACTCTGTCAGCAAAACACTATAGTATGTTTAAAGGAAATAAAATGATTACTTTAAATACCCCCCACCACCACAACATTTCGCCCATGAGGGATCCTGAAGAGATAAAATTGGACCCCAGATCTACTGGATTTGCCCATGCTAATGTAAACAGTGGGTTTTTTATGCACTTTGTTTCAGTAAAGGCTATTTCAGTCACAACATTAGTAGAAGGTTGTTGGGAACAGAGTTGGCCTAGATCAGTGGTTCTCAACCTGTGGGTCCCCAGATGTTCATGGACTTCAGCTCCCAGAAGCCCCAGCCACCATGGTCAATGCTCAGGGCTTCTGGGAGCTGAAGTTCACAAACATCTGGGGACCCACAGGTTGAGAACCACTGGCCTAGATGGACCAAGGTCCTCATTCTCTTTAAAACAGATGTTCAAAGGCTCTGTAGCAATTATGGATGAAGACCAAACAGGGTAATTTGGAGGCCAAAGAGAATGGGGAAATCTTCCATGTTTGCTAGAGTCAGGGGCACAGAATCCTTGCAAAAGTGGAAAAATCACAATATCAAAATGTGTGTGTGTGTGTGTATGTCTGAGGGGATGGTGAGGAGAATTGGCACCCAGGGTCCAAATTGGATCAGGGAAAGAGGGTGGGTCTGCATGGTAGCCTTGTACTTCCTTCCTCACGCCCATCACTCTCCTTGGGTGTGGGGGGGCATCGAGAGGACATTTGTAGGGCTGAGAAATGGGGCTACAAGCCATCCCTAGCTGGCCAGACAGTGACTAGTAGTGGTGGTGGTGGAGGACGACGACAATGATGATGACTAGAGACTGGTTTTGAAAGGGCTGCACGACTTGGTCAGAGCCGCCAAGAGGAAAGAAAGGTTCCCCCAGAAAAGAGGCACCTGAGGTGGAGGGGCGGGGGTTGAAGAAACTTGCAAATAATAAAATCCGTGAAGTAAAACCCGCAAACATAGAGGGTCAACTGTATTGTTCTATCCCCAGTCCTACCAGCATCTGTTGGAAGGGGAAGAAGGGTGATGCCAAAGGGTTCTCCTCACTCCCAGTACAACAGAATTTTCAAAGTCTTTCCCTCCAGTGGTCACATTGGGAGGGAATTTTTCTACATCAGCCCCAGGCTGGTGCAGGCAAACAGGATTGTTTGGGCTCTTTTCTAGAAAATGCCCACACTAATGCAGCAAAATTTCTCCCCTGCAGCCCCCCTCACCCAAAAGAGAATTCCTCTCCACATATGGAGGCCGGTGCAAGGTTACCTCTGCTACATCTGAACATCACCATCTCCCTGGCATCAGATGGGGATCTTTGGTTTAATCTCCAATAGGTTAAACCAAAGGTTTCACAGCACTAAAGATGTGGATTGTGAGTTGGAAGAGAGGTATGAGTATAGAAGGCTGCAGTGTAACAGGCTTGCAGGCATTAGAGGAATGAGGAAAAGTGAGCAGAACTGATTTAGGAAAGCAGAAGCTCTTGTCAAGATGGTGGCTTTGGGGGAGGAATAGTTATAGTCAAGGATATTTTGGCCTGCTGGTAGCACTTTCCAATAGCTTGACCACAGTCAGGTATGCTGGAATGCTTTGTGGGTTCTTCTTCTTTTTTAAAAAAATCAAATTATGTAAAGGGTACACATAAAGCATGACAAACAAATTGATGCAAACCATAAGATAAACCCCAAAACTCACAGCACCAGGCTTATTAATGGTTATTTTAAAAATCAGTAACATTTCCCAAGCTTTTATTGATAGTGTTGATGTTCCCATACCTTTCTCTGACTTTTTTAATACAAGTTCCTTCATTTCTACTCCCATGATATGAAAATTATAAGACTCTCTCTCTCTCCTTCCCCCTCCCTCCCCCTTCCTGCCTCTGCTCTTTCTTTTTGAACAAAGAATACCTGTGAGTATATTCCTCTCCTCCCTACATGGCTCTTTCTCTCTTCTCCATGGAAACTGATAGTAGTAGTAGTGATCATACTACTACTAATATTAAGTGGTAAAATATTTAAAAATAACTAAATACATAAATAAATAAACATGGTAAAATAGCATGATCACAAGCAAAAGAGATGAGATAAACATATGTGAAGCCAAGGCTTTCTCCAAGGTGTGGATAGGAAAGATGTCGGTGGATACAGACAGTAAACAAGAGAAAGGAATCTGTGAGCTGGAACCTGACTTTCCCCATTACTAGGGAGACAAATATTCTAGAAGGTGAACCAAATAGATACACTTTTGCCTACTGAAGAGTTACCCACTCTGATGCATAAGTCTGACAGTGTGAGAGTGGGCTGTGGTTGCTCAAGGAAGAATGTGTGTAGCTGAACCAACACATGTTGAGTGTGCACACCTAGGGTCTGTGCCAAATGCTTAAACTTGTGGAGTTTGGGCATGGAATCAACAGATGAAACTGTAACTCCTTTTCCCCACTCATGAATTTTGAATAACTGCTTTAAGGACTTCATGAATGCTATGGTGCCTTAAAAGCTACCAGATATATTGTGGCATAAGCATTGGTGGAACAGATGAACCATGAAGTGCATTAAAGTGGTCACTTAAGTGGGTAGATATGTAACTCAGAATTTATACACCCAGCTCATGTAGTTTGGGATATATTTGTGGCCCAATAAACCTTTAAGTTACTTTTTTTTTCTTTTTTTAAATCATTTTATTCAATTTCACATATAAAACAAACAATTGTTACTGTAATAGTACATGACATATTTTTGATAAACCTTTAAGGTACTTTCTAAACAGACAAGGCACCAGTGGTACCTTGAGTGCACTCTTTGAAACAGTGCCATGGTGCTAGTGCTACTCCTTACCAGTGCAGGACTGTGTGAATCACAGACCCTGTGAGCCAGTCAAATAGATGTTATAGAGCTGCTCCTATGTTTAGGACTCTTTTCCTGTCACTACATATTCCAGTGTATGCCACTTTCATCTCATGAGTGGTAAAGCTGGCATTATGTCTCACTGTTGGCATAGGTACAGTTCCCTCCTCCCTATGCAGTCACTGCAACTTTTGTGCTTAATGCAACAGACAGGTGTGGCAGTGCAGTGGTTTGTAGGATTGCAGTGTTAAGTGATTTAGTGAAAGAACAAGTGGCAAATTCCATTGTAGAATAAATGCATTTAATTATTATTGATCCTGACTAAATTGGGGTTGGCTGTCCCGTGTAGTGACTTTGCACAACCGATTAGCTGCATAGGTTAATCAAACACTCACCCTCTGCCTGTCTATCTATCTTCTGCTGTTGCAAATGGACTTTGGAGATGAGAACATAAAATATTAATTGATTTTAAATTTAAAAAAAGCAGTTCATTCAATCTGAAATATTTCTAATTGTGGGATTTTACTAAGGTGGCATTTTAGCATTGCTCATTAAAGTAGAATTCCCCCAACCTCATGCTGCAGTGTCAAAGAAAGATGGTCATACATCTTTTATAGCAGTGTGTAATTCACAATTCAATCTTAAGAATGCTTAATCCTAAGCAAGTTCTATTGTGTTCATTGGGAGTTACATCCAGGCAAATGTCTGTGTGATTACAGCCTAGGATACTTATATAAATAAGCAGCAGGGCTGGTCCAACCATCAGATGGAATGAGGCATCTGTCTTGGGCAGCAGATTTCAGCAAAACAGAAAGATAACAAATTATTAGTACTGGGAGGTTGCAATCAGCCCTTCTGAAAATTTAGCAAAGTTCATGTGCTTGTTGACTCTGCCTAGCACATAGAAATTAAACAGCTGACTTTCCCAGCCACTAGGGAGAAAAATATTTATTTCTGCCAGGTAGGCAGCTCTTTAGTACAAAAACCTGACCATGAAATATGTAAATATGGCATCCCTGTGGACTGAGTGCCATTTGTTTGTTTCTGTTTTGAATGGTCAAATGTTTTGGGTTAGGCATGATAAACAGAACTGGCTTAATTGGTGGTTATTGGAAACTGGGAAAATAGTCAGAACTAAATTGGTTTAGAAGTATCTTTTTATATTTGGCTCAGCAGAGTAATATGATATAGCCGACTTAAAAAAAAAGTAATAGTCTTATTAAAGAAGCATATTGCCACTGCACATTATTTAACTATTTTATTTTTGCCCATCTTAATGGCATAACTTTTTTTGGAAAAAAAAAGGTTCTGTTCCCAGTGAAATATTGAAGATGTCAGCCTCTTAAAAGCCCTGCAATTTGTGTGGCAATTGGCAAATTACAATTAAGTTACACATCCATTTCCTGTCTCTGTTATAGTTTGTTCTTTTATTTAGAGGTGCTACTCTCCTGATCTCATAAAGCCCAGTAGCTAAATGGCTTACAACTAAATTATGCTCAGTTGTCTGGCCACCACATGAGTTAGAAATGGAGCATCCTTGTTTCTCCTTACTTCTGAGGCACTGTGGGATTCTACTAATGATAGGAAACCTCTCTATGCCATTCTGGTTGTGAGGGCATAACAGCACCTACAAGACTTGTTCAGGCATTCAGTTAGGTAGATATGAGAGCATAGAAGATAAAAGGATCAAGGATTTGCCCAATGCCTCTGCACCTGTCCTTAGTTCAATTAAGTGATCTTGTGGCCTAAACATATGTGCTAGGTGACAACCATGCATTCAAGTACTGAATGGTATGTCACCCCTTGTGTAAAACTTATTAATTCTATGGATCTACTCTAATTGGAATAGCACTTGATTTTAGGCTCATTTGTATAGGTTCCCAGATCTTAGGGCCTTTGTTCAGAATCTCTGGTTCTCAAAGGGAGCAATCTTACAAAATGAGCTCTGCCGTGGAAATGACATCTGTGTGTGCCCTGTTTGTTAAACTTGGTGTTTTGTTTTTTTGTTTTTTAATTTGGATATTTTAGTCTGTGAAATTGATGCTTAATATATTTTGTTTAGTGACATTATGCCTAATGTGTCGGGCTTAATGGCATCACCAGGTCCTGTTCCCTTTGACATCACAAGGGATCAGCTCTAAGCCTCAGGCTTTGACCCCTAAACCTCAGGGTCTGGTTTAGTTTTGACCTGGCATCCCTAGTGACCATGTGGAGCAAAAAAAAAAAAAAAAGGGGGGGACATGGCTTTTGTGTGTTGTGGACGAGAGAATTTCAATAGGTATAGGCTATAGCTTGTCATTTAGTTTACACATGATGAAACTCTGTCTTTCAGCCAGGCACTCCATATGTCTATAACACCTATATATGATGCATACTATGAAAAATTGAAGATTGGGCACATAGAAACGTAATGTTTGAAGGCTCTACCCTGGATCCTTGAGCGAAGCTAGTGGGGAAGACCAATATTCTTTTGTATCCAACTGAACATGTGAGCAGTCATTTTGGACATTCACTTTCAACACATGAGCGTTTCCTCATAAGCACATATTTACACTGACCTGCTTCCTTTACAGAAATGAATAGCTAAACTTTGCACACAGTGTGTTTCCATGTGCACATCAGGACCACCTTGCTTATACAAGATCATTAGACTGAAGCACTGAATGTTGAGCACCAAGCATCACTTACATTAACTTTTTTTTTCCTTTCTGTGAGAAGACAGGAAAAGAAGATATGCTTATCTGTCTTGTACAGCAGCCAGAAAAGGCTCAAGGTGAATTTTTTTTTGTTTTTATTCAGAATGTTCTCAGAGCAGTTCATCCAGTATGTTTGCAATGAGTCACACACTGGTCCCAGGTACCACCAGCAGCTGCTAAGCTGCTTGGTGCTGAACCAAGCAAAGGATGATCAATAGAAAGACCCAGCATCTTTCAGCTGCTGTGCCTGCTTTCAAGCTCCTCTTTATTCTCTGCTGTCCAGGCTGACCCTCCATGAAAGACACAAGAGATCTTTGTTTAGGAAGATTCTCTTAACAGATCCTTAGCCCACCTGACTAAATGCTGTCTACTTTGGATGGCCATGTTTCTCCAGGATCCTAGGCAGGGTTCTTTCCCTTCCTCCTAAAATCCTTTTTAGGTTGGAATGACAAGAACTAATCCTGACACTTATCATTATAAAAAGCATGTGCTGTCCATTGAACTGGGTTTGTTTTCTTTGTTCAGCACTCATGGTGTCTCTCAAAACCAAACTTTCCAGATGATAGGGAGGGTCTGGTGAACTTTGTATGAAAGGTAGTTGCCAAGAATGTTGAATCTGACAAAAGCTCCATGTAGTTCTGTATCCATCTAATAATTTCCGGGCCAAGAGTGGGCAACATATGACCTTGCAGAGGTGTTTTGGTCTACAACTTCCATCAACCCTAGCCATGGCAAGGGTTGATGAGAGTTGTAGTTCAGTGCAATCTGGAGAACCAGATGTTGCCCTCTCCTACTCTCTCCAACCAGGTGTTTGACATATAGAACTCTTCCACTCAGAACTTTAAATAGAAATACATTATTAGACCGCCCCTGCTTTCATTTCTGGCATATGTATTTGATAGAAGCACATGATTCTCTAACCACAGTACACATCAACTTAGCATGTACAAGTTTCCTTATATACAACTCTTAGCCTGTGATTTTCAGTGAAAGAACCAGGAGATAGCATACTGAAGTTAAACCATTTATTAAACCATTTAATAGTGCGTCACAGAAGCTCTATTCAGTCATTAAGTATTTTTTCTGAACTGATAAGGAGAGAGGAGTTTTAATCTAGTTGCTAGTCCTATCAAGATTAGACCCCTTGAATCAGTGGGGTCTACCTGAGTGCTCACATACCATTAACCAATTGGTTCTGTGGGTCTACTCTAGTTGGGACTAGCAATTGGGTTTAGGCCAGGGAATGCTTGTCTCTCTTGCTGTATTCCCAACTCCATTGGCTTTTGCTATCCGGGGAAAGAACTCCATATGACCGAGAAACTTGGAGAATTAGGCTGCCAAACTCATATGGAGGGCTTCCATATGTAGTGGAGGCTCTCTTGTTTAGGCCCTCAAGTTCCACATATAGAAAGGCAGGGAAAAGGACAATGGTGTGGGTGAGGCTAGCATGCAGTGTAAACTGTAATGCTTGCTGTGAAAGCATTATAAAATGATATCAATGGAGACTGAAATGTGAAAGAAACTAGAGAGACTATGGGCCTTTCTGCATTACACTGTTATAGTGCTATTACTTCACTTTCAACATCCTGTGGAATCCCGGGGTTTGCATTTCAGGGAGGGGCATTTAGAATTCTCAGCCAGAGAGCTCTTTGGCCTCAGCAAACTACAAACCCCAGAATTCCACAGGAAGTTGAAAGCGAAACGAGAGCACTTTAACGGTGGTGTAGTGCAGAAAGGCCCTATAACTCTTATTATAATTGATCACAGAAAGTCTGACACCCCGCTCCTAAGTTTCTCAGGTAGATGCAGCTCTCTGTTTTGTCTCATGGAATTGGTGAAATTAACTTTTGTTGTACATTCCATCGAAGGTCACTAGCTCTCCTATATGACAGAAATTGTATTAACTTGGTCCCGATGGCTGACTATGTTACATTTTAGTGCTGAGTGCCCACATCCTTGCCTTTGGTGTGGCAACATATCTGAACCATCTTCTTTGATTTTTATGCTTTGCAAAGGAGATCCTTTAGTTGTTGTGCATTGTTGTGAAAAGAGTTGCCATTTCTGTTGCTCAGGGTGCTTCCATTTCATATGACTCCACCCGCTTCCTTTGTGTGCTGCCATTAGAGAGCACTGCCATTAGGGAGCATCTGGCATTCAGTGTGTCCTAGGGCTCTCGGATGTCTGTTGAGCAGAGGATGTGCCATTTCCTCCCTGTTCAGGTTCACATGGGGTTCTAAGTTGCATGATTCCAACTAAAAAGCTGTAGGGGTTAGGCAGATTAAACAACAACAACAACAGCTCTCTATTCAGAGTTTGAGAATATTATGATGGTGGCCGCTTTTCCAGGGTTGCGCTTACGATTTAAAGAAATGGCTTGCCTGCTAAGTATTCTTGCTATTCTTAGGTATCTATCTTTAAGGATTCTTGTGGTCTTAAGTGTTCTTAAGTCAGCAGGAATTCATGTCCTGCTAAAATAAATGCAGTTTGCTTCAGTGCTGTGGGATTCAGGCTGGGCTGTAAAATATAGTATCACCATATTGATCTAGTTTAACACTGGTTCCTTCAGTACAATATTTTTTGAGCTGTCTTCCTTTGGCAACATTTTCACCAACATGTGTGAATTCACACTTGTCTCCCATAATCCCAAAGTATTAGAAGAGAACTCTGAGGCAAATTCTAAGTCAAACACACATTCACATTGGTCAGGTTTATGGGCCTTTGATATTGCTGCCATCTTCCTCTTCTTCCTCATTCTTCTTCATATTCATATTTTTCCTTCTTCTTTGACTCAAAGAAATTACAGAAATTACAGAAATTAAAGCAGTTACAGATAAAGATACATATGGGTGAAAACATACAAAAAGTTACTGCTAAAAATGTTATTTTGCAGAACAAGGAACAAATTAAAAGCCATTAAAAAAGAAGGAAGTCAAAACAATACTGTACACTGTTTAAAAAACCTTCCCTTATAGACAGTATAAAGCCAAAACCATAGTGGCAAGAAAAATAAACTTCACCTGCCAATGGAAGGTCAGCAAAAAGAGAGCCGTATAGATTCCCTAGGAAGGGAATGTACCATGCATGTGTCTGCTGCATGATCTATACTTATGGCTGTGGTTATCCATTTCACACAACTGTCAATTTGAAATCCATCTTAAATTTTTATATGCATGCACATTGCAAGCAATTTGTGTCTACAGAGTGATTCTACAAAGATAATGCCTTTTCCTTGATGGGCCAAAAGGGTGAATGCTTGTTCATGTGTAGGGGATGCAATGGAACACTTTATCCAGAAGATGTTAAACCTCTTTTTCACAGTCATTTCAGTTTTGAAAGCTAGTAGCATGTTCATGTTCAAGGCACCTCTATTTGGGAGTCGCTTGCTGCCCCGATCTTGAATTCTGCTTAAGTTCTCCTTTCCCCATTCATTCTTTAAACCATTACCTTTTAACCTTGCAACCAAAAAGGTATCTGATTTGTGTGGCCATCTATTTGTGAAACTTTGGTCTTTCAGAAATAGGTCAGAGATACTGCTTCAGCTATAAATGTCCTCAGAGTTGGATGCAGATCAGGAACATACTTTGCATCGAAGGTCCACCTCTTGTACTAGTATAGACTACAAAACATCCTGATGCATTCTGGCAAACAGCCATTATTCCAGGGCCAAATTATTTTTGTTTCTCATCTCCCCCATTGTAAGTCTTGTGTTACTTTGAGCTTCTAGCACTGAAGATAATCTTTTAGCTCATTAAGGTCATGGTGCCTAGTTACAGCTGTGGAAGGGATTTAACAATGAAATAAGGAAGCTTTCATTCATTTTTCCCCTGCAGACCACAAACAGAGATGAAAGATGCTTATTGGGGCAGAAAAAAAAGGAAATCTTGCATTGCACAAATTAATGTTTAAAGAACCAAAATAGTGTAACACAGGCGTTGAAATGCACCTTGAAATGGAATACACAGTAATACAGTAATATAAATTTTGTAACCTTTTATTTTTAGGCCAAAAAGGGGATTATAAGATGTCAGAATACTTCTTTTATTGTCCTAGCTTTTACAGAGTCAACCTTTTTATTCTTTTCCCACTGAAACGTACCTATTATGGGAACAAGAAAATGTTTCTCTTGCGCTTGGAAAAAGAAGAATCTCGAAGCTCCTTTGGCCAAAAGAATTGAAGAGAGTTTACTGAAAATAAAAAGCAGAAGGATTTTGATTTCAAGCCCATATACATTTTTAAAGGAAGGGGGCTTATTTGGCTCCATTATTAACCTTTCAGTGTTTTGATACCACAGGAGGAGGAAGATCATTGAAGTATTGGAGCAGCCAACATGAAGATGGCTTTAATGAACATCTTAGTTCAATCAAATTTAAAGGCACAAATAGATCCCGTATCTTCCACTCTATAACACAGTAAAACAGGTCAAGCTGACTAGCTAACTAGGTTGCTGTTGTTATCCACTGTCAGTTCAGCTTTGACTTATGGTGACCCTATGAATGAGAGGTCTCCAAGAGATCCTCTTAGTAACAGCACTGCTGAGACTTGCAAACACAATGCCCTGGCTTCCTTTATTTAGCCAATTCATCTGTTAAGTGGCCTTCCTCTTCTTTTGCCATTGTTAGCTTTTTGCTGCATCGTTGTCTTTTCTAGTGAGTCATGTGTTATTGGCACTCAGGGGACCAAGAAAGTCTATTTGGCTTGGTCGCAGATGAGCCCTTAGGTTTCCGCAAAAGGTTAGTGAGCGGAAGCGATATGGTGGCGAAATCGTCGATAAAGTTCCATAGAAGTTTGCAAAGCCAAGAAACTGCTGGAGCTGCTTCAAAGTTTTGGGGGTGGGCCATTGCAAAATGGAGTTAATCTTAGAAGGGTCCATTTTCAGGGAGTTATCTTGAATCCTGTAGGCCAAGTAATCGAAAGCTCGAGTGTCAAATTGGCATTTCGATAAATTAACAACGACATTATTATCAATCAGGAGTTGAAATACCACGCGAACCAAAGATACATGAGACTCCATGGAATCGGCATAAATTAAAATGCCGTCCAAATAAATCAGAACCCCCTGAAACAATAAGTCATGAAAAATAGAGTTCAAAAACATCTGAAAAACAGATGGTCCAGATTGTAACCCAAAAGGAAGAACAGTCCATTTAAAATTACCAAAAGGAGTAGCGAAGGTGGTCAACCACTCAGAGTCCGGGTCCATTCGAATTCTATGAAAAGCCTCTTTAAGATCTAGCTTGGTAAAAAATTTCCCTTGAACCAGATGGTCTAATACTGTCCTTATCAGGGGGATAGGATAACAGTTAGAAGAGATGAGTTGATTAATTGCAGATTAGTTTACTACCAGCCTAGGATCAGCGTTGGGGTCCTTTCTCTTCCGGAAAAATACAGGACTTGCTGTGGGGGCTGTAGAAGGCTTGATAAAGCCATGAGCCAAATTTTTGTTTAGGAACTTCTTAAGGGCAAGGAGTTCTTCTCGGCCCGTCGGGTAAATTTTTGGCTTAGGCAGTTTGGCCCTCTCCATCAATGTCAGCTTACAGTCAAATTCTCTGTGTGGGGGCAATTTGTCGGCCTCCTTTTCGTGAAAAGCCTTTTGAAGGTCCCGGTGGTGTGAAGGAATCTGTTGCAATTCCTCATAAGAAATAGAAAGGGTTGAATCTGCAGAGGATATAGTATCAGCAGTCCAGTCTATTTGGGGGTTATATTTGCGAAGCCAGTCAATTCCCAAGACCAATTTGAACTGCGCCGCTTGGGGAACCAGAAAGCGCATCTTGTACTTGTTTTTACCCATTCGGAACACAACGGGCTCGGAAATCTTGTCAATAACTCCTCCAGTCATTGGTGACCCATCCATTTGCGTTAATTTGATGGGACGTTTCAAAGGGTCATAAAGAAGGTTTAGCTTCCTGGCCAATTTGGGGTGCAACAAACTTCTGGAGCAGCCAGAGTCAATTAGAGCCCAATGAACGTGCAAGGTCCCATTTCCACCCATAAACTTGACAGTGGCGAATAAATGGGGAACTTTACGAGTACTTACAACGGTTTCCGCGGCGCTCCAAACGTCGCAGCCGGTTTCAGAGTCCCCGTCTCTGTCAGATGATGACGACGATGAAGTTTCCTCTACAGGAGCGGAGTCCCCAGTCGCTGCCGCAAGGTCCTTTGGATTGCGTTTAGGTGACAGTCTGGCAGCCGCGGTCTTATGTGTGGTTCCTCTAAACTTGGGGTCGGGACGTTCTCCCTTAGTCCCAGCCAGGGCTTGGTTTTTGGGACAGTTATTGGCGAAGTGACCCGTCTTGCCACAGTTGAAGCACATGCCCAGGTGGAGGTGTTTGTCTCGTTCCTCGGCGTTGAGGAAGGGGGAGCGGCTAGAACGTCGTTTTGGCGTGTCCTGCCGCTGTCGGGCCAGCTGTACCGCCTGAGTTGTTCCTTCCACATCAGCAGCTAGCCTGATCCAGCCTATCAGGGTTTGCGGGCTGGCCTGCATTAGGCATCCGCGTAGTATATCAGGATTTAGTCCATCTTTGTATAATTCAATAAGAATCTCATCATTCCACGGGACTTTGGTGGCCAGGTTTCTGAATTCACGGGAATACGTTCCCACATCATTCCCGCCTTTCTTCATACATTTTAGTTGATATTTGGTTTTCTCCAGCAGATAAGGGTCTTCGAAACGTTCGCGCAGGTGGTTCATGAAGAGCTGCAGATTTTCAGTTTCTGGGGCACGGGTGTCGTATAGATTCGCCACCCAGTCAGCAGCCAGACCTTTCAATCTCTCGCTGAGGTACCGAATTCGGGCCACATCATCCTGTAACAGATGACCGTAATCAATCATGAAATTATTTGCCATAGTCATAAAAAAAGAGAGTTTCTTCCCCTTCCCGTTGAAAGACGCTTTCAGTTCTCCAATATTTCTGAGTAGCGAGGGTGCTGGTCCTGGCCAGGCTGGTTGCTGGGGTGGACCAGCGGCACCTGCCGCTGGAGCTGCAGCTCGTGGTTCCCGTCCTAGTGGTCTCCCCACCTGCGATGGACGGATGCGCATCTCGCGTAGCATGGTCCTGAGTTCCAGTATCTCCTCATTTTGTCTCAAGTCTTGTTTCCATGTGGGTTATCTCCTCCAGAAGGGATAGGTCCATCGCTGAAGTATCCCATCTATCAGCCCGCCTGTGTTGTCTCCGCGACATACGTGGCTTCTATCCCCAGGCCCAGCTCTGGCCACTTGCAGGGGTTCCCATAGCCTCGGTCGGCCGTACGTTTGCCATGGTACCCCTGGGCACTTCGGTCTCTGCAGCTCTGTCAGATTCTGCGGATGCTCGCTCTTCCTCAGTAATCGACTGGTCCATTACTTGGTGCATCTTTGAAAATTTTTTGAAAGGATTCTCGAGCTTTCTGTCAGGCACAGATTCACGCTCACACATAGTCAATAAACTGGATAGAAGTTTTATTGAAACATAGTGGGTGATGCTGTCTTGCAGGCGTTAAAGCTTGAGAATGGGATTTGCTTCCCACACTTTACATTTAAACAGGCAACTTCGCAGGACATAACCATCAAAGGTCAAGCGGCCCTAAATCACCATGACTACTATCTGATCTATCTGTTCCTATGAAACTCTAGCCAGAAGGAATATTCTGCATATGTAAATACCCTAGCAGTTTACTATCACTATTCCTTCAGTCTATTGCTATACTAGATCAATTAATATATATATGGCACCCGACAGTTATGGTATGTCCAAAGTATAGTGGCCTCAGTCATATGGCTTCTGGTGAGAGTTCCAGCTTGGTAAGTCCTAAGATCCATTTGTCTTTTTGGCAGCTTATGGTATCTTAAATCTCTCTCAACACTTTTCAAATGAGTTGACGTTTTGTCCTGTTCATTTGCTTCACTATCCAACTTTCACAGCCAAACACAGATCAGAAATAATGTGGTATGGATGATACTGACTTTGGCGTTTGGCATTTCTTGCTTCTTTATTTTAATGTTATATGTGAAATGGAGTTGTACTTCAGTAAATAATGAAACAAAGGTCTTGTTTCAAATTACTGGGAATATAGCTGATTCCAGAGGTTATCTGTGCACATAGCAAAATTTCATCAACAGATATAGTTAACATTCTTAAGAATTTTTATTTTGTAAATCTAGTTTCTTTGTTTTTGGTAATCAAGAGTTAAGAATGTGTTGAAGTTTGTTTCCTTCCTTTTTTGCTACAAGAGTAAAATCTATACAGGAGCTCCATTTGTATTTGACACACCCACTGTGCTGATGTTTCTTCCACATGTAACTGCTGATCATCCAGTGAAGAATACACATAGTGTCTCCTGCTTTTCTGATCCAGTCAGGTTCCACAGATACTCCAGTCTGTAGTGGTGTAAACGCAGAAGACCTTAGAGGAGTTAGAAATGTCATATATGCTTTATAATTTGTATTTATAGTGTGCCCGAATGCCACAAATTATAATGTAGGGCTGCAGATGGAAGAAAACTGGAATATCACGTTGTCATTTCAAGTTCCTTTGACCACCCCCTCACAAAAAAAATTTCATATGCATCGGCTCAGTTACGTAGTAATACAAGTTTTAAAATAAAAAGATTCACAGCTACAGAGCTGAGCTGGTGCACATAGAAAGTCAGCTATGGCTGACTGACTAACTTTCTTTTTGAAAGGGAGGAAATGGAAGACAAGTATAGATTCTTCTACTCTGAGGTCAGAGATGGGAAAAATATTTCAATATGTTTGGTGATTTTAAAGCCACTTCCGCTGGTAAGTTACAACACTGCTAGGATGGAACCCATTTCACCCAACAGCACATGGAAGCTGCAGTCACTGGGAAATGGTCTGGAAAAAACATAATGAGCGAAGAGTATTCTAAGGAGACTATATTATTATTTTGTATCTTTGTATACTGACTGACTGACTTTCTTTAAAAAAAACAACAACACACAAGCAGGTTAGGTTGATGGGAACATAAGAGAGGGCCTCTTTGGCTTTCCCTAGACTTTGGAACTTGTACTCTGGGGAGGTTAGAATGGCCCTGCCCTTGCTGTCTTTCTGTCTGCAAATGAAGACTTCTTTATTCAGACAGGCTTTTAGAATTGAAGGCTATTAACAAACAAGCTGTAAACACAATATTAGTTTTAAATTATACTGTTTGACTTTAAAATTATTATTAAATATTTCTGAGTTTTAAACATATGGTTAAAAGTATAATTCAATTCCAATGTTGTTAATAATTGTGTGCTTTTAAATGTGTGAACCACATTGAGTCCCAGTCTTGGAACTAACAACAACACATATTTTCCAGAATATGGCACTAAAGTTTAGCTTAAAGTAATTTTTAGCCCATTTTAGTAATGTAGTCTCATTTTAGAGGTCCTTTGACCTAATCCCTATAACTTTTGTGTTATTACAATAGTCTGGCAAATAAATTCACGTAGCCTACTAGTCCTCCAAATAAGTAGGCTCAATACTGTGAGAGGTAAAGAGAGGTGAATGCCAGTTAGTAGCCACAGGGCCATACATGGGCGATGTTAAGAGAGAGTGCTGCTCTCATGTGTCTCTGAAGTGAGGCATCTGTAGGGGCAATTTAAATCAAATCTAATTATTACTGCCTTGAAAATTGTTTTGACAAAAGAATGGTGAGATCACTTGGCTGTCTTCGTGTACTAGTGACTAATGTTCATTGCAGGAAAATTCCGCTCCACCAGACCTGGCCACTTACAATGAGGAGCACTGTAAGAGGAATGTTTTGGATGAATGCTGCACTTTGACTTAATTCCAATTGTAATGACAGTTTTCTGTCCAGAAAACCAATGCTGCCTTCACTGTTATGCTAGTCTCAAGTTAGAGGTAATTCTGAGTATTCCTTTGTACTCTACTAGCAAATAAAGAATGTATTCTGGAAACTTACAGACAAATTCTTGGCTTCTGCTGGAAGTTCTACCTCCTTCCTCAGCCAGATCTCTGTGTGTGAGGAAGCAGTGGCACTCCGACAGTCCAACATTCCACTCTGTGTGTAGTTTGGCTTGCTAGCCTCTGCTTTGAGGTAAATATCATGGCCCAAGTTTTGACCATGTAATGTATAAATGTCTCATTTTTAGATTATTGGAGTAATTCTGTTGTGTTAGGTTAATGTGCGTGTCTAATTTTAGCTTTTGAGATAACTATGAAAATATCATAAGAATTTTGGGAAACACTTCATTCCCGCCATTTTGAGAAGTTAAATACTGATTCTCCCTCCCCTATGTATCTTCTGAGATATTTGGATGAAGTATGTCCTGTATTTCTTGTTTTTCAGCCATATGGAAACACCTTAACAATTTTGGTACCTGCTTATTTGAGTGAGTCAGCCCTTAAAACGTATTTTTACATTTTAAATGATGCAAACTGTGAGAGTAATACTACATTTTTTGAGTCTGAATTGTCTGTATTGTCATGTCAGCATTCAGAGATTTATGCAGATGTTCAGCCATATTTCATTACTTTCTGTGGGAATCACAGTCAAATGCACATCAAAGAGTGTACATCCCCTTTCTGTTCTATATTTCCTGAGTAATCCTTGGCAACCAGAGCTGCATGGTGACAAAAATTGAAAGTATGGCAAAACAGGGAGAGTCATCAAGTAGTCTGAGTAGTGCAGATGTATTTCATCTACTCCCTGTACTCGGAGTGCAGGTAGTCAGAAGACCATAGTGATGCCATCATATAACTAATTCTGATAGTCTGTGTTATGCTGTGACTTCATAATGCTCAGTACGTGATCCCTGGATTGCTGGAAGCATGCAGTGGAGAAGAAAGAGGCCTGAAAACAGTGCTCAAACAGCATTTACTGGGATTGTAAATAGATGGGAGGTGCTCCGGAAAAACCGTTAAGACAGTGATTTGTTTTAAGGTGGTTGTTGCACTTCTGGAAAGTTCATTTTCATTGTCAAAAATGAAATGGGGGTGGATGGGCATGATGATGTCCAGTCCAGAGACTGTGAAGATTCTGTAGGCTGCAAAGTGGCAGCATCTCCCATCGTTGCAAAACCACAATGGGACAAGCTACACATGAAAGCAGTTCTCAGTTCTGTGCAATCAGATTCACTTGAGGTCTGGACACAACAACCTTAGCAATTATCAGGTGTAATGGAATTGTAAAATGTTCATATCTTGTATTTGATGGGGCAACTCAGATAAACTAATGTTTTTTCCCCCTCATTGTTGCTGCATTACAGGCCCCCCCCCGCAATCCTTGTAGTTGTTTTTATTGACATGGTTTCTGCTATGTTCTAATCGTAAGGAAATCAGCATGAGACTTTAGCCATTTGAAGTTAATTGCTACTTGATAATCACTTGTAGCTGCTTTGTATGAAGGAAGAAGAAGTGTTCAAGTGGTTTCCTAAGCAGCAGTGGATTCTGATCCCTAAATTGCAAAGTTGTGGTTTGTGCTTAAGACAAGCATTACCACTACAAAAATGGGAAATTCCCTTGGTTTTACATTGCTTTTGTTACTATTGTTCTTTCATGATCACATTTATATTCTACCCTTACTGCAAAGAGCTCAGGGCAGCCAGTTTATCCAAAGGCTATCATCACAGCTGCTGGTGAGGCAAGAGAGGCCGATACTGTCCAAGATCACCTGGTAAGCTGCATCACTAAACTGTAATTTGCATCCAGGTCCCTCCAGCCTTGTTCAGTATTCTGTTTACTCTACTGTGCAATGTAGGTTTTGTTTAATATTCACCTTTTTTCTTTCTTTCTGGAGAGAGGTTGCCCAGAAACTGCCACAAATGTCTTTTTCGGCAGAAAAAGAAGTTATTAATAAATAAAATACATAGAGCCAATACCATGGTAGGCAGAAAGACAATGAATGCAGTTGTTCTATCAGAATGAGACAGGGAAGAAATGGGAAACTATATTTGTTGAATTTCTGCTTCTGGTGCCACTTTTAAAGATATGCAATCTTTTTCCAGCCAGGGGAAAAAACTAAACACTAATCCTTCTGCTGTAGAAATCTCAAAACCAGTAGTAGTAAATATCTCATAGTGTGGAGTAGATAAAGTGTGGCTCTTGGGCTGCAGATGGTATTAAAGGATGTTTTTGTGGCCTTGAAGCCCTTACAGATTCTCCAAATTGACCTTTTTTCTCACCCAGTGAAAGAGAAGTGATTCCAGGCACCACTGTAGTTGCCCACTCCTGTTACAGTGATATGTAAACTTTCCAAATGTCTCATAATGGTTTAGTTTTTTTTTTTTTAAATAGAGTTTCAAGCTTATAAAGGCAGAAGGAGAGTTTTTTTTAATATAATATGTCAGTAGACATCTGAGATTCCTTTTTTTTTTTGCTTACACTTTCCTTATTTTTTTGACTGATAAGAGGCCTTCTCTTCTCACAGTTTCTGCTTCATCCATATTTTGGCACTACAGAGGATCCAGTGATCCTAGGAAAGGAGCATTACCTCACACTAGCCATTCCCTCTATTAGCCACTGCTCAAAATATAAAATTTTTGAAAAATGTGACAACAAAAGCCCTAATATATCTTCTGTTAGAAATAAGATATGTTTTTAGCCATCTCAGAATTAGATGAGGTTTTGGCTTGTCAATCCCCTTTTTCCTTTTCAGTGAGAGAACCATTTCGACTGAAAATGTAAACTGTCAGTTTGGATTCACAGTGTTTGTGTTACTTGTTTGCATGAACCTTGATTCCAGTGTCTTAGGGGAAAAGAAATATTTACCTGTTGTTTTTGGTGTTAATGATGTTCATAGCTTAGGAAATCACTATAGTGATAGTCAATCTGTAATAATAAAAAAAGATTGTATTATATCCTTCTAGGTTGGGAATGAAGTGTGGAGAGCATTAGTTCACAAGATGAAATATACTTGCTTGCCGTAAAGAGTTGCTGTGAGAAAGATTGGTGTTTCAATGAATTCCTGATTTATTATTTTACATGGAGCAGAGCAAGGCTAGCCTGCAGTCCAAACTGGAGGGGAGGCATTTCAGAAAGGGTGAGCGAAGATGTCCTCCATGCTTGGACCAGGGCACACTTGTGAAGCAGAGACTGATACAATTCTTTCCACTGAATGCGGTTAGCTCTTAACAGAAGAAGTGAGGGAATGATCACCCAAGCCAGAGGCAAGGTTAGCTTTCCTGTTTCAGTCTGTCACAAAGCTCAGAATGACTCTGTTCCTCTTCCCTCTTGAGTATTCTGGGCTGCATTGGAGCGAGGGATTTCTTTGATGTCTCATCAGGTTGTGGTGCAAGCAGAAGGAACATGATTCTCTTGCTGCTTTATGCCTGCTGAAGATAAAGTGGTCATGAGATAATGCCCTCACCATTTCCTCTCTTGGCTTTCTGTACGTGCCAGAGGACTCAGGGAGCTGTCATTTCAGCTATCAAGCCAAACCAAGTTATGGACCCCTGTAACTGAGACAAGTGCTCAGCTTCCTTATGGGCAGGTTGTAATCTGTTGTAGTACATACATGGCTTCTGAATTTTATTATAAAGATTTGAAAACCCACATATGAAGGTTAAGCTGATATGTATGCAGCAATTTCTCTTGTTCTTTTTTGGGGGGGGCGGAGGGGTGTTGAGGTACAGAAGGAGAAAGGAGTTATCCTTGAAAATAGATTCCTAAAATGGAGACCATTTATTGAAATTAAATGGAGGATCATTCTCTTAGGCACCTACCCATTATTTAGCCACTTCAGGCTTTGTACGGGAAGGAAACAAGATTTTGTACCAGCTAGACTGAAGTTTACTACAACGCTAGCTGGCAGGCAAGAGCTACAGCTTAATCCGAGCTATGGGTTACTAGAGTGGAGTCCGAGAACCTCACTTCAGCACCATGACTCACTCTGGGGACATGACATATTTAAGAAGATAGTACCTTCTCAATTTTGTGATGGCCTTTGATTTGGGCAAATGAAAGTACTGATGACCAATTGGTACCACTAAGCATCTATAGAGTGCCCTTTTCTTTTTCCTGAGTAATTGCCCTGGTCCTAACCCTTTGGGATTAAAGGAAGAGCCTTCCCTACTGGATACATAGGACATTTTTCATGGATGTTTACTTTTTGCAGCTCCACAGATTTGCCTTTTTATTATCCATTGTCAAAATTTGAAATAAATGTTTAAAATCCAGGTTTTCATTTTGCAGTTTTGCATTTAAGGAAGAACAGTGTACTGATTTTGGGTCAGGACATAAACATGTCCAAGGACAATCACAGCTCAGGAAGGAACTGAAAAAGGATTTATTTATTTATTTATTTATTTTGTGGGATTGAGAGAGGAGAGGACAGCCCACTTAGCCAGTTTGAAGGGTACATGCAGACCTGGGGGCAAGCAGAAAAACTGGATTGGAGCTATTTCCACTTGTGGCAGCCAAATGCCTACAGTTAGGCCTGGACTCACCTTGTAAAATGATGAGACACATGTATTTCGATCTTGATAGCATGGCTGAATAATGATTTTACTCTCTCTGTGAAATGAGAAGTTAAGAAATGAACAATTCTATCACTTATTTATATATTCATGGAGAAATGTCACATCAGAATAGTGCAGAGCTGAGTGGATTATTATAGGCATCATTTGTAATATAGCTGTCTTGACTATTAATGGATGAAAATATCATTGATTTTATCTTCCTTTGGTTGCTGGTACTATGACAATAACATTATTTTGTTAATTACAATTTATCTTTCTTTTCTTCTTCCCATAATCTCTAGAAAGTATGCATTCTTTGCTTTCCAGCTGTAATTTCATCATACTAAGCAAAATGGGAGAAAGCAATTTTAAAAGACTCTTTTGCAAGAACCTTAGATTATTGTACAAGCTACAATTGAGAAGTTACAAGCCACATACAGGGAGAGGAAAGTATGGAGATGTTATTGAAGTGGATCTCCCAGCTTACTGAGAGAATTTTTGTGCCAACATTAGCCAGAAAAAAAATTATTCTGCATATTATCTTGTACTTCTTTTGGAAATTAAAGGTGGCAAAATCCATGTAATGAAAATTACAGCATTTTCTGGATAGGAAATAATATTATGATGCAGAAATGCTATTTCCTGTACAGAAAATGCTGTTTTCTATGCAAAACAACCACATGCAAATTTTGTGCAGAATAAGTCCTGAAGTACAAGAATTCTCATTGGTCCAGGATTTTCTCATTTCTGTTTCTCAACACTTGAAAAACATTTTTTAACCATTTTCTGACCAAGTTTTGAATACTTTTTCCATCTCTAATACAGCGTCAACCTGTTTTCCTGTTTTTGGAGTGAAATAAGGTGGCTAAGGAGATACAAATGCAGAATGTATAATTTCTGTATGTATAGTATATAATTGTTACTTAGAATGCCCATTTACACAGCTTTAGAATTAGAGGATTTCTTTATATATTAGGCTGCATCCCTCATGCCTTGTCCATTCACAGAGAATGAAGATGTCTTTGTATCTTATCTCCATATAGCACAGTTGGTATGACAAAGTGTAGCTCGCAGGCTGCACACAACCCTCAAGGTCCCCCCAGAGTAAATATTCTTTTTTTCAAAAGCAGTTCCAAAATCTCAAAACAAATGTTTGGCTCCCAAATGACCTCTATGAGTGGAGGAGATTTCTACCAAGTTTGGAGGACCGCCGGGTCCCTCAGGGATCAAAAACACTTCCCCCCCAAAATCATTTCAAGCAAAAGGGGACATGGGGGAATTTGCACCATATTTTGAGGTTTTCTTGGGCCCCTAGAAACCATTTTTGGTCATTTTGAAGCAAGAATATTTTTTTGAAAACAATCAAAAAATTATTTTGACCCCTGGAGGGTCTACCTTATGTGCCCTTCACCACCCTCTAGCGATCAGCTGGGGGCTTATTGGGAGCTTTTTACTTGCAATGTTTGTCCTCCAGAAGTCCTGAGTTTCACAAAAATAGCCCTGGGCACTGCATGTGGTCCATGGGCTACAATTTGTCCACCCTTGCTGTAGTTCTTCAAGAAAGGAATGAGAGAAGAAACTTTGTGTAGTGGCATACAACAGGATTCTGTCCTGGGTCCAGTCCTATTTAACATCTTTATCAATGACTTTGGATGATGGAATAGACAGCATCCTTATCAAATGTGCAGATGACATCAAATTCAGACAGAATCTGAATTCAAAATGACCTTAACAGATTAGAGAGCTGGGCCAAAATTAACAAAATGAAATTCAATAGGGAGAAACGTAAGATACTACACTTAGGCAGAAAAAGTAAAATGAACAAATATAGAATGAGTGACACCTGATTTGACCACAGTACGTGTGAAAGAGATTTAAGAGTCTTAGTAGGCCACAAGCTAAACATTAGTCAGCAGTATGATGTGGCAGCTAAAATAGCCGATGCAATGCTAAGCTCATCAATAGGAGGATAGTGTTTAGGTCAAGGGAAGTGACAGTGCCACTGTATTCTGGTTTGGTCAGATCTCACCTGGAATACTATGTTGTGTTCTGGGCACCACAATTAAAGAAGAATATTGACAAGCTGGAACATGTCCAGAGGAAGGTGACCAAAATGGTGAAGGGTCTGGAAGCCATGCCCTGTGTAGAGTGGCTTAGGGAGCTGGGTATGTTTAGCCTGAAGAAGAGGAGGTTTAGAGGTGACATGATAGACATGTTTAAATATTTGAAGGGATGTCATATGGAGGATGGAGCAAGCTTGTTTTCTGCTGCTCTAGACATAGATCAATGGCTTCAAACTTCAGGAAAAGAGATTCTCCCTAAACATTAGGAAGAACTTCCTGACTGTAAGACCAAATGAGAAAAAGCTTTTCTGCACTGCCTTCAAGTCTCACTTAATTTTTCAAGAGGTATTTCATTTTTTCTAGACTAGTTTGCTTAGTCACGTGGTTCTTGCTACCTAGTTGCCATACCTTGTCTTCTAACATTCTGTGGATGAATATTCCTAAACTGTTGACAATGTCAGCTTCCCAGGTTTGCTTCCTGAATGGCAACTCCTAGATCTTCCCAATCACTGCTCTTCTGCTCGATGGAAGCTATATGTGGAATTTCAGTTGTCTTTCCACCATTTTGAAGTGGCAGTGACTGTTAAAAAACTGTGTATGCTTGCATGATTCACTAAACCCTGAATCATACTGTAAGTTCCAACTAGAGTAGACTCATTGAATCAATACTAACTTGTTAAGTAAACACTTATGTAAGTACTATTGATTCAGTGGTTCTAGTCTAGTTGGGACGAACAATAAGATGCAGCCTGATAAAATGACACCGTAGGAAAGTTAATTAAAGGAAGAGAGAGGTAATGGATTCACCTCCCTTGTACATTACTACACACATCAAAACCAATCCCTTTAAACAAGCTGGAAAATTAGTGCTACATTAGATTTATATTCGTGGTTATTCTTTAAAATATATATATTCTGTGGCCTGGGAAAAGATGCCATTACCACTTTAGAAACAAAGACATCAGCAATTTGATGTCACGTAGGTGCCCATGTACTGTTCCAGAGTGAACACATAGTTGAAGACGGATTCTCCAGAATCTACTGTGTTTGTAAGCATCCAAAATATCACTAAGGTAAAAAGCACAGAGATGTTTTTATCAATGGCACTATCGTCCCTCTTTCTGGAGGAGATTTTTAAAATGTGAAATAAAGTTCAATGATCTATGACAGTAGTTCTCAACCTTTTCTCCCTTGTGTATCACTTGGCAGCCCATTTCTATACAATGTACCCCTCCTATTAGTAAAATGTTTGTAATTAATATAGTTGGCTGTCACTGAAAATTTATGTATATAAATTGTACTATATATAAATAGCCCAATAATGGAATTAAAATGCAGTGGAATAATAAGGTGAATAGACAGTGCATATATATTTACGTTCAAAACTCAAAAGATACAATGAATTATATTGAATTGCTTTATTATTAATAAATTAATAGACCACCATGGACAGCTAGAACTCTCTGAAGAGTTTTTTTCTGTTGCTGTTTACATTTGCAGCAAGCAGCTTTTGTACCATGGATACAAAACCATCATCCTCTGTCTATAGAACTAAATTATGCAAAGTGTTCCACAACCTTTTAAACCCAAAGGGGAACTTACCCGCCATATCACAGATTCCCATATTTTTAGGAATCATCCCAAGGATACGGGGGGTGGGGGGGATGGAGTGAAAAGAGGCAGGGGTCTGTGAAATCTCTGCCACTTCCTTATAGTTCCCGGAGTTGCTGCCTGCCTAACGATGGCTGAGGGCTTGGTTCCAATCCCAGTTGCTCACTACCAATCTTTAATTTTTTTTTTCTCTTTTCACCTTGTGCCTCATATAAGGTCAAATTCATGAATACTGAGCTCACTCCACAGCCATCTCTCCATTTGCACATAACAAACAAACAAACAAACAAACAAAAATGCCCTTAAGAGCTGAGACTTGCTGTATTGATTACGCACAGCTCACACAAAGGAGGCAAGGAAACTACACACACAGTAAAAATGATAATCCTCCTTGGTAGGGGGAGAAATGGGAACATGCGCTCCCCCACAATCTAGTAATATATGTTAGCTTCCCAATCCATTCCCTTTTTGTAAACAAGAGCCCACCTTTCTGGTCTTGGCCACCACTTTTGTTCCTCCACCCCTCCTGTCATGCCACAGGATTATTTGGCTGGAATATTTGGCTGGGACATATCACCACCACTGTGATAATGAGGGTTCCCATTATTCATGTAACAGAGCTGAAGGGGAGATAGGTCTCCTTTCAGGCATACAGAAGGTTAATAAGTGTTGGGTTAAGTTACGTTTTATTGGGGGTCATCATCAGAGGTCATGAGAGATAGTTGCCCAGTCAGGGAGAGAAAAGTAAGAACCTTTGAGATGCTTCGATCAAGAGGTTTTAAAAACCATCAGGAGACCACAAGGGAAAGAAGAACAAAAGCGAAGAACAAAGATATCAACCAGAGGAGGCATATCTCCAGTTGCAGGTATGCCCAGATAGGCCTCACTTCCTGGCCCATCTCAGCACCAGACCAGTGATGTGAGTAGCTAGGATGTTTCTCAGATAGTTGTGTTAGGATTTCTGTTCTTTTGAAAGCTCTGGCTGATATGATGTAACTATCTGTAACTTGTGACTTATAAGCAAGACCTGGTGGGAGCTCCCATGTATGGTGATATCTTCTGTTATTTACATTGCCTGTTCTTAGAATAAATGCTTTCCTTTAAAGAACCTTGCTCAACTCTCTTTTCCACTCTTTCCGAAGGAGGGTGGGGGAAGAATGGGATCTCTAAGCTTAGAGATTCTTGACTCCCTTGTTGCATCCCACTGTGCTACTAAGACAGAGATTTTTAATTCAGTGGGTGGCGGCGGCGACATTTAATTAATGGAACTCAGGGTGTTTCCATCTATCCAAGGGCAGAAGTCAGCACTGAGTGGGAGAAGGGCCCCGGGTCCACGACAGTCACCGCAGACCTTTGGTGTGTGTGTATGCTCCAGCTGTCTGCCCAAGGTGGCTGTAGCATCTTGTGTTGCACTGTGAATAGAATGAGCCATTTCTCCCCTTCTTGAGCTGTTGCAAAGCCGTAGAGAGTGTCTGGTTTAGCCCTTTGCCACAGCAACTCCTGGTGAGGGGTGCACACCAGTAAGAAGAGGCATGCTGATTGGGTACCCAGAGTCTGAATGGCAGCTTCTTTCTCAACAAAAAACAAGAATGCATGTGGTGTGTGCACGTGGCAGTGTCGTATTTCCTGCCATTGTTGATTTTTTTTTTCATGTACCTGTAAATGTCCTGGTGCATGCACTGGCGGTACATATACTCCAGGTTGGGAACCACTGGCCTATAACTAAATTTGATCACCCCAGTTTTTAGTGAATTCCTTCTCTCTCTAGACAATTGGAGAAAAAGATGAGAGAATTACCAAAAGAGCAGAAGCATGGAGATAATTAGAACAAAACCACAGAAGAGACAGGTAACTAATTCCCCAACTTGTATTATTTTAAAATCCATATTTTGCCCAACTTCTGAGAGTGCAAAAATGAAAGGGGAACTCCATAAAATATTTCCAACTGTACTTGGTGTTTGCCATGCTGATTAAAATTCCATACAAATAGCATTAATTGCCCATATTTCAGTATGTGTTTTTGTTAGGATTGTTATGATCAGGAGATAATTTTGATATGGCACAACTTATTTGGTATACTTTACAGTAAAACATAGAAATAAAAAAGCCACAAGAACAAAAGTGATCCTCCATTGTTTCTCCCTGGCTACCATATAACACGGGGCATAGTCAGATAAATTCTACTTCTCTCCTTCTTCCCAGTCATAATACTCTGGGTTAGATGACTAAAAGGATACTGTGTATGTGCATTAGTTACTTTTAATTGAAACCAACCAACCAACCAACCCTAGATTCCAGAGCCAGCACTGAGAGGCAAAACTGGGCATGCCAGATAATGGGATGAAAGCAAACCCAATAGACTAAGTGATAGGGTTTCTTGTTTGTGGAAATTTTTCTTGTAGTGTGAACTCCATGAAAATATTGGGTGGACATAGTAGAATGCAGTCTCAGTTTACAAAGGGCAGTGTGAAGACTCAAGCTTTTTATGATGAAGAAACCAGTAGAGCTTTGAAAGCAGCATGATATGTTTTGTGGATTTTGGTTGACCAGCAAATGTATTGATCTTTTTGTGGATTTTGGATTTTATTTTGCTATACAGCCAACATGACTATCCCTGAATATATTTTCTGGATTTGAAGATACTGAATTAAGCTGCAACAGGAGAATCCTAAACAAGAGAGAACTAAGGACTGCTAAAACTTTTTTCTTTTGGACTGTAATTGGTTGCGTTTTACCTGTACAGCACCTAAAAGTTTTGCCAGATGTAGCAGTACAAGGACTTCTTGCAAAATTCGATGTTCTCTGGGTAAGAAAGGGACTTCTGACTTAACGAAAGACAGAGACACCCTGGATCTCAAGAATAATTATTTTACTGCTGCTAATAGAGTTTAAATTTAAATCAGTCCCCACATGGCCAAGAGGAGAGTGACCTCTGCCTGAACTGAGATCCCTCCAAACAAATGAGCTACAACAGAAATAATATCTGATACAAAATGTAGGCCTTTGACTCTAGCACTGTCACTTTTCTTCTCCAGTATGGTTTTGCCTGGTGATGAAGCCAGTGGAGCTTCAAAGGCTTTGATGAGAGGTGTTTTTTTTGTTTTTGTTTTTTTGCATTTTGGTTGGCCAAAGAAAGTATCAGTTTTTTTGGATTTTGTTTTATTAAGCCTTCTTAAAGTGCCATATGAGCAGAGCAAAGATGCCAGGTCCTCTGAAGCTCAGGGTGGAGCTAAGGAACCAAAAGATCATGTGTCTTAGGTTCAAGGGGTGGAGCAAGAACTCATAAGCCAAATAGAGCTTATAAGCTTTGTATTCGAGCTCTAGCATCCTTGCCGCTGGAGACTAATGCCCCAGAATCTACTGAAGCAGTACAAGGCTTTGATATTAGGTTGCATTCTTCAGCTGACAAATCACTGAGGAAAGAGTTTTTTGGAGGCAGAACATTCTAAAACTTCTAGTGTGATTTCAGAACATCAGAAGCTCTGTTAAGAAGTACAGATGATTCTCATCACGTGAGAGGAAGGACAGGTTTATGCACATCAGCCTTGAACATCCAAATGGCTTCAAACAGCCAACCCTGCCACCCTCAATGCATGCGGAGAGAATCAGAAACAGGGAACTTGCTCAGTGTAAGTGGGTTCTCTGTACAGTTTACAGGTCTGATGACAGAGGACAGGAAAAGTGAGATAGTTCCAGCCAAAGGAAGAGCTGGAAAAGGGGTGAGACCAGCAGGCTGTTTTTGTCATGTGTGATGGTAATAAAGCAGTGACTAAACAAGTGAATAGGCCAATAATGTTGACTGGAAGTTTCAGTGTATGTTTTTAGAAGAACAAGCAGAATCCATATGGCAATAGGTATAAAAGAAGCATATAGATGATAGCTTAATGTAAGTGTCACAAAATAGTACTTCTTGGAAGTCTCAGCAAGAAGATGACATGTTTATATCAGGGATAGGTTCACCTTCCTGAAAAGGCTGTCTCTTCCAGAACATTGTGTACCATTGAATATATGACAGTTGTACTAGCTAAATGTTCCCAGACTAATGTGGATAGTGATGTTGATTGCCCAGATTTTAAGGCAATGTTTAATTGTTTTTTTTTAAAAAAAATAAAAATTGTGGCCCTTATGGAACTACAGTTCATAAATTAAGTTTCAGAGCTGAAATGGATATTGTAAAGAAGCATTTCAGGCAATTATCTTAATTACCTAGTGAGGACAGACTGTACAGCCAAAATCTGATAAGTAAATACATTTAAAAGATGTGCTCTGAAAATATAATCAAGAAGCCTTCCAATAAGTAAGTTCACAATGCTGTTTCTAAATGCAGGATAAGCAGAGGTGATTTGAATGTTTGTAGATCTTCTGTTTGATTGAAATCTTTGTAAGTCTGTGGATACATTTATAGAGTAATAAAGCAGGACTCCTGGTAGTTTGTGATGAGAAATAGTTTAAATCTCATGTGAGAGTTCCAAGTTCAGAGTATTGCCAGGGAAATGTGTATAACCCTGTTACGTTACCAACATCTAAATAGGGGCTGGATGAATAACAAGTGTTCAGTACACTACAAAAAGAACGTCTAGGTTCAAATATTTATTCATGTCTGTGGAGAACCGTTGGATGCAGGAACAGTTATCTGTAGGAGAATATAAAGACTGAATATGGGGAACCTGATGAACAGCTTGGATATCACATCTAAATGCTGTATCGTGTGGTGTATGAGTGTATCCACACTGCACTGTCATAGTGCTTTAAATGCCCTGGCTCTGTCTTTTGGAATCTGAGTAATTTGGGGAGGAAATTTGTAATTTGGTTAGGTACTTAGATTCTCTAGCATGCTCATCTGAACTAAAGCATTAGAAAATTCTGGCAGAGAATTCTAAGTGTCTCATGAAGCTACCAATACTCAGATTCCAAGGGATAGAGCAGGACAGTTGAAATGGTCTGAAAGTGTTGTGATCATGCAGGGTGGACATGTTCTGTGTTTCAAAAGTGTGTATACTGGCATCCTGCTTTTCAACTTGTGTTGTAGGGAACTCTGGGACTCTTTGGAAGCTTGAGGTAATGGTCCTCATTGAGAAGACGACTGAGGCCACAGCAGATAAATTGTCCCAGAAGTCCGTCTGCTAGCTGTTAACAGACCTTGGGCACCCTCTCCATTCACACAGAATGATAGTTAGCCCAACAGACCAGTTAATCAGTTCCTTTGAAGAAACTATCGGAGTTAAAAATTAACATACATTTTCTGGTGACTGTATTTCAGAGATTCATTTTAAGAGCTTATTTAATGCAAGGCATACAGGAAATTGTATGTCAGATTACCAAGTGTAGGCCAAAATGGTGTGTTATCTCTTGTAGAGACAAGTGTTATATATTTTCTGTTTGGTACTAGATACCACACAGATGTTTTTACAGAGAAACAGAGCTATGTTTTTATAACACTGTTTTACATACCTTCAAATGATATACATTTCCCTTTTTTCCATTTCATAGGCTGTGTCACAGCTCTGTTTACTTTGCTTGTTTCTTTTTGAATAATTTGTACACTACTTCCCCAGGTATGATAAAAAACATCTTTCAAAACAACATCAGCAACACATGTTACTTTTTAAAAAATCAACAGGAAGGAAACACACCTAAAAAAAAACAGTAATAGGTACCAATAAACCACACTGAGCTCAGCCTCACAATGCCTATAATTCTGTCAGAGAGTTGGAAATGACCAGCAAAGATCATGTAATTCTACTTATTCAGGATGCCCCTGATGTTGTTGGACCGCAACTCCCAGAAAGCCTAGCCAACATACCTAATGAGAAAGAATACTGGGGATTGTAATCTAATAAGAGCCAGAAGGCTGCAATTTGTCTGCCTCTGCTGTAGTCTTATATTCATATAATTAATGGAGAAATGACTGAAGCTCTATCTAGTTCTGCATGAATCACACACAGTATTTTTATTTTTAAGAAGCAGATGGTAGTATAAAGATATATGGGCATTTATAATAGGATTCCTGTGCCCCACTGAGGTTTTCTATCCTCCTTATTTCCTGCCTTTCAGCTTCTCAACTATTTTGTATTGCCACCCCCTCTACACTAGTATCCTGTGCCATGGAGCTGCATGTAGACATGTTCGTATGGAACATGTTCCCCAAATAAGAAAGTCTAAAAAGTACTGGGGAAACATATTTTAGTGACTAGGTATGTGAGGCAGTAGCAAAAGTTCAAGGTACTAGTTTGAGAGAATTCAGAGTAGGATGTAAATGACTGGAGAGGAAAAAATTCTCCCTCAGCTCTTCATGGGTGCTGTAAGGCCTCCTCTTCAATAAAGGTCATTCTCATTTGTCCTCTTAGTGGTGTGTTGGGGACAGGGATGCAGCCCCGGGGCCATATGAAGGCTGTTTATATGGTCCTCAGTCCAGACTGGCAAAAAAAAAAAAAAGTGATGGTAAATTCCTTCTGCTGGAAGCCTCCAGAAGCAACGATTTAGCTCCAGGACCCTCCACAGTCAAATAAGTTGCAGCCCTACGATCCTCTACTGTTGACCACCTTTGTCTTAGTGATTTCATTGCAGTGCCTTGTCTTGAGTGGGGTGGTCCTGGGTGGTTCTATTGTGCATAATTTATTGTAACTGGTCTGATACCTGACCATACACTCTTGATGTAGGAAAATATTTTTTGAGGCTGTAATTAAGGACTCCTTCCTGAAGCACACTTTTCCTCCAAAAGAAGTAAGCTTTTAATTAATTCTAATTCCTCTACTGATTGAAAAAATAACTTTTTAGATTATAGTTCCCATAATGCTGGCTTCACAGCTGACTGGGGGAATTCTGGGTCTTGTAGTCTCAAAGTGACTTTTCTGAGCTCTGGATTTCTTGTTTTAGGCAAACAGTTACCCCATTGTCTTGAGCTGAATCTAGGAAACTACAAAGCCATTAAAACATACACAAATTAAATATGTTCCTGACTCAGGGGAGAAGAGTCACTGTAAAGAAGACCTTATTGTATGGGTTATGTCAGTTTTGTTATCTCTTTTGGTTTTCTTTTGGGTCAGTTCATTCTCAGTCATCATGACTCACTTGTCAGATGTGATGGGCTCCAGAAATGTTAGGCTAATTATTTTGGCCAAGATTTCAGCTTATAGTGGTGCCAACAAGAAATGGGAGATTTGGTTAATATTTATTTAACATCTATAGGGGTAGATTTCTCCAGGCTTTCTTGTCATTTATCAGTCGTCGTCGTTGTCATCATCATCATCATCATCTTTATTGTTATTCAGTGTGATTTACAAATTTAAATATAAATCATACATACAAAAAATTAATATTAAAATGTAATTTAAGTGCCAGTAAGCAGTAACATTAAACACAGCTTAAAGCATGACTAAAATAATAAAAGTTTAAAATAATGTAATGATAGTATAGCACTCTGTCATAAGCTCTTTTTAAAAAAATCAGTTCTCAAAAGCGTGTCAGAATAAAAAAGGCTTTGTGTGCCAACCAAGGGAAAGCAAGAAGGGGGCCATTCTAGCCTCATGAGAAAGGGGGTCCCAGAGCCTAGGAAGAGCCTCTGAGAAGGCCCTGTTAGTTAAATGACTTTATTCTTTTTAATTTAAATTTTATAATTGTATTATTCTCTCTCAAAGCCCCTTATCACTTTTTCTTGTTTTTGGATATCTTGTACCTAAAATGAATCTTCCACCCCACACTAGTACTCTTTCTCCCTCACTGCTTATTAGCATTGGAACTTTTGACATTCTGGCTCCTTCCATTAATATGGTCATTCAAATGCTTCTCAAAAATTTACCTCCACTTTGGCATTCTCAAGCTGACACCACTCCTCAAACTCTCCTCTAATCCTTCTTAACTCTTTCTTTGTAAGCTGCAGGGCAGTGGCAGTATCCTTCCCCTTACGGTTCTACTTGTGTATATCGTACCTGGTTGTTGCAGACTTTCTAGAAAGAAGAAACAATTTGTAATAAATATACCTGCAGATAGTTTTGCAGGAGCCACAATTCTCACATCCAGATAATCATGTTGAAACTTAAGTAGAATGAATTAAAACAGCATGTGATAAGGACAGATGATACTCAGTTTACCATTTACCCAGCTTCAAATCTATAAAATGTGTTAAGCGACGTCGAGGTATACACTCTACATTTTGTATGGTAGCTGTCACATCTATATTCTGTGACACTAGTTTGGTTGTGTGACTTGACCCTGGCTATTTCAGCAGAGCAGAGTTGGGAGTAACTTGTCATGGGCAATGAAGTTATCAGTAACACATTACTTTTTATTGTAATGAGAGCGCAGTGGTGTTATTTTTATGATATAATGAAATTAAAGATAATTACATTATGTTTTGGATGTGTAATAAGTAACATTTGTTTATTCATAAAATATTGGTTCTGGAAGTGGGCACCATTTGTGAGTAATTTTTTTGTAGTTTTAAGCCTATTCAAAAATCAACTAGAAAGTGACATGTCAGTATTATGACACTAATGTGTTGCTGACAACAACATCAAAAATAAAAAAATTAATAATAAAGATTGTAATTAGTAAAGAATGACCTTTTACAACAAATATGAAGTTCTAATCTCTGCATTCAAATGCTGTGCTTAGTTATGTTAGCTATAGGAAATATTTGTGTTTGCCTTGCTCTCTGTTCTCTGCAGCCATAAGTAAAAAATCATTATATATTGCAATGTGGGAAAGCTGTAAGAAGAGAGGAATCCAAATGGTTTGTTTCCTGCTTAAATCAGGACTGAAGGCAAACCATAACTGTTTCATATACCCTCCCACCAAAAAAGTTTTGATACCTTTTGTAGGATGAAAAACAGGCGAGCTTCCTCCTAAGGCAGCGGTTCTCAACCTGTGGGTCGCGACCCCTTTGGGGGGGTGTCGAATGACCATTTCACAGGGGTCACCGCTCCTTTATCCCGCCCCACCCCCTTTTGAAAGAAGGCGGGCTCACAGCCAATGGGAGCTCTGTTTCTGAGATCCCATGCTGGGAGGAGGGAAGAGGAGGCATGCTGGGCTTCCTCATCTTTCCCTGCCGGGTGGGGGGCAAAGGTGGCGAGAAGAGACCCCGCGCTGTCAGGAGGTGAGAGGAGGAGTGCTGGGCACGTGTGGGGATGTTTCCCCTTCTTTCACTGCCAGGCAGGACGGTGGAGGTGGCGAGAGGAGACCCCGCACTGGCGGGAGGTGAGAGGAGGCATGCTGGGCGTGTGTGGGGACATGTTGCCGTCCTTCCCTGCCAGGCGGAGGGGCGGAGCTGGGGAGACCGAGAGGGGCTTGCGGGTGTAGCATCGTCGGGGGACTACAGTGGGTATCTCACCTCACTCCCGAGCCCTCAGAGGGACGAAAGGAGGAAGGAAGGGGCGCCCGTGCGTTGTGGGAGTGAGAGCATCCGAGCAGCCGCGCTCCCTTTAATGGAGGGAGGGAGGGTGGGAGTGAAATAAAACGCGTCTGCTTATGCCGCCACCATCTTTCCTCTCTCCCTGTCCTTTCCTCTCTGCGCCTCATGTAAAACGTGGGCTGTTTCAGCATTGCCTTTGGGAGTGACTGGCTTTTTGAACTGTGGAAACCTAACATTCAGAACTAGAAGTACTGCCTTAATTCTGGCATTGATGGATGCTTTCTGTGCTTAAAAAAAGGGGGAGGGTTACCAGCTTTTAGGCATTAGATTAAGTCTATCCAGAGCAGTGATTTAGGACAGTGTTTCCAATCTATTCGATGTTGGAAATAACTAACTAACTAACTAAATAATAAGTAAATAAATAAATAACGAAAATAATTTTATGGTTGAGGGTCACCATAACATGAGGGACTGTATTAAGGGGTCACGGCATAAGGAAGGTTGAGAACCACTGTTCTAAGGGGAAAGGCTGTTGCTCATCAATATAGCTCATGTTTTGCATGGGAAAGGTCCAAGATTCATTCTCCAGGTAAGGCCACCTGAAAAACTGGGAGCTTCTGCCAGTGTCAACAATATTGAGCCAGAAGAATCAATGATTTAAGGCAGCTTGCTGTGTTCCTGAGGGTGACACATCTGTCTCAGCTTTAGCTGGGACTCTTGTTTCTATAATATTCTCTTTAAAATTCCACAAAGCAAACATTCCCACTGGGCCTGCTCTCACCATCTACCAACACCAGCAGTTAGAATTGGTAGGTGGCAACTTGGGAATGGGAAAATGATCAATCCCCTCAATGGCCTCCCATCTGGCCCGCACCTTGAAACATCTAGCCCTCTGTCTTGCTCTCTGCCAGCTGCCAGAGTGTGACATCACTCCTCCTGAAGGAATGAAGTAGAATTGCCAACCTCCGCTAATCTGGAAAGCAGCAAAAACTTTCCAGTCATTCAGAGGTACTGTATTTATTGATCACTTTTTTGAAAACTTTGAAATCCTGTATGATAAGTTGGGTGGGCACCACTGAACGGAATCTAAGTGGTCAAGCTTTCTGGAAAGCGTGAAAAATTTCAGCTATTTATAGATGCCACTTATTTTAGAAGGCTGTTTTTTCCCATGTCTCTCAGTAATTTTTTTTTTAAAGAATGGTTTGTTTCCTTCCTTTAACATGTTCAGATTAATATAGCATTATTCAGATTGTGGCCTTACTAATTATATCCCTACTATCTGGGGATATAAATAGGCTGATTGGCACTGGAGCAGTTGCCATCCTTGTTCTTTTCCACTCCACTAATTCAGTTCATGGGGAAAAGTCACAATGTTGAAGCTTTAATCAGGAAAACTGAAGGACTTTTATTAGCCCTAATCTATTTTTGTTTTTTGCTTAGTGAGTTCCAAGCTTTGAAGGAAAGCCTTTTTTGTAAGGGGAGTCAGAATGGAAGTGAACATCATGCTTGGACTGACCAAATGACAAACCGTGTTTCCCCTTCACCTGGAGAACTGGATTTTTCACCATTGGAGACCTTCTGGTTAATCTTCTGGGAGCCATAATCTAGGAGTAATGATAGAGCCAAGAGTGGGTAGAACTACCCCATCTGTTTTCCTTCGTCTTTCACTCCCTTTCTCTCTTTCTGCCTGTCCAATATGAGGCTAGGCTGTTCCTGGTAGAGGTCTGAACTGATTGCTTATAGTGTGTGTTTAGGCCAAGACGTGCAGGTTGGCCATCCATGTGTTAATGCAGTGCTTCTTAAGCTATCTGATATGCAGGACAGGGAAGGATTTTTTTTTTCTCATTGTGGCAGGGACTAGCACCATAATTGTGCTCATTGGCTACAACTGATTCTTTTTTTCCTGAAAATTCATCATGGACTAGTAGCAGAAAACCCACCAATCCATGGACCAGCACTTTGGGTAGTACTCTTTTAGTGTATAGTCTTAACCAGCTTCATCTTCTGCTTTCTCCGCCCCTGCCTCACATCACAGGCTGTCGTAGTGGGAAACATAAGCAACTGATACAGATAAATTTGATTCAGTATCACTGAGATAATAGTAGATGGAATTTTAATTGGCTGCTGCTCTTTTCAGTGGTGGGTCTGTGGCAAAAGCTGTTTCTGTTGTAATATGTTGCAAATGTTTCTATCAAAGCAGGAACTTAATATTTCTTTGGGTCTGTTGTGGTAAGTCATGTTCTTTCCTTGTGCATAGGCATTTGCCCTTCATGGAAATCCACTAAGTTCTACTTTCTGTGTATCTGTATGTCTTACTACACATCTTCCCTGTGACAGCTTAACCACATGTTCAGTATTCTAGTATGACTGGGTGTGATCTTACTGATGTGTACAATCCTAAAGTTCTGAATCCTGAATTTGCATCAGTCTCTAAGTTGAATCTCACAGGCTGAATTAATCTAGAAGTGAGGAGGAACTTCTGTGGATAATTACAGGCTTTTCTTTATCTATGTTTATCTCAGATGCATGGCTACTTTTGTTATCCCATGGGTTTTAAGGATTTGCACACTACTTGTTTTTTCCCCCCAGAAAATTTCCCCAGAAGATTTGCCACAGCTAAAGGAATTATAGTTTTTTTTTTAAATGAATCAGAACTTAGTCAAAATACATTCCTAGTGAATTGGGCCTGGTGCTCATGGGCAGTCATAAAAACACCCTCTTTCTTTTCTTGGAACAGTTAATATGACAGAAGTACTTATTCTCTGAACAATCAGCTTAGCCTGTTCTATGTGCTTGGAGAACAGCTGCTTATCTGCTTTACTGGTGAAGTCCCAAGATGTCTTCCTTTAACTTGCTATTTAATAACAGTACCTGAAAATCTTCAGAGATTTTCAAAAGCTGTGGAAAATTGAAGTACAGAATGGAACTACCTTCAGACAGATTCCTACATTTTGTGAAACATCAGAAAGTTGCAGGTTAAATATTAGTTTGTAGCTTTTCGAAAATCATCTTTGTCACAAAGAAAAGAATATATGTAACTTAAGAGACAGTTCATGCCTAATAACCAGTTTATATATTCGTCTAACTAACTGATCATATTAATGTTCTGTTAATGTGAACAGTGCAGTGTTGGAGACTTGTGACTTGTAGCTTCTACTCGCAGGAGATAATTGAAATCCTCTATGATGCTGCTGACTAAAGCTGTAAGTAAAGAAAAATGTCACTTCACACTTTGGCATTTAGTGCTAGAATTGAGAATGCAAAACTACTTACCCACAAGGGAGTCACATCTGTATAGATGTTACTTCTGCACATGTGGTGCTGTTTTGGCTAGCATGCTGCAGACTAAAGCAAGTGTCCAAATCCCAGAAATGGCCTTTGCAGGTTTAGCCTAAGACCTCTGTACTTCATCGAATTCATAGATTGTGTAGTGTAAATAAATAATACATGCAGACTTGCATAATCACTGTGGCTATCTGAAGCAATTTGCTCTTGCTTGCCTCCATGCCTTCATGTAAACCTCGGCAGGTCATATCTAATTTTAAAGTTCCAGTCAATGGCAATGAGACCATTCACTTTCTTCTGCTCAGGGAAGGCTAAATGGGTTATATTTCTAGTGGATTTGCAGAGAGGTGTATGCACTCAAACTTGGTAAGGCTCTGTAACCTGTAAAAGGCCAGGCATGTAAGCCAGGAATTCTTCTCAAACTGCCTCCAACTCTTAGGATGCTCTGTGCAGGGAGAGCAGAACTGTGCAGTTGTTGAAAGAAAGGAATGTTAACCCATTTGAAAGTTAACATTCAAAGGAAAATTAACCCATTTGAAGGGGACCTGGTAAATGTCCAGGCTTGATGCATTCTGACACTGGCCCAATTTGTCAAAAGTTTTCTGAATCAGGCTTTTAAACAGAAATGAAATGGGTATACCTAGTGAGATTTCCTTCCTTCCCCTTTAAAAGCCATATCACAAGGAGCTTTTGAACCCCTGTCTGATTCAGAAGTGGTTTTCCATGTGTCATTGGGTGAGCGTGGGTGGAAACCCAGCTGTTTGAGAAGCAGAAGTCTGCCTTGCAAATAACCTATGGACAAGCAAAACTAGTATGGTTCCTGGGACCCATGCTGTATGTCCTTTTTTAAAAAATAATTAATTATTAAAACTATAAAAAGGGAAAAAACACATGATGTATAAGATAAAATAGTGTAAAAAAGAAAAAAAAGAAAAGGGAGAAACATTCTGAGTAAGTGTTAGAGAAACAGCTTTGGACAGTGAGATCTTTTTGATTGGCAGGGAGCTATTGCCTAGTGATTCACAGAAAACAAAGATTGCCACACTGGCGTGTTTAACTTTTTCAAGTACAGTGGAAACAGATGGATCTGACAGTTCATTAAAGGACAAGTAGTTCTAATCAGCCTGAGTGTGAGAAAGCTAGGCTCCATAAGAGCTGTCTTTTACCATGATGCCAGATGAAAAGTCTGCTTTAGCGGCAAGGTTAATGGGTAGCATTGGGGTTGGCAAAGTGAGAGATTAACCCACAACTTACTGGGAGAATTCTCTGATGCAAAGCCAAATAACATGAATGGGGACTGCACAACAGATGAGGTTCAGTGGAGCATGCATGGAAGAATTTTCTCAGCAGACTAGGCCTTATGCTAATGAGAGAGAGAGGTGGGATGTCATTTTCTTTCCTTCTTTTTTCTTTTTGTTTCTGTCTTTCACAGAAGAAAATCTTAGGCCAAAGCCAGGTTCATACACAGTTGCCATAAATTCTTCTACATGAGTGTCATTTAATGCTGTATGTTCATGTACTTGAAAAATTAGGATGTGATCTCACTTATCATCTAATTTCCTAGACGTTCTAGGCATATTTTAGGAAATGCCTGTTTCATCTGGACATCCTATCTATCAAAATCTTTCCTAGCAGGCTGGCTTAGTTCTTTGTGCATTTGAGAATTTCAGCCTGCAGGTGTGCATAGTTTCTGGTTTGCTATTGTTGTTGTTGTGTACCTTCAAGTCATACTTGACTTACGGCAAGACTTGCTGACTTATGGCAATGCTGAGGAAACTTATCATGGGGTTTTCTGGGCTGAGAGTGTGTGTTGCACCAAAGGTCACCTAGTGGGTTTTCATGGCCAAATTAGGAGTCAAATCTTGGTCTCCAGAGCTATAATCTATTGCTCCAGCTACTACAGCACACTGGCTTTCATATTCTTTGGTTTTGCACCACAAATATGGAATCTGGTTCCCAAAGACATATCAGAGTATATCTCCCAATAGGTATGGGGAATCTGAAATCCTCTGGATGCCCTCCAGAAGCCCCAAGCCAGCAGGGACAGCCATTGGGCATGATGAAATTTCCAGTCCAGTCACATCCTGGAGGGTTGTTTCCCATCCATAATCTAAAATAAATGCTTAAACCTCTTGTTCTATCAAACCCTTGGAAGAGTAACAGAATGGCTAGAAAGATTTGGCAGGAATGCAGCTCTGTCTTCTCTGGAAAAGGGTGCAGAATCTAGGGCCAGCAGGTCTACGAGGAGGGAAGAGGCAACCCAGGGACAAACTTCCCCTGACTGGGTCAAAACAGGGCAATAGGACTGCTTTGAAGGATAAAAGCCTCCTTCAAAGTATGAAGAATCTAAAGACAGTAAGCTTTCTTTTCTAGACCTCCTCCATTATCTGTTTGAACTGAACTTTCCTGTTGATATTAATCTTATTGACATTTCAACTTGGGATTGTACTAAGTGGAGCTTCTCTCAGTCCTCCTGTTGAATTGTATTAGTATATGCTGGACAACAATCTGGTTGCCATCTTTTACTTTTAGAATTGGAGTGGGATGAGGGGAAGTTTAGAGAATGAATTTATAGAGTAAGAGGACAAGGAGAAGAAACTGTAGAAACTGTACCTTCAAACCTTAAACCATATAATCTATAAAATGTCCTCATCAAACACAGGCAAAGGCAAGACAAAGCTTTTAAGTTACCTCGAAGAGTTGCCTTTCTGTTGTGGTCTCCATAGGGAACAGAAAAGCATTCTGTTTCTTCGCCATTTGATAAACTAAATCTCCCATTAAATCATTTAATCACATTAATTTGTATGAATTAAAACAAGGTTAATCGCATTTAGATATGTCAGTAATTACCTTGGGGGCTATTACTCAATTGACAGTTAAATATATATTTATTTGGAAATCAATGAGACATAAATTGCAAGATGCAAAAGGAGATGGATGTTGATGGCCGTCGAGCAGCAGCAGTTTATGTCAAATTAATTGCCAAGAGCAGCAATATAACAACAACTGAAGGCTGAGGAAATACCTATATTGTTATTAAACAACAATCTTAATGATGCCTGTATGTATCCAGAGAAGGACTGGGAGACATATGGCACCTCTTTAACATGTGTATGGATGCACGAACAGGAAGTTTTCTAAATATGGCAAAATTCCCATCTGATAGGGCAAACATGTGATAAACGAAGTTCTGAAATGCTATAAAGGACACATTCTAGTGAAAGTTGTGCTGAACAAACCCCCGTGAAATATGTAATCACAATAAGACAAAGTGTTTAATACCTATTTTAATTTCTTGGTCATTGTTTTGTTTTGTTTTATTTTACTGTTGACCATCTACTTGGATATTACCCTGACCATATTTACTTAAGAAGGAAGAGGCTAGCCTACAGACTGACAGAGTTCTTTCTCCCAAAGCTGATGAACTAAGAAAAACACCTAGAATTTCTTTTAACGTACACATTCCAGCAGCAAAAAATAATCCAACAAAGCCAGCATCACTTTTTATACATTCTGCTGTTGTCATATATATTAAAGACAAAACCAACAGATCCAGGGAGGTGTGGTGGCTGTAAACTGGGAGCTTTGCAATGTTTCCATGTAGGGGTCTTTGCCCCTTGCTTTAAAAAAAATGGATAGAATTTGTAGAATTGACCCTGCCACCTGTTGAGATACCAGTGAATGGCTTTTCTATTCATTTGATGTGAAATAGGTTAAAATGGCCACTGTTAGTAGCAGATTTTTTTTCAGCCCCATGGCTCTGTAACAGATGTTTTGAAGAGGTTTCCCATGGTTGCTTGTTCCCTTACCCATCTATTTTCTCAGGCTTTGGGCAAATAAGGGAGGACCTTAATTTTCTGTTTGTTACCCTGTGGTTAATTCTTTCTCTGTAATTGTTGAAGATTTTAGATTGAATTAATGTTTTAAATTCTTTTTTATTATGTTGCTTTAATGTTTTAAATTCTTTTTTATTATGTTGCTTTCCTTTTTCAAGATGCTATTTCTGATAATGGGAATGGGATTAGACAGATGAAATGGAATAAGATTTCATACATTTCAGTAGTTCTGTGGCAATGATCCCTGATTTTTGAGTACAAACAAGTGAGAATGAGATTAAGTTTTAAGTACAGTTTGTGGGAATTAGATGCATTTTAAGAACAATTTCAACCTTTGTTGTGAGGACTTTGCGGTCACAGATGCATCCTTAATTTTGTGGGAGCAAAGGTGAGAAGAGTACCTTAAAGTGTTGTGTGTCTGTAGGCAGCAGCATTGCTAATCATCATAGTAATAGTGTTGGATAAGTCACATTAATGTCCATGAGCTGCTGTGTTTGATATCAGATGCAATATCCTACATGCATAACTGAATAATCTGTAGTAATAGCGGCTTTTCAAATTTTAGCATGGGGTCAAAGATTAAAATATGGAAAACTGGAATATAGATTTGCTAGTTAATGAGTTTTATAGTAGTAGCTGTAGTGAGTCTAGCTGAGAACACCCTTAATTTATTTCAGTGTAACTGATACTTGACTTAGGCACTGCATATTGGAAAATTCTGCCTTCACTTGCTTGCTTGTATTATTGATGCCCTCTTTTAGAGATACAAAAGAAAGGACCCAAGTTAGCTCCGCTTCTAAAAACAGCTCCTAATCATTTGATTATTGTGGTTACATTAGGCATAAAAAACATAAAGGCAAATTGTATCTTGGGGCTAAGTGCATGAGAATCACATCAGGCTTATTAGCAGCGGTCACGTGTGTGTACCTGAGGACTGAACTTGGCTCCCTGCCTAACGTTTCAGTAGATCATCATGTAGTCAGGACTGGCAGCTAATAGATCCATTCTTTATTTACCACAGAAGGAGTGTAACGTTTCACTAAAGCTTCCTTATGTAAAACCTTTTGAACAATGGTGCAAGCATTACTGTATGGGAGACTAAAAAGAAACCATGCCAGAAAGATGAAGTCAGGGTCTATTTTGTAAGGGACCAGCAGCCTTGAAAGGCAGCACCCTTTAAAAAGACTACGAATATGAACATGAAAGCACATTTCCAAGAAAAGTTAGTTTCTTCCACTAGCTCTGATGTCATCATCACCTCCTGCCCTCACCCATGCTCTGTGCTGAAACTAAACCTAGTAAAACAAGATGAGGTATACAGATATTTTTATCCATCCAGATTATATCCCTGAATTTATATAAATGTCAAAGGATGCAATCCGTTAGGGTCTTCTCATTTTAGCTGAGCCAGTACAGGAGAACTCCTTGCTAGATTTAAGTCCCAAAATTTGATACATACTTTAATTTGCTAACAACTGTGTGTTAATTTAATACAGTCAAACTCAGTTCATAATGTGAAATTTAATTTAAAGAAACTTGTTAGTTAAAGACCAGGGTTAAGAATATCGTGTATTGGCTCAAGACCCACAAAGCCAGGAAACTGGGAAAGAATGATGCTTTAATGACAGATGTGCCCTGTGATCAATAATGATGTTCTGCAGTGTCACAAACTCTCCATCCTTCGTGTGTGCACGCACGCGTGTGTTTTACAGTTCCATCTCCATGTATTTCCGTGTATCCCAATGCAGCATATAATCTCGTCTGAGCATATTGGAAGTGCTGACAGCAGTTGAACTTTAGAATGAAACCAAACATGCATAGGATCTCTTTGTTTGCAATTGCTCTCATAGACTTTAGTAGGGCAGGTGAACTGCTGCTCAAAACTTCAAGAAATCATGAAGAATTGCCTCCCAAAAGAAGCCTGAATAAAGTACGCTATCCAGTTTTTTTTAATGAAATTTGACATATATGCCTGTTCAAAAGTTGGAGTGAAAAGGGTAAATGTGTCAATTTCAGCACTTCTAAAATTGCTGTACTCATGGTAATTTTTATTATATCTGTTTTAAATTTGGCACAGTGCAGAGTTCATTAAGAACTCCGTTAGCTTAACAAGTGCCATTTTTATAAGCAATACAATTCTGAGACTTATAATGACTTTTTTTAAAGTGATGCCTTAACTGATGGGTATTCCAAAACCCTCTGATTGTTTCATAAATTTCAGTAATTTACTGACTGGGGAAAACATTATTAAGCAATGGTTAATAGAACATAAAAACCCAATGTTTGTTAAGCATGAAATAATAAAAGAGGATGTTACTGGATCAGGGCTAAAGTCACAATACCAGTTAAAGAGAGTTAGGGCCTTTCTCCCCTACACTGTTATAGTGCTATTATTCCACTTTCAACATCTTGTGGAATTCTGGGGTTTGTAATTTACTGCGGGCAAAGAGCTCTCTGGATGAGAATTCTAAATGCCCCTCCCTACAGTGCAAACCCCAGGATTCCATAGGGTGTTGAAAGTGGAATAATAGTGCTATAATAGTGTAGTATAGAAAGGCCCTTAGTTTCCTATTGTTGCATAAATAACTTAAGAGGCTGTTAAGAGTCTTTTTTCCTGGAACCCCAGGATTGTCCCTGGAGAAGAATCAAGAATATGCCTTGAGCGCTCCCAGAAAATAACATCTTAGTAGCCTTTCAGATCCTGTCATTTTCCTGACCATTCTCAATTTCTACCTGTTCTCTACTTAGATCAGTGAAGAATTAAATCACTGTATGGGAGGTCCCATGGTTACTTCATTCTGCATCTCCCCTGAACCTGGCAAATTAAACCCTCTTTAAATAAAGTTTAAGCATACTATCCTGTTTGCTGTCCTGTTCAGTAGTTCTCCTCTTCATGCAGCAGCATATAAAGATGAGTAAGAAAACTTCATGGAGTGATAAGCTTCTAAGAAATTTGGTATGTACTCAGAGAGGTTGGTTAGTTTTTCTTTACCTGACATCATCCAATCCCAAAAAGAGCAGATATGAGAGAGAGGAAGAAATTTTGTCTTCACTGCTGTCCTCCAGGCACCTCAGTTGTTTCTCATTTGTGGGGATGTCAGTCATTTTGTTCCCTCTTGACAGGCCAAGTAAATTCAGGAGCCATCACTTTTATTGCTGACAATAGCTTGCTTCAGAAGTGAAGAAACTTGAAGTGTAGGTAATGTAAAGAGGTGTTTACACCAAGTGAACAGTCCCATGTGATTTAAGACTACTTTCAGAAAGAAATATATCTATGCCACAGCTTATACAATACACATTCAGTTCATGGCAACCTCTCTAGATTTAACAGGTATGGTGAGAGACCACATCACAGGTGAGCATGCCCCATAATTTTCAACAGTACACTGAGGTTCCCAGTGTAGAAATGTTGAAGGTATAAAAACTACATTTAACACATTTGTTACTTTTATGTAACTGTATAAGACACAAGATTGTGAATTGATATGGATTTGTCCAGTACTGGCTGGCATCTTGGGCAAGATATGACACATCACTAATTTGAAATGGACAGTGATTCAGTTATCTATCCTTACAGTTTCCCCTCTGCACAGACATACTATTTTAATTCTCTTTTGCTGATTCATTTGGCATCTTCTTCTGTGTTACTTGCCTAAATAAATTTTGCAAAAATGCTCTGCACTAATTTGAAATTTAATACAGGCAAAGGGCTGGGGTTTCTGCCTTGAAGAAATGCGGTGGCTACAGCTGCTTGGCAGCAAGCCTGCTGCTCAATGCCAATTTTATGGGTTATTGATTGGCTTTGACATGCAATGCAGTTCCTGTTCTCAAAGTAGACTGGCAGCCAGAAACAGAGCCAGGTTTACTCTCTGTTCCAAATCAGCACTGACAACTTCTTGAGTACATGAGTGTATGTGTGTATGGGGTGTGTTTGGAATCTTGATAATGGAGGTGCCATCTCAGGTCAACCTCTGGTCACAACGTGAAATCCTTGTTTGTTTGGTTGGTTGGTTTTAAATGTTTACCAGAATTCTTCAGGCTGGATTTTTAAAAAAGGGAAATTACATGGAGAAGAGAGGAGATCTTTCTGAGTGAGAGCATGGTATTAAGCACAGCTTGTGGTTTCTTCTAGTCTGGAGATAGTGATGAAATTTGATGTTGCATACAAATTAGGTCATCCCCCACCCCATACATACAGTACCAACTTACTTGAGAGAAAAAGTTAAAAAACAATAGGAACTTAATTTTATATTTAATTATTATAACATTTTTATTCTGCTTTTCCATAAAAAAATGTGTTCAAGGCAGCTAAGGAACATTACAAAAACAAGTGAATTAGTAAAATGATTAAAATAATCATAATAATCAAAACAGTTTGAAAAGACAGTTTGGAGACATGTGCTTTCACATCTTTCCTAAAAATTGTTAGACTAGAAATTGATTGCAACTCAGAGGGAAAAGCATTCCACAATCTGGGGGCAGCACAGGAGAAAGGTCTCACCTGTATGCTTGCCAAGAAGGAGTCCACAGGTGATGGTGTTCTCAAGAGGTCCTCTCCTGAACATTTAACATTTGAAGAGGAGCATAATGAGCTTGGCAGTCCCTTAGATAACCAGGTCTCAAAGTTTCTAGAACTTTGAAACAAGCTCCTTGAATTAAAGCCCAAGAGTAATTGATCATAGGCATAGGTGATGTAACTCTGCCCTTGTCTCTTTTTTGTGCGGAGCTTAGTGGTAAATGGAAGGGATCAAGGGGAAGGGGCTGAAAGGGGGAAGTGTTTGTCTTCTATGTGTGGTCATGACTCGAGGAACATGATGTAATATGAAAAGACACTTTCTGTAAAAATGACTTGTCATCCCCCTCACATTAATATGCCACGTATGATTTTTGTTTCTAAATCTGACTGCACAGAAAACACCGACTTTTCCACTGTTGGGCTGGGGCAGGTGATGTATTCTTGTAGCTAAAATATTGAATATACATATGAGAAAACCAGGTTAAAGTCCTTTCTCAAAAGCCATTTGGGTTTCATTGATCATGTAACTCTCTGTTGGCTTAATGAAGTTCAGAATTAATGGAGGAATGAATGAGTACAAATGGGATATGTATGTCAAAGAACTGGATGACTGAAATAAACCAAAAAGGCGAAATTCTAGAAGCAGAACAGGATGAAACATGGTAGAGGGAGGGAGGGAGAAACTTTTTCACCAGTGACATATTTTTATTGGAAGCATGCTTTACATTTGCAAAGCAGAGGGCTGTTAAGCAATTATAGAATAACCTGCCTAAAGAGACTTGCTTAGTGTCCACCATATATACCTGACAATAGATTTAGTTTGTGGATGAGTTGAGGGCAGGATTTAGGATCAAAATTATAGAATTTGCTATGTCCCATGTATAAGTGGAGGGTAAAATATATCCCACACCTATAGTGATAGGTGTATCACCTACCCCACACGTCACACATCCACAGTTTAGTTTCTTCCTCATCTATTCAGCCTTTAGGGTGAACAAAAGCAGTTAAGTGTGCAAGAATGTTTCAGTTCTTTGGCTTGAGGTGAGCAGAGGTGGGCTCTAGGGTCTTTTTGACAGCCTGAGCTTCCTCTTTCCTTCCTCACTGAGCTAGGCTGACTGGCCTCAGCTCCTATGGAAACCAGCATTGACCCGTGGATAAGCCGATCCAGGTTTCCAGAGTAATTTTTGTACTAAAATTTCTAGATTTATAGTCAAATATGTACAGTATGTTGCAGTCTTGGGAGGGAGTAGGAAAATAGTTCTATTTGCTCAGCCATTTTAAGTTCCCATTATTTTTAATTAAAATGTCATTTTAAATACTGCTGTTCAATAAGGTATATGATGCTTCTTTACTGTGTTTCGTATTACAAATTTTGAGGATATACTATCCATAAATTAACATGAATGAAGGGCAGCAGAGTGGGCCCTCTATATATGTGTGGGTTCTGTTCCAGGAACTGCAGCCAATACTAGAATTTGCAAATGCTTGTGTCCCATTGTATTCAGTGGTAGCAACCTGCACACAGATACTTCCACAGGTCTGCATACACATTGCTGCCGTTTTAGATATAGGGTGCAATGCTCTATGGTTACTAGAAATCGCAAGCCTAGAGGTTGCAGGTAAGGAAGGGCCACTGTATGTGCCTATTTGAATTAATATTAAGGCTATTTTAAATGAATATTGTGGGGTTTTTTCATCTTGGTTTAATTGTGGGCACAGTCTGATCCTCTCTATTTCTTCCTTTTCTAGTTGTAGTTGTGCAGGTATTTGAAGACCATATAGAAGCAGATATTGCAGAATTTTTGTTATCACTTGGCAACAGATATACTAGTGACTTCTGTTGTGTTATATATTTAGTAGTATGAACTGTGGTATCCTGAACAACCTAGATATTTATCAATGTATTTATTTAAGCATTTGTTTACAGGTAGCAATTGCAAAGTTATTGCATGCCTTTAAGGTAAGTTCCTCAGGCATTTGCATCGCAGAGTGAACAGCTGTTTGAAGAATTTATGTCACAGACAGACTATGTGCCTAGTGTCTTCGGTTACTTGGAACCAAGGACAGTCAAAAAAGGTTACTTACTCTTTTGGGAAGGGGGAATTCCAACCATCGTGTGGCATAAAGCCATGAAGGACAGCTAATTAGAAAATCAACATTTTCTAATGTTTCAGAGTGTGCTCTTTCAAACCATTATCCATGAGGCTTGTGATCATTTGGTGTGTCACAATAGTCAGAAAATTGAGGTGGGTGGGTGGGTGGGATAAGGCAACATAGCAAACCTAAACAGGGCAGTCTAACTTGTTTAGGATACTGAATTAATTTATTAAATGTTAAACATTTAAATAAAATTAAGCATGTGTCCTGCGTGTGTCAAGTTATACCAGTGCTTTTGTATTCTTTGGCTAAAATGCTGGGAACTGAGCACAGGCCCAGTGATTTCAGTGGAATTGAGTAGAATGAAAGAGGATTCACCCGGAATTCAAAAAATTGCCATGTGCCTTTGTTATGTCATGTGCTGCCTAGAAATAGAACAGTTGTAAGTCATTATTAATTTCTAGTTCTTTTTGTAACAAACATATGCAAATTGCATTAAGGAACCAATACTGGAAAGTAAATTACTAGGGCAATTTCTGGAATGTGATCAGCGTTTAGGCAAGTTAGAAATTGAGCCCTGCTCATTTTCTGGTTTATTTTTTCCCAACTTAGAAAGGAGATACAAGAATAACTTAGAAATCAGATACTAGTTAATGTAAGTCAAGGATCAATGAATAGGTGCTTTTGATTTTTGTGTGTCCTTTATTTTTTGAAATGGACAGTTACAGATTCTGACTTTCACACCACATGTGGTTTACTGGTAATTGTGGTATGTATTACTCATACTATCGTCACTGCAGTTTGTACACACCCAGCAATTTATTTTCCCCATATATGATAGATGTGGCTATCTGTTTGGGTTTTGTATGTTGGTTAGAACAGGGTGGGGAGTGCTATTCATTCTGTTTGAGTCAACTGTCTGGCAATCAGATTTCTGACATTTAATTCATGTTGCATGTGGAATGGAGGCTACTGCATTTGAACATGATATAAGGATGGGCTTGCCCTATCCAAATAATTCTTTTTTTCAATAGGGCAAAGTTACTTATTGCAGTATTGCTCATAGCTTTCTTTCTCTTGTCAGTGGGGACTACATTATCATTAATGCTTTCGTTTTTGAAAACATTTTTCCTGTGCCAGTAGGTGGTTTCTCCAGATTTTTTTAAAGATAGCCCATTATCTCAACATGTCACATAACTTTCAGAAGTAAAGACCATAGAATCACAATAGGCTAGGTCCCAAAACATTAATGGTACCATACTAAATTCCATTTTAGTCAGTACAAACTTTGCTTTTAAGTGGTCTGCACTGACTTGTAATAGTTGGAACAAGTTGAATATACATGATAGGTAGCCTTGAGGTAAAACACAAGTGCTATTAGTTAACACAGTCCATCTGATGACTATGAAGGTAAGAATCAGGAAGCAGGAATATACAGGGTTGTGATCAGATGGTGCAGAAACAAGGGTAATTCTGAAGCAGTAGGCAAGCTGATCTGATGAGTTTGAAGCCAGGCTGATCACTTGTAGTTCCATACCAGCCTTATTGATTGACCTCCCTCCATTCTGAGAAGTAGAAATCTTAGTGGCCCAGCACTGTGCAAGCCTTGGCGTCTGGGGCTTGATTGCTGTTTGATAGACTTTTATTGGCATTTTTGTTAAGATGGGCTTCAGGGACCATAGGCCTTTGGACAGAAGATGTGACAGATTATTGGGAAATTCAGACAACCTGCCTATGGGACCTGGGCTGCAGGTCCCTGCTTCAGTATCAGAAAAATATTATATAACTTCTGCAGAAGATGAACTGGCTGCCAAAGAACTCTGACATTGTTAATCTTTGTTCAGGTTACCCCTCAGAATGAGAGGCTCTAGTGCCACTGAGAGAGAAGTGTGTTTTTATTGCTTTAATTATTTCATTATTTTTACCCTATAGGTATACCACTCTGGCATCAGTATGAACAATGGAAGTTTTAAAATATTTTAATGAACAGATGCAAAATAAAAGACGGTGAGATTTTAAGAGGGAGAATATGAGGAATTAAATGTAATTAACTCTCATTTAACTCTCATTGCTTCTTTAATCCATATCTTCCTGTCTTTTTTTTTTTTTTTTTTGGATAGGGATGATACATTAGCCATTATTTACTTGCAAATTCCAAAGGGATTGACTAGAACTGAGAAGAGCTGTTAAAAAGAACTGGAGAAAATTGGGGCAGGGGGCATAGTCCTTTGAGGCATAGGTTGCCCTAAATCATTTTTTCCCTAAAAAACCCTGCAAGAAAATATTATTATTTTATTTTATTTCATTTGTTTCTCCCTTCTTCTGGCATGAAACCCAGGGCTAAAACAAGGCCACAGCATGTTAAAACTAGATAGATGAAAAAGTTAAAACAGTTAAAACTTAAATATTTACTTTTAGAATGATGAACCAAAATTTTAAGTCAAGGTGTTCAAACAGTTATTCCTCCAAAATGATTTCTAAAAACTTGTAAGATGAAGACTGTTATGGAAGACTGTGTACATATCATTTTAATTTCTCATCTTGTGATTCCTAGTCCTGGTTTCCTTTTCTCAGTGCTTTTTACAGGAATGGGTGTGTTATATCTGCTTGGCACTGCAAAGAACTAGAGGAGGCAAAATTATTTTTTGTGTCTTTTTAATATTAATAGTTTCTTCTGTTTTTATTGTTTTTCCCCCCGTGCTCCCAATAAACTGTCATAGCCAACAAGATTCCTCACAGTTCAGGACTTTCTGACTCCGTTGTAACAAAAAGAAGAATTGTAGAAAAGAAGATTTAATTCTCTAATAGTTTTCTGAATCAACTGTACTTTTATTGTACGGAACATTATACACCTCCAGGTTTAACAGGGACCCACACTGAAAGCTTTTTAGCAAATTTAACAGTTCTGGGATATGTGTGCGTGCTTCTGTTTGTGTGATGCTCTAATAGGTGAAAGATCAGGTAGCAGAGAGCTGAAAGAAATGGATACCTCTCACAAAGGAGGAATAGAAAGAGGGGGAACTCTCAGGAACCTTTATGGGGACCAGTGCTTTTGCATTTGTTCAGAAATGATTTGGGTTCAGGGCTGAACTTTGAAGGACCAACCTGGTTTTAAAAAAGTTAAACATTTTCATATAGGATCAAGCAGTCAGTGGCTACTATCCTATATCTTATATCCAAGACCAGATACATATGAGTACACATGAGTCTGTTCAAATAAAACTGCCTTAATGTGTCAACATAAAACCCCAACATTATTGTATACCTTGTTCCCTGGCCAAGTGTACTGCTTGTAACCTGCCTGGAATACCTTGAAGAAAGGACAGGCTTTGCTATATTTGCTATGTTAATTCATTCATTATTCTATAGAGCTGTAATCTCACTCCATTACTCATCTGGCCTTGGGTTCCTCACATGGCAGTAAAATGTGTATCTTTTTTCTGTCATCAGTGTGCAGGACTGAGTTACCATAGATCCACGATGAGAAACAGGCCCTAGTGCAATAATATGCAACCATTGTAATGGTTAAGTAGTTCAGCTTTTGAGTCAAGATTAATATATTGGACAATTTATTGTTGCGTAAGTTAAAAGTAGTTTCTGACTTGTGTGACCCTAAGGCAAATCTATCGTGTTTGGTTTTTTTTCCCTTGGCAAGCAATATTCAGAGGACTTCTGTTGCTGCTCTCCTCTGAGGCTAAGAAAATGTGATTTGCCCAGTGTTACCCAGTGGTTTTCCATCACTGAACAAGCATCTGAACCCTGGGCTACCATAGTCCTCAAACCGCTACATCGCACTGGCTTCCCTGGACAGTTAGTACAGACATGTTCTGCTACTTTCTGGTTTCTTTCAGCTTTCAAAATGGTTGTATGGTTTGTCCTCTGAAGATGGCTTCACAGTTTATGACAGAACAGCTTTTCTTTCAATTTGAGGGCCTCATCCTTGCAAGGGTAGTTAGCTGTGCTTAGAATCCTGTCATCTGAAGAACTCATTAATTTTGTGGTAGAAAGCAGTAGCCTCATGAATTCTCAAAAGAGGGAATTATTATTAACATTCAGAAAGACACATAAGGTGTGCTTATTTAGGTAAGTTCTAGGATAATTGTAGCTCTGAATTAACAGTTCATGCTGTTCTTATTTTAGTATGGCTACTTGAAGAAGGCATTTGTTGTTATTTATGTTGTGCCATCATATAATGTGGCACTTTAACAGAGAATCATAGTCACAAAAAGAGGTCCAATTTCATGGCAGCATAGAAATGAGAAACATCCATTCTTGTTTTTGTGAAATTGTGCTGAAGATTGCAAAAATCAGCATTATTACTAATGCTGAGTGCATGCAGACACTTAGTTGGCAGACCCCAAAAAAACAGCTGTGACATAAGTCTGCTTTCCTCTTATGTCAGGGCAATAAAAACCAAATGAATCCATTGTCAGATTTTGATATGTGGTATTTATCTATCTCTGTCTCAGTGTGAGAACCACTGACTTGCTGCAAGCTTGACTCAAGTGCACAGGAAGACATAAAGAAGAAGCTAAGGCAGGGTGGGCATCCTCCTTGTGTCAGGGGCTGCAGTGAGCTGTTAACAGAAGAACATGACAGCCTGCCATTTTTGGCCTTAGAGCCTTGGAAAATGACAACACTGCATAGTGTATAGGGCATTTCAAACCCTTCTTCTGGAGACTTCAAAGGGATCATGAAGGAAGGTAAAATGTCTGTATGTTTGACTTACCTTATCTTGGTTGATTTCATGTTGTACACTAGCTAGAGGGAGCTGGACTTGGGTTTGTATCCTCTCCTTTCTGTGGAACCCACTGACCGAGTCTTCACACTGGCCTAGTTGTCCCTTTGAGATCAACATACCTGGGTAGCTGATTGTGACTGTTTAAAAGGTTAGTCCATGTACATCACCCTGAGTTTCTTGAAGAAGAGTAAGAACAGAAATGAAATGTGTAGAACATAATGCCCCAATTCAATCTTCACTCAGTCTTCCTCTCCTTCTCCCCCTCTTCCTCCTCAATGAATTGATGAAGTTGGTAGACTTTTTCATTCTGTCTGCAAGAGGCTCCATTCTATATCAGCAAAGCAGATGGATCCAGAGGAGACACTTCACTGCATTTCAATGATCATCAGAAAGGAATAATTCAGTAGCAATGCCTCATTGGGCCCAAGAGGTTGCAAGCTATGCTGTGTGCTGTATTGTACTGGATACCTGGTGATGTGTGCTTTCTCTGCTTTCAATAACAAGAAAATTCTGAGAGGAAGATCACCTTGATTTTGTGCTAAGAAATGCTAGTTCTTCTAAATGGTCACATTTTTATATCTGTGTACATACCAGGTAGCATAGTGGGCTTAGAGGCTACACCAAGACACAGAGCTGTGAATATTGAAGCTTAGCTCAGTTATGGATTCATTGGGTGGCCTTAAATAAGCTGTTTTATTTTCACCCCCAGTTGTCCTGCCCTTTCCCCAGAAAATGGGCATGTTAATATTAAAGCACTTTATAAGGTTGTTGTAAAAGATTACTAAGATAATATGTGTAGAGATATGAGCACCCGAAATAATGTATAAATGCTGTCATTTTATTCTTCTGCTACCCATAGAGGAATGTGTACATTTCCCACTCCCTTTTGCAGGTTCACTAGACTTTGCCAGAAGAGCTATCTCCAACGTGGGTTGTGGTGACTCACCAAAATAAGCACAGCCAGCAACCATGAGTTGTGGCTTGCCAGATATTTCCTATCTTTCTCATCTCTTCCCCTCCTCCACCTTTTGTTAGTCCAGAAAGGTAGCAAAACTAGGGCTTTTACTGAGTCCCCCAGTTGCTGTCCTACAAGTTTTGCATGCCTAGAATGCATGTGTGTTTTCAAGACCACATCACAGCTATCAGAGCCAAAACCTAAAAAAAGTGTAGTTCAGGTTGTGTGGGCTAATCTTCCTGTCGAGTGGGTGATACACAAATGAGTGACATGCTGTGGGTTTCTAGGTCCTTGTAGCCCTGCAGATTTTGTGACTCATTGAAATCTCAGATTGGGCTTTCATATATATTGGAGTACTGGGAGGACAAATGTTATTCAGATTAGTTCAGCATTTCTTTTGCAAGTTCAGCAATTTTTCATGGCATGTATTTGAATACTAGGTTCATGCCATAACCAAAGAAAAATGTATGGAACATGACCAGTCTGTAAATCATTACGAGGTTTAGTAATATAGGTGTTATTTGTAAGCAAAGGTAACTGTCTACATAATCAAGCATTATTGGTGTTGCTGGAGAGGTCCAGAAAAAGACATCTTTTCTGTTCCATGGTGTTTCAAGACAGAGTACAGATGCTGTGGGATTTTCTATCCAATTTCAGGATTTGCTTTTTGGAAGCAGAGTGTTCTTCAGGGAAAGTCTACATATCCAAATTAGGGATTTTACCAGATGTGATTTTCTTTCTCTGCACCTGTACTAAATGAAAATTCCCAGGTTTCTTTGGAGAGCCATGAGCATTAAACTGGCATAAAACCACTGCTGTGCTCACAGTTAAGATCTATGAAATGAACAGAACTTGACATTAAGAAGCAACAGTCCATTCTCTGTTAAGAAGAAAAAACAAAAAACGTGCATTCCAAATGCAGGTGGAAGTGGTTGCTGCCTTCCTGGTATGTAGTCACTTTTTGGATTCAACCGCTGACTCTCTTCCTCTGGTATTTGTGGGGACAAAATCAAAGTACAGCATGCTATAGCAAATCAGGCAGAAGCATGAGCCATGGAGTAGATCAATATCAAAAGCAATTGCTGCTGTCTTTTTTTGGTGTACCAGTACCGTGCAAACAGTATTGCAAAAATAAAACCTGTAAAGTGCAAAGCCCTTTTTTAACCTACCTGCCCCTCTTTATATAACTATTTAAGAAATTAATGGCATATAGATGGCTTGCAAGGAATGGAACCAAAACAAAAAATTCTTTGCCCGGTTGCCTTAAAGCAACTTTTACTTCTCACAGACTGCCATATGAGTGGCTATTCACAAGCCTATATTCAAGGTGAAGGCAAATCCTCTGTGATTTTAATTGTGTAATATCAGTTCATAATGTTAATGTTAATGAGAGTTTTATCCTCATTTTTTGCTCCAAGTGAATAGCAGCCAGCTGCTACAGATGGGGAACTAAAAGATAGATACAGCACGTAAGGAATCACAAAGTTAATACTGAATAATTTTCTTTTCTTTATTTCTGTATGAAAAAAAGGCTGTTAATTATCAGAGATAGGATAGCAAATTCTATTCCCAGGTGTCAGTGGGTAGTCTAGCAACCACTGGATGTACTGGAAGAAAACTTTGTCAGCAGTAGCCATGTATTCCTGTTGCAGTAAAAAGAGCACTTTAAAGACTGAGGCCAAGATCTTACATCAAGGAGCTGGACTACAAGTTTGCACTCATGGAGCTATGTGATGGTTGTACATAAGGGGATTGCAGCACTGTGAAACTAGGTGTGCAAATAAATGTGAAATGGACAGTTGCTGTACAGAGTGCACATCTGCATGTGCGACGAGTAATGATTGTACATGCACAACTGTACACACAACTCTTTGAAACCTTTTGCTGAACAAAAAAATCCTATGCTTCTATAGGAGAATATATGGCAACAAGATGCTAGCTTCATAGACTGCACTGAAGCATCTTTTTTTCTTGTTTTTATAGACATAGTATGAACTTGTAAGAGGACTCTCCTGGACTTCCAGTTGGAATGGCAGCCTGGGTGCTTAGTGAGCTCTGTGGAGGGAGCTGGTAGATATGGAAGGAGCTGGTCTGACATACTAGAAACTGGTTAAAATTGCCTCCCTGGCATGGGAGGGACATAGGATTATTCACATGGTCCAAATTCCTGATCCTGTCACCTAAATGACACAGAAGGTGTTTCTGGAAAGGCAAGTGAATTGGAGGAGACTAGGGCAACAGATGAGCTCTGCCACATATCAGCAGCCATTTATTGGTACCCGTGCTGGAAATCCACTTTCTTAACCCCCTAATAAGACAAGATTCTACAGTTGATGGGAAAAATTAATGTTGTCATTAATACTACTGCAGCCTTTGCATGAATGAAAACATTTGAATCAAATTTTTAAATAAACAATGAGATTAGTGTGGCAGAACTGTGTTAGAAATAAAGCTGCCAGAAGCCTTACACATGCTGACAACCTTAGAGGCTTTAACACCCTTAATTTTTACTGATGAGTTCTTTTTAACTTAAAAGATTTAAAGATTTAAAGTTTTTAATAAACTCTAATTGTGGGAAGAAAAAAGCATGTTTATCTTACCTAGATAAGCTCACGGTTGTCCCTGCTGGGTGGAAAACAGAACGTGAACTGGCTTTGAGCTCAGCGTAATGTGAGTTTCATTTTGCTGGAGAGTGAGTGCTGAACTGCATCTAGAGATAACTGAATGGTGGGACTCATTGACTTCTAGAGGTGGAGTGGAATAACTGCAAAAGAAACTTTTTTTTTAAATAAAGAATTGGACAGCTGTCAAAATGGGTTCAGAAATGAGAAAGACACAAGTAGCAAATGTGCAAAGAAGAGCATCAATTGAACAATCTAAGGACATTGACTCAAACCAAATTGTTTTGGAAGAGATTAAACAAATGAGAGGAGATGTGAACCAGATCACCTTTTTCATAACAAACATTTGTTTTTAGGCCACAAAAAATGATAGTGCTAATGATATCACCTGACAATCACCGTTGCATCTAATAGTTTTTCTTTATCACTACTTAGCCATAAATAAGCTTTCTGCTCAGTAATATCTTATTTTTGTTTGTTTACTACCATGGGTAATTATATTGTCTAGGCTGCAGAAAAGCCTTGTTAAATTTTGAGAAACTGTAGGATTGGTTGATATAGTTTACTTTGTTTTTGTTCCCTTTGCATAATATATTCCTGTTTCTGGCTGCCTGATTTTTATTTGTAGACCCAGGTGCTGGGATAGTGCATGTGAGGGGGCAAGGACTGTAAAACAGATAGATACGTATTTACTATTGTATATTTTTGGCCTGTAATCCTACCAGTAACTCTCCCTGGGATAAATTGTATGCTTTGTTCAACCCACCATTATTATTAAATTCCAGATAAGACAATTTAGGAATTTTTGAACTTGCAGTTTTTAAGAACATAGTAGCTAGACAAACACAAATCTCTTTCTCTTCATGTGTGTTATACTTTAACTGCATTAAGTGTATTGTGTGCCAAATTACCTATCAAACATGTAGCTATTACTTTTTTAAAAAGTCAGAATTAGACTTGGGGGTTTATTCCAGCATGGGAGTTAGAAGGGTTTAAACTATTTGCCCCCTGCAGGTATAAATTATCTGGGAGCTTTCATGCTACTGAAATGCAGCACTTGATTACACTTTAACTGTGATTCTGCTGTGATTACATGTTAACTGCCATGGCTGCATCCAGTGGAATCCTGATGCTTGTAGTTTAGGAAAGCGATAGAGGAACTCAATGGCTGAGAATGACAAATGTCTCCCCTCAACTGTAGGTTCAAGACTTTCATAGAATGGAGCCACGGCACTTAAAATGGAATCAGACTGCTTATTTGTACAGTGTGAAAGGGCTCCAGAACACTGCCTGACCCCAAACCTTTAAAAAATGAGTGTTTTGACCCTCTGTCTTTCTAGAAACTAAGCAGCACACTCTTCAGAATGTTGCTTGTTGTGCTCATTCACAGTTTCTGATTTGCTCCAAGAAATCCCACAAAAAAATCTGTAAAATAGGTACAAAGACCCACAGAAATACATTTTTATAAATATTATCATCTAATGGCTTCAACTGTGCCCCTCGAGATGTTTGGAATTCTAGCTCATGAAAGCCTATGACATAAATTTGTTAGTTTGGAAGGCACCATAATATTCTCTTTTTGATGTTATTGAAAGAATAATGTTCCGATCTGGGTATAAGAATATTTGGTATTTGTACTATCTTTCCGGTGCAAAACAGGGGTCGTTATAGTAGATGATTGTAGTGTGATAAAAAAAGTAAACAAATGTACCATTTTCTGTGGGCTCTTTCATACCACCCAATTCTAGCACTGTGATACCAGTTTAACTGCAATGGTTCCATACTATGAAATACAGGGATTTGGTGTTTGGGCTGGAGTATGTAAAATTCCCTTCCAGAGAGTTCTAATGTCCCCCAAACTGCAAATCCCAGAATTTCATAGGATGCAACCATGACAATTAAAATGGATACCCAGTGTTACAGCTGTGTAGTGTGAAAAGGTCCTGTATCAAGAAATCCATCGACTTGGTTGCAGAAGGCCCTAAAACTGGTTTTCTTGTATACAGAACTTCTCAGCCAACCATTATAGTGACTCCACATGCTGCTGGCCCTCTTACTAGCTGCAAAAAGAAGTGGCAGAAAGTGACATTAGAGAAAGGTATAACAAAGCAAAGCCTAAGCACAGCAATCTGCTTATATACCCAGAAAAGAAGATAAAATGACAGGGCCTACCTATACACCCATCTCCCAATTCAGGATTGTTGCCTCCTCCCAATTCAAGATTGCATTTACTTTTTGCACATATCCATTTGTAAGAACTTGAATATGTTTATTTTTTTCAAAGCAAGTAGAAGCACATTTAGAGCAAGAGTGGTGTAATGGTTTGAGTGTTGCCCTAGGACTCTGTGAGATCAGCGTTTGAATCCACTCAGCCATGGAAACCCCTGAACTTGGACAGTCACCCTCCCTTAGTCTAAGAGGAAGACAGTGACAAATCTCCTCTGAATAAATTTGGCCAGAAAACTCTAGAGCAGAGTCATAAGTCAGAGTTGACTTGAAGGCACAATGTTCCAATGTGAGGACTGGGTGTGATGTATTTTTTTTTCTGTAATATGAGCCTATTTTTTGTCCCATCCGTGATTGTGTGGAGCTGTCTGTAAGCAGTCTGTGGATCTCAAACTCAACAAAGATTACCTACAAAGTGGCACTAAAACAGGAAGAAAAAAAATATTATAAGAGAGGAACTCTAAAAGGATTTTATAGAGAAGGTGTGAGAGAGCACCAGTGAGTAAACAAACAGCCACGTGTAGTGGCTTAAGTGTTGGATGAGGACACTGAGAGATTAGGGTTCGAATTCCTGCTTAGTCATGGAAACTCACTGGGTGATCTTAGGCAAGTCACAATCTCTCTGGTTCAGGAAGGCAATGGCAACCCCAACTGAACAAATCTTGTCAAGAAAATCCATGATAGGTTTGCCTTAGGGTCTCCATAAGTTGAAAATGACTTGAAGGCATACAACAACATGGTGGGAAGATGAAGTATTCTGCTTTTCATTGCACACAAATGTACTTTTGTGTTGAGAATTACTCTGCTTGGAAGGTTTTATTATAATCAAAGAAAATGTAGTTTGATATGCACAATGGGGCAAAAGAAGATCAGCACTGTCCTCGAGAGATAGCAGGGCTTTCCTTTTCTTCAAGCAAGGTGCCAAAATATTGTTCCTATCTTAATAATGTGATGGTGCTGGGGATTTGTCACAATTGGCCTGTTGGGCTTCAGCAAGTGATATTCAGTTGGATACATACAGCTGCTATACATGCCAGTTTCTATTTAGCTTCAATATTTAAGAGCCATTGATATATCTGTCCCCCATAAATCTGACTGATATTGCTTCAAAGTCCTATCTAAACCATCATTCACCACAGTTTGTGGTACTGAATTGTGTGGAAAAGAATTTTCTAGACAAGTCTGTCATCCTTTGGCATTATGTTTTTAAAAGGGCTTTCCTCTTCCTTTATGCAAAGAATTAATTAAACTGCATCTACTGAATCTGGCAACCTGCCTTTCTGCTTTCCTAGGTGGTTCTGAAGAAGGGCTCTTCAAATAAATTTTATCTGCTTTCTGCACTCATGCTGATCTGCAGGGATCAATATGTCTTATTCAGAAAGGTTTGATTCTGAAATTTAATGGCATCTTAAATTGAACTGAACATTTTAGAGTAGAGAAAGCAGGTAGAGAAAATAGTGATGTACTGGATAGAGCTTTGGACCTCAAGAAAGAAGCAGTATTCCTTTGAAAACAGAATGCTACTAACATAGGTAGACAGATGGATTTCGTTTGTCAAAATATTTGAGAGATGTGCTACCACTGAGTAGGACCTATCTTATCCGCTCAGAAAAAAGGGGATATGCAAGGGTTACCTGTGTCAATTTGGGGAGGGGAACACAAATGAGAGAAGACAACACTTTGAGTTGTGTTTAGAATTTTGTTGGTGCCCAGTTTGGTGAACTAAATGTAAGAATACAGTGTTGTCTCCAACTCATCATCTTTTAAAAGTGACATTTCAGAACTCTCATTTAGCAACGGCTTCCAATTGTCTTCAAGGGCACTCCCCACACAGAATGTGTTACTGTGATTAAATGGGAAGTTATTGAAGCGCTATTGACTAAAGTAGGACCTTGCATATGACTAACTGTGAATTAAAGTGTATTGATTTATTTTAAAACTTCCTTTCTTTCAATCTGATTTGTACTTAGGTAAAGATATCTGAGTACAAAATGCATGCAACTAAGAAGTGACTGTGCATATAATATTACTGTTTGTCCCTTTCAAAATACACGAGTATGCTTATTTCTAACTTGCTCTGTTTGCTCCTTAAGGACAAGGAACACATGTTGGAGGTATACATTGTGTATTTCAGTACCATTTAAATTTGTTGCCTGGTGGTTTGTTGATGATTTTTCAAGTAACCAATAGATTTCTGCTTCATATGGCTAAATTTAGTATCTTTCATAGAAACCAGTTCTCGAAAGGTCTCCTTCCATGTTAGTCTAGAGTCCTGTGTTAACTTAAAACAACACAATTACTTCAAGAGACTTAGCATGACTACTGTTTTGGAACTGATAACTGTAGAGCAAACCAGATTTACCCTTACAAAATGGAAGTCAACTGGTCTTTTGAAGGAACCTTTTCAAGTGTGGATTTATTGTTGTCCTGTGCCTTCAAGTAATTTCTGATTTACGGTGACCTTAAGGCAACCTTATCAGGCAGTTTTCTGGGGCTGTGTGATGTACCCAAGGTTACCCAGTGGGTTATGCTGCAGTAAAAAGTGCTAGTCTTCAATATGCTGCTGAATTCTTCATGTTCTTTCTGCCCCAAGAGACTGAAACTTTTTGGAATTTGGATAAATATTTGTGTTAGAAGCTTCCATTAGCCAGCAACAATGCTGGTGATAAACTGCATGACTAAGCTATTTGAGGGCAGGTAGGTGTGACAGAACAATCTCAAAAAGGGGCCCATGAATTCAAGCATCCATCCCATTCCTGCTGTATAAATTGTCTCCATCACTTAGTATGTCTCTTTGTTAAATTGCAGTATTGGCATAGAGACATCTGCATTATGCCAACTTGGCTTTCCCTTTTAGAAATCCCTGGACGCTAATACATTATCTTAAAATAACTTCTGAGAGACATAAAGGAGATTAAAAAATTGGGTGTGTGTTGTAGAATAGAAGAGATGCAATCCCAGTGATTTGAATTTATAGTGTCCAGCTGAAATAGCATTCTATAAATAACCTTGAATTTATAGTCTCTTGCAAGACTTAAGCAGCCACCTTAACAAATAAAATACATCTATTTCATTTGGTACACAAACAAGTCATAAATAGTGACTGCCAAAATGGTTTTAAAATTCCATTCCACTGTTTTGCTATGATGGTTTGTTTTATGTTTTACCTTCATAATCTGACTGGTAGGGTAGATAATCTCTACATTTCTTGAATAGTTGTAAAAGTGCTGTACTGTAGAGAAAGGATTAAAAAGCGCATGCTTTATTTATCTAATGGGACCATTAACAAACATTTATTGGAAAGATATTATACCTAGAACAGAATGTGAAAGATTTTAAACAGATTAATAAAGTGGGAAGCTTTCAAAATGAAATTATGTTTGCATGATAGAAACCTGAAACTGGTCCTAAAAATAATCTAGAATAGGCATTAATCTCTGTGAACTGAAACAGCCTTGCTTATTTATACAGTACTTTTAATTTCTCCAAAGAATTTATTAATTGTAGTGCTGAAACATTTTAAGAAAACCAGCAGGGATTATTTGCAAGTCTTCTGTGAAAATGTGCCTTAGAGCAGCACATTTGGTTACAAATTTGTGGTGAACATGCAAAAACTGTGTAGGCCTAGCCAGAATTTCACTATTCTTGGCAGGTTGAGGAAAATGGAAGGGGTGAATCCCGCTCATGTTAAAAATTCCATCTGAGTCATTGATGCTGGTAATGCACATACTGGAATCTTTGTATTACACATAGACATTAATGTGTCAAGTGTGGTTGATGTCCATGGTTCAATTTGAATAAAAACAAGTGTGCACTGCATCATAATGCAGATATCTGTCTTTTAGGTCTGTTTCCAAAGTGATGTGGGCGGGCAGGAAGAGCATGTCCATTCCTTATTACCCATAGGTGACACTTCATTTAACGGAAGTCTTAAGCTTCTACACACACAGTGCTAGCATGCTGGACTCCACAACTGTTGTGCACTTTGCTAGTATGCTAACATGGCATGTATAAAGGCCATGTTTAAATGGAAGTGCCACATGCAGCGCAGGCAATATAGTTAAGTTGTGTGCTATCCAGATACATAACTATTAAATTGTGCCTTAATAAGAGGTGCAGTATTTCAAAAGTACACATGCATATCTGTTTGTGCAAGTGAGTTAGGCAGTGACCTGAATACACCATGTCCCTACCTCCTCAGTTTAGGTATTACCTGGCATATTGCCTCAAGCTGCTACACAGGTAGTGTAGTGCCCATCAAGTTTCCTCCACATTAGATAGACTTGTTAGCAGATGGACAGATTGATTTAAAGAGAGCGTACCTTCCAAAATTTCACAGATGAAAACTGGAACATATGCAGTCAAGCAAGTGTGGCCAAGATGTTATTAATGAGAAAGAATACACACAGGCTAGGAGAGGCTGCAGCAGTTTGGTTTTGCCTGAGCCAACTGAGAAGTGAAAGATTTTTCCCTCTCCTCTCCTCTCCTTCTTCTCTTCTCTTCTCTTCTCCTCTCCTCAGATTAATTGAGTGCGAGCTACTTTTGCACTTGGAATTTAATTTGTGGTGCTTGAAGAAAGCTGAGTGGGAAAATGAGAGGAGGACAGAGAAGCTGGGACATTTTAGAAGTAGCTGAAAAGGTGGGATGGCAGAGGACTAACTGGACTTTCCAACTGTCCTGATTTGCAGGGACATTCCCAGTTAATCCTTTGTTGTCTCACTTTGCTTGTAAAATGCCCTGGTTTCTCTTTCTCTTCCTCCCATTTTTTCATTTTCTTTTTAACATACTTCAGTTGCTGCAAACTGAGTCCAAAATGCAGAAGCTCAAACTGCTGCAGTGTCTCCTAGCTTGAGTGTTCTTCCTACATTCATAACTTCTGCCATCTTGACCACTCTCTGATGTTGCTTGGCCAAGGTGTCCTGATTTTCTTCTGTGAAATGTTGGAGGGCAGTATAAACTAAACTAGGAATTTCATGTAATAATCTTTAGTATTTTGGAATATATGCTAGGTGATTAGTCTGTATTTTCAAAGTAATCTTACAGCCACCTTGTAAAGTAGTTCAGTATCATCTCAGAATATGGGGAGCTGAAACAGAAACACTGGCTTTCATAGGCCAGGGTGAGGTAGGATTTAAGCTGTAACCTTTCTTTTTCATATTAATGTTCCTCAGCCATTACCATCCACTCACAATAAGAGACAGTTAACAGGAGAATCAATATTAAGTCTTCCATTCACACTACTGAATTTCTCTTGTATCGTATTATATAAAATAATATTTTCATTTACAGAGAACACGTAGAAGAAAACATAAAAACTCATAATTGCAGAAATATAAATTCATACAGAGGAATTTCTGCCCAAATAGTTTTCTGTTGAGGATACAGTAGCATAATGAAAATTCCAATAATCTGTAAAGCTGTTTCATTTCCCAGTAGCTATGATTCCCTGATTCTTCCATATTCTTATTTTATTTAATGCATATTACATTTTAAAAATCTCAGCAGAGAAAACCCTACTGAATTCTTCTCATATAAGTTGCAAATTTGTTTAATCACAACATGAGAAAGTTAGAGTTTTGTTTTACCTTTGAGGTGTCACATCACAGAATTTAATTGTCAATATCTCCCTCCTCATCATGTATACTTCCTGTCTCAGGAATCAGTTTTTTTGAGTGTTCTCCAAAAGACGAAGTCACAGAGAAACAGTAAAAGCCTTAAAAAGTGCAGACTACTTCAAAGAGACAAGAACAGAACAAAACAAGACAATGGTCAAGTATGATTTTTTTTAAAAAATATATATGAATAGACAGTTCACCACTGCATCAGACAAGAAATATCTTCAGCAAAATCCAAACAAATTTAAGACTGTTTAAGGTCCAAATTAGGCATAAATAGAAGATAAGGATCTCCCATGTGTGATTTTTCTAAAAAACAAAACACTAATAGCTGTACATCTAGTTTGAGGACTAGGACAGGGTACTTAAAGCCATTTCCCTTTGCTGTTTCCCTCATCTTAATTTTCTCCAAAACTGAGGTGAGTTCCATGAAATGGAGACATGCAGCTGGTGTACAAACTGTAGTCTTTTTGCCTTATTTCATGTGTGCAGCAAAATCTGGAAAAGTACACTTTTGGTTTTGACTTTGTTCACCTTTACCACACATCTCCTCTGAGAAAAGTCCCCCACACCAAACTTAAATTATACCAGTTAATTTAGATGAATTGAACCTATTTACTAGGACAGTTCCCTGAAGGATAACTTAAATAGAAAAGGGTGCTTTGTTAAGCAACTCAGTATCCCCACTGGGGGCTTAACTATGTAATAAATGTGACATCTGGAACTATAAAAATTTTCAGAGTCATGGAGGATGTGTATTCATTTGCGTATATCCCAAAGTGATATGTAACACTGAAACAAGGACAGCCAAGTGGGTCTTCTCCAGAAGTGTTGAGCTACAACTTCCATAATCTCTTATCATTGCTCATGCTGGCTGGGACTGATGAAGTTGTATTTCAAAACTTCTGGAGACCACCATGTTGCCCACTCCCACACTGAAAAGTGGGATATTTCCATCTTTTCTACTTTTGGGAAGAGTCATTGGCTTGGTTTCAGTTATGCTGTTCAAGAGGGTACTGATACTCCAGAGTGGATGGGAGTTGCACAAGAGGTTGGGGAAGAGAAGGAAGATATCCAAGAGTATCCTATTCTGTGTGTATTAGTTAGGTCAGAGAAATCTCAGTCCAAACCATTTTATTTTTTTCTTAAGGAAAAGGTTGCTGAGGGCTTCTACTTGGTCACTTTCTGGAAGGATGCACTGTTTTCTCCATGAATGTACATCATTCGAAGAGGGAAATCAAAGTAGCCCTTTCAGTCAGCCACAGAAGCAGCAGCAACAACAACAGGACATTGGCCTTTGCCTTTCTCTTCTTGAAACAGATGAATGATCTATGGAAAGATGAATGATCTATGATAGGGGCACCCTGAAAACCTTTTCTTCTTTTACATGTGTGTAATTTCTGGTCAGTCCAACCTACTAGATTTAATTTTGGACTACAAATGCAAGACACTGATCATCTGTTTTTGGACCTTGTAAAATCCTTTATGGTCATGAATAAATATATATATATATATAGAGAGAGAGAATTAGTAATTTCAATTATGCTAGAGTATTTAGCTGTCTTTCAACTTGGGAACCAGTGGGAAGCCAATTTGCAATCAACCTATCCACTAGTGGCTTTGAGGCAAATCTCAGTGCTTTGTCATGCTCTATCCACAAGCTGCCTGGGCCTCAGGATTTTAGCCTCAGGCTTTTTAGGGTAAACAGTAACATTTCGGGATAAGGGGTGTCCATAGGCAAAGTGCAGGTATACTCAGGTTATTCTCTGATTATTAAGAGTCCAAGTCAGATGGTTCAAGAAGAAGCTGAAATGCTTTTCTACCTCTCCTCTTATTTTATATTTGGAGAAATGGATAAACTTATTTGATGCAATCCAGTATAACCTATGAGCATCTTGGCTTACTTTTGACAAAGGTCTCACAAGTAGTATTGGACAAGCAAGTCTGAACCTAGAATGTTATGTTGGGAAGAAATAAAGAGAGATGTTGGCATCTCCAGGGTGCAGCAGATACTGTGAGGTTAACTAATTGCTTTGCGTATAGAATATCTAAAGTTAGCAACACAGAACTTCATTAGCATCTCCTGCAATTTATAGTGAGTTGTGGCTTACTTGTCATAGAACTATACTCAAGGTTGCAGTTCTGAATATATTAAAAGTGACTGGGATATGAGAGAGGGAAACACGATAATTTATGAGTCGCTTCAGCTCTGTATAGCAAGTGGTTAGCTTGGAAGCCTCAAGGACCAGTGGAAATCCCCCTCCCTCCTGTTTTGTCAAGGCTCTGTCATTGTCATAATCATTATTTATGATAGAGGTGGCCACTGTTTATTTATTTATTTTGGCAAGCACATGTGTAGTCCAAAGGATAGAAGAGGGGCATTCTCGTGTAATCCGCTCATGCCTCAGAGTGATTTGCCTGTAGTCTGCAGGATTGTAGGTGAGATACTGGCCTTGTGTGAGAGAGGATGGCATGAGTTTAGACCTGACAGATTCTGTACCATAACCAGATCCATAACCTTTCTTGCTACAGAAGGCCAAAAAATCCTATTCCAAAAAATGCCTATTCTGCTTCCAGAAAACCAAGACTTGAATGGATCTGTTTTGGCCCCTCTTTCTTCCTGTTTCTCATCTTTACTCTTGATTTTTTGGTAGCTATGAAAGTTATCTCCTGATTATGTCATGATAATTTTGTCACCTGTGTAATCTCAATTATATAGGTATAAACTTGACCCCAAACAGTTGCCAAACTTTGGTGCATCAGGATTGTAGCCAATTGGCTGGGTTGATACAGAGTTCCAAGACCCATGCCCCATGCCCCCTCTCCCCAGTATGATTTCCTGATGCTGTTCTCCCTCTCATTCCCCTTATCTCTCTCTTTAAAGGTAGGAAATTGAAGGCTGAAATGAGTCTACAGCATTTGGGTGTCTCTTCTTTTCATGGTATGTAGAAAGTAAGGAATGGACTGCTTTGTGGTTGTTGTTGTTGATTTGAATGTAGTTTCTCCCAAGATGATTAAAAACACCAGCATAGTTATTTTTTGGAGACAGTTCAAGTGGCCAGCAACAAAGGCATAACCTAGATCACTTGCTTTCTGTTTGCAGTGGATAGGGTATGTGAGACCTCGAGACTTGTTCCAATTTGATTTGTCCCAATGGGTGAACAGCTACTATTTGTTCCAGCTGTACATTTGGTCTTGGTTTCATGCGTGCTTACTTGCTGTTTCTCTATAAAACCAGGCCCTATTCTATCTCCAACAGGGGATGAAGAAGACCTTTTGTTCCTGGTGAATTGTGAGGTGAGATTAGGACAATAGCAGTCCTTGTTCTGTAGGATATTGACCTCCACAATTTCTTTATTAGATTGGTTCTGACACATTCTGTCTTAAGTGTGTCCAGAAATGTTGTTTGCATCAGTGGGCTTCCCATTCTTAATCAGTCATGCTCCACCAAAACAGGTAGGAGTGTTCTTTATCTAGTATGTCCAGACACTTAGGTAGCCAGCTTAAAGACCAGCAAGATCTGCTTCCCTTCAAAAGAAGAAATCGTGTTATAATTTCTCTGCTGATTTGTGACTGTGTATGTTATAAATGTTTGTGATGGTGTAATATCCCAGAAGGATGTTCCAGCAGATTAAAGGATTTCTGTGCATATAAGAGGAACAGTGCCAACATAAGCTTGCCAGTGAGTCCTAACCAGTTATTTTATCCGTATCCCCCTCCTGTCATGAGTTCATTTTCTAGCTATTTCATATTTGAACATTAGGGACAACTGCATTGTTATGTTTGTATCTATTTTCCTCTGAAAATAATGAGTCTGGAAAGGGGTGTGTTAATTGGTTTTTGGTGTCTATATCTTTGTAGAGATATCACATGGCTGGTCACACCATTATTATTGTCGTCATTGTTGTTATTATCACTACGAGTGATTACAATATATGTAAAAAAAATTTAAAGTCATCTTTATAATAGAATTAAACTATAAGCATATTCAAACAATTGAAAACATATACTTCAAATAAGATTTAAAAACTAGTCTTAACAGTACAAGTTAAAACAATACAGTACTCTCTTAAATGCCTTTCTTTAAAACTTTCAATCCATCCTCAGAAAGTATTTGCCTGCCAACAGAGGAATAGCAAAAAGGGGGCTATTCCAGCCTTCCTAGTGAGGGAGATCCAAAGCTTAGGACCAGCCACTGAGAAACCCCAATCTTGTGAAGGTGATTGGACTGATGGAAGAGCCTTTCTGCAGATCTCAGGATCTCGGCAAACTCATGAGAAGCAATGATCTGACAGATAGCTTGGACCTAAGATGTACAGGACATTATAGGTCATAACCAGCACTTTGAATTGTGTTTGGAAACAGACCGACAACCAGTGGAGCTATGGGAGCAGAGGAGTTGCATAACCTCTGTAACCAGCCCCAGCCCCAGTTAACACTCTGGTTGCAGCTCTTTGTACCAACTGATGTTTCCGAATGCTGTTTAAAGGTAGTCCCAGGTAGCGCATTGTCCAGTAATCCAAATGAGATGTAACTAAGCCATGCATCACCCATGGCCAGATCAAGTAGATCAAGTAGAAAGGGCACAGTTGGTGCACTAGCTTTAAATATACAAAATAATTTCTGGCCACTGCAGAAACTATCACATGTTGTGTTCAATCCTAGGAAACATAGACCACCCGAACATTGCAAAATTGTGAGACATATCCTAAACTACAGGAGTACTGTTTCTCTTGTGAGTTTTAATATATTAGTTTTAATTGTCCAGATTGGGAGATTTAGAAATATACGCTAGTCTAATACTGTGCTTCTCTACAAGTTATCTGATAAGTTAGGCTAGCATTTTTTAACAACGTGTCATATTTGTGCTTTATTATTATAGCATTTGCATAGTTTCCCTGGCTTTGGCTCAGCAGCTTTTGACTAGTGAACTGATAGTGGTCTTCAGACTGCCACTTTGAGTAGCAGTTCTCTGATGGATTATGTCCTTAGGTGGTTTGAATGAATTTGTACCATTAAGTCATGTTTTCTTTTCTATAACTTTTGTTGAGATCATTGTAATGAGATTGTTATCCTATCAATCATTTTGCATTTAAAAAGACCATCTGAATAATATGTTTCTTTCTGTCTGATACAAAAGAGTCTGTTAACAAAAATTACTTCCAGAATTTTGCTAAAAGCAGTTATAATATGCCCTATGGGTTTATCTGATTTAAAAAAAGGTTGCTTTTGTTGTGGGGAGATTGATTATATATTCATGGGTTTTATTGTTGTAGTTGAATGCTTTTCTGTGTGTGCTATATTTGATTAATATTGGTTTCATTGTGGGGATCGGTTGATTTGATCAATAAAACTCACTCATACCACCTCAACACTGCATATTTTGAATAGGGAATTTCAGACCTGAAAAATCGTTTAGGTTTTCAAGTGGCAACTTCATTAAAAAAAAAAAAGGAAAAATTCCTTGAACATCAGTATGAAAACAAAATAGAAAGCAAAGGAAAAGTGATCGAAAAGAAACAGTGCACTTTAAAAAGAAGTAGGCTTTGTTTTTGAACTTTCAGCTCTTCTCACTGGTGGGACTTCTATATTCATGGAGGGAACCTGTAAGGCAGATAGACCATGCTGGTGGAGGAGCATGATTGCTCCAATCTAACCAGAGCCAGACTGCAGAAGGAATTCTCTGGTCCTTCTCTACCAGGGATTGTCCCAATTCTCTGTCATTTGTTCTTTCCTTATTTGGCCTTTTGAATGGGATGGCATTTTTGGAAAGTGGACTTTAATTGGTTTACAGCTTTTAGAATTGACATTCTAAAGATTCCAGCCTGCTACACATATGATGGGGGTTTATATATATATATATGGATGAGACAGATGCATTGTGTCTTTTGTACATCTGCTTGCAGTGTCTCACATTGCAACAGATATCCTTCACTTAGAACTGTTGATAATACATTTTTGAATAGTTACAGCAGGACACCAAAAACATAAGCATGTTCTTTGCTTTTAAATCTGTGCAAGGCCAGCTATTGCCAGGTTATCAAATGCTGCACAGAACAGCAGCCTGTAATCAGAGTCTGAAAAGTTATTTTTAAGAGTAATGAATACAAGAACATATTGAAGCCATTGATGATTGAGCAATAAGGGACCCAGAGTACTGTCCTGCCAATTTAGAATGTCATTATATTCATCTTCTAAAACAAAAAAAAATTTCAAGCTCTGTATTTAATAAGAATGCAGAGTCCCAAGACAATGATCCTTGTTTTAAGAATGGAGCCATGGCACACAGACAAGAGTGGTGTCCCAGTTTTCAGCTGTGAAATGTTGATGGGATTGCTGCTATTGGAGAGGCAGTATGTATTGCAGATCTGGCTGCTTTTTCAGAGGGCATGATTATTATACTGTAAATGCTTGAGGCAGCTCTAAATGGTATCTGGAATGTTATGATCCAACACTGATGATGAAACTCAAGGATAAGCTGGACAATTCTCAATGCCGTCAAAAGCAACCATGTGTCTGGCAGCAGGGAGGGTGTTAGTTGCTCTGAAGGGGCTACTTAACCTAGATAGTAATCCAAGCAGCTATTTTCTGTTATGCCCAGGCTGATGGCAATAGTTTTCAATGAAACGAGAGCCATTCAGAGAACCCAGTCTCTCTGGAAGAAAATTTGTTTGTTGAGCCACCAGGATTTGATTGAGGGTAGTGAGATAAGAGTGAAGGAAGTTATGGCTGGAAAATGGAAGCCATAGAAAAATAATGTGGTGAAAAATAAATCATTATGGTGTCTTATTGATGTCTTTGCCATACAGTCCTCCTTCACTCTAGAAATGTCTGTCTTCTCTTGGTACGCATCAGCTCTATGAACACAAAGATATGGAATGAAGTACGGAATGAAACACACATTCAGGTCTGTGATTCAGCTATATTCCTACATTCATTTTTTACCCCTAAAATGTAAGAAATGATGCAAAATACATTGTAATCTGATGCTTGAAGGCTGAGGTACCAGCATGGAAGTTGGAGTTCACATTCAGGATGGTATTCTGCATGACATATTTGGACTTTGGCTTGACTCCTAAGATGCCTGTCTGCTGGGGCTGGGCCAGAATAGTACCTCTTCAGAACAAGAAATAGCATTAAAAGTAACATTGAAACAATAACATAAAATCAGTACATTCCATATTGAAATACATTTAGAAACATGGGCAAATATTTATTTCATTATTATGTTTACATCCTTGCAAAGAACTCACAACAGCCCCTTGCAATATATTAGGCTTAGAAATAGAAAGTGCCCCAATGTCATCCAGTGATTGTCATGGCTGAGTAAGGAATTGAGCCCAGGTCTTCCCAGACCTAGTCAAGCACGTCACCTGGGTCTTCATCTGGTGAGAAAGGTCTTCACTTAATGCTGGGAGCGCACACATGTTGGCACCAGGCTAGCTTCTAAAGAGAACATCCCACAACTGTGGTGCCCCTACAGAGAGGACCCGTCCCCAGTCACCATCTCACCTGCTTTCTTTACATGTGAGTGGGATCTGTAAGAAGGGCTTCTGGAGGTTATCTCAAATGTTTTGGCAGGTTGTTTCAGAAGAAGGTGGTGCTTTGAGTGCTCGGGTTCTGAGTTGTTCAAAGTAAGAACCAGTGCCTTGAATTATGTAGGGTAAGGGACTGGAAACCACTGTAATTGATTAAGATCTGTTGTAAATATGACCTGTATGACCAGTACCAGTTAGTAATCTATCTGATGTATTTTACACGTGTTGGAGTTCCTAAATATTTGTCAAGGGCAGCCCTACATACAACACATTACAATAGTCCAAAAGGGGTGTTTTTCAAAATGGCAATCAAAATTACGTAAGCTTTTTTTCCACTGTAAAGGAATATATCTAGTTAGAACACATTAATCTCCCTAAAGTTAGGCTAATCCTTATTTATGATGTGATGCTGCTCCCTGAACACACATCACACTGCACACATTAATCTATATACATACCCGTGCTAAGTATTTCCTCCTTTGGTGTTATACTATGTGAGATTAATGTCTTCTCAAGATACAGCGTCTGTTGCTGTCAATGGAATGGAGAATGACATAATGTGGGCATTAAGACACCACTCATGGGATCTTCATCTTTTACAAGTGCATGCTACATTTGTTGAGGAGAAATCAGTGTTTGATTTACACTTTGTGGTGATGACCACAGCTTCCCTAGATCAATAGGAAGGGCTATTTATCATGGGTCTTTAAGCAGTTTGAAGTTGCAATATAAACTTCTCTCTTCATATTTTTGCATCACCTTTCTCTAAATAAATAACACTGACTATGTAAGCAGTGACTACTCTGTGCCATCAACGAATTAAAATCTAGAGACACTGTGCAAAAATGAATGTCCTACCAATGTTATATACATAGTATCCCCTGTATTTTATGTTCACAATACCATGCTGGGCAGATTGACCAGGGATATGAATCTGATTCTTCTCTAGTGAACTTGATTGAGTATGAACTTGAACCTGAATTTTCTCAGTTGAAATTGAACAGTAACCACCAAGTCTGCAGAACTAGGCATGTGGAAAACAGTGAATCTGTAAGAAAGCACTTGATTGGAGTATGACAACTGGTCCCATGGCAATATAACTGGAAGGCTGTTAATGCATGCCTAGCAAGGAATGTCAGGTTCCCACACTGAAACATTAATGTAATTCAGAACCATTTTTGATTAGTGTATGTGTGCTTGTGTGCTTCAGGTATTTATTCATTTATTTGAAATAAATATTAAAATAGATAATATCAAATAATTTATTTGAAAAATTACCCGCATAAGAAGGTTGATGAATGCCATGTAGCTATTGAGTTAACAAAGTCAACGTGTTTGTGGGCATTCCTTCTTTACCAGAAAATTTGGTAATCAGATACAGAAATAACATAGAAAGAACAAGGATAGGTTCCTATACTGCAAAGAGAAGAACAATTCAACATGTTTCAGCAAACTTTTTGTTCAGAATTAATAGTATGTTAATGTGAAATGAAACAAGCAGGTCAGATACACCTTGCATAAGTAACCAACACACTCTGAACCTTCCAGAGAACACTTGGAAGATTCTTCCAGCATGCATCCAAAGGTGAGTTTTTTCTTCACCAGCCTTCACTCTTCTTAAGACTTTCCTTTGGTGGCCACACTTACAGTTTTATGTGTTCCTAACTTGCTGGGGATAGCTGGTGAGGCAGGTTTAGCCTACCCCTTTTCTCTTTGTTTTGCTGTTTACACATACTCAGCAAGGGATTTTAGAGGCAGCTGCTGTTGCTTTTGCCTGTTATAGGCACACAAACACTACCAACAGTAGGAGAGGCTAGAGCAGAATCCAATGCCTTCCTACCTGAAGCTTTATTTCAATGTTTACTGTGGACAAGCTTCTGCAACCTGACACTGAAAGTCTGTGTTTCTCCAGCCCTCCTTCACTATTCTCCCTATCCACTATGCTGCTTAAAAAAAACCCTTCTGTGTAGACAGAGGACAAGAAAGAAAAGGGACTGGATAGGTGTAAAATGAGACCTTGTTTGTTAACTAAGGTGTGTGTGTGTACTTTGTTTTCTTCTGTGCAGTGGTAGGGCTTTGAGGCCTGGACTCAAACATGGCTAATTAATAAACCTTCTCCAAAACTTCAAATCTAGAGATTTCCTGTTGAGGACCAAAATCAATGGGATGACAACAGGTAGTATCAAACCTGAAACTGGCTTTAAGGACTGCACACTGTAGTTCCTCCCCCGGCCCCCCATTTTTGGGGTGTGACTTATCTTCAGATGCATAGAGCCACTTAATTGCAGTGTGGGTTTGGGGTTAGAGTTTCCCTCTGTACACCTCTCTTATGTTACTTTGCATTATTTTATATGGATAAGTGCGATGCTTAAAGCTGAATTTGTGTTGCAGTTCCTAGGTTGCTCATGACCAACCGTTGCTAAGAGATGCTTGCATGTAGTTGCTGTGTGAGTGAGGTGCATCTGGTTCTTCTGCAGAGTTTGATTGCAGTCTTCTGTTCAGTGTATAGCTAGTGAGAAGGCAGGTCCAGGGAGTCTTTGTATCCTTTTCCTTTACAAGTATTATTGGTAAAAATGATAGGAAATTTAATTTCAGTTGTTTTGTTCTTTAAAAAAAATGTCTGGCCGGGAAGTCCATGAAAGTTATTGGCCATCTACCTTCCTATCTGTCTTATTAGCCCCCCTGCTGATGTACAGTTAGTTGCCGACACATTGAAAACATCAAATAAACAATCAAGCCTGGCATTAATTTCTTAATAGCCCTGGGAGAAAGGCAATTTTGGAAGCCTGCTATAATCCTTTGAAAATCATTGTTTCAAAATGATAATATATTTCGTGTGGTTCTTTTGTTGTGAATATTGGTAACTTGCTCTTTTATAACCACAGCATAACATTTATTCATCTAGGTGTTATAGTCCAGTAATAATAAATGGGATGCTACAACTTTTAGTATGTTGGTTATTATGGTAATTTGATTATATCTTTAAAAAAGCACAGTTCATTTTATAACTATTTTAAGCCTTGCATGTATTTTTGCTCTCTTTACTAGACTGTGAGGGCTACTGGGATTAGTATAATGCCTGAATCATTTAAAAGGAGCTCCCACTTACTGAGAATAAGGTAGGGCAACCCCACATCTGCCTCTCTTAGCTTCTTAGAGAAAAGAATGGATACAGTGGTGATCTATAAATAATTTTAAAAAGAAGAAAATCTTTAGTAAAGAATTCGAAAGTAAAGACATCTAGGGTTATGTGGAAGGTTCTGTCTCACATCTATTTGCAGTTATATCTCCTGTTCGTGGGAGACTCCCACTGCTAGTAAGTGAATTACAGAATTAAAAATGAAGCACAAAGTATATGTTGTTTGACCGAAGAGGAGATCTCAGCATTTGATTATCCACCAAAATATTAAAGTCCGAAAGTAATTAATTAGCTCAGAGAAGACCGTGGTGACCTAGGGGTTTAGTTAGAAACCACTGCATTATTATCTCTTGGGTTTGTCATTGGTTTTCACCTTTCACAAGGCAAATCTGAAAGTTTCAGAGCTTTGGAATTTCAAGGGAAGCGCTACCATTTTGAAAAGATAGGTGAAATTTCTCAGCAGGTAATCTCTCGTATTTTGCTAAGTTTTGCCTAAAGAAAAATTATAATATAATTGTGGAGGTTTCTGCTTTAGGTAGGACACTTGAGGAATTCTAAGGGAAATAATTTTTTTTCAGTAATAGTATTAATATTTCTGGGAGGCACTGTGTTGTATTGGTTTGAGCATTGGCTTATGTCCCTGGAGACCTGGGTTCGATTCCCCACTCTGCCATGGAAACACATCCTGGGTGATCTTGGGTGTGTCACACAGTCTCAGCCCCAGGAAATCTCATGATAGATTTGCCTTAGGGTTGCCATAAGTCAGAAATGACTTGAAGGCACACAACAACAACAACAACAATTAATATTTCTGGTGTCACTTTGTAGTTTCAAGATACACCTCCCATTTGGGGGCTAGTAAATGGCTAATTGATTTCAGTAACATAACTAGATAAAGGTAAAGAGCAGCCAAAAATTCTGTACCAAACTAAGATTGGTGGATTTTGAATGGACCAGCTTGTTTGGCTCTAAGAGTGAGTCATAGCAAAATATTATTTCAGTTTGCCTGGTGGAAAACAGAAATGATAGTTTGATCTCTTAAGAGCTCAATCAAGAGGCTTTTCTTTCAGGAAGTGTGCCCTAATATTACTGCTTAATATTTTGCATAAAGGACTTGGTGAGCAAATGTGTTCTTCTTTGTTTGTTGTAACCTCCCCTCACCAAAAGAAAATGACACAACATATACTGAGAATTAGAGCCATGTAAATAGGGAGTATGGAAGAGAAAAGGTGGCAGTGGGGCCTGTCAGCAATCAGAAATCAACTTAACTCTGGTCCAGATGGCAGATTGCTATTGTATGTGCTGTGAAATCTGTTGACAGACCCCTTTGCCTTGCCTTATCACTTGCAAGGGATTCAGACACCAAGCCTTTTGTTCAAAAGAGGTTTCCAAGTGGTCATTGTCAACACTCCCAGGTGATAATATGATCCCTTCTCTATGTAACTTCTCTGTGGCATTTCCTGTCAGACAGCTGAACCACTCTGATTAATGAGAGTGATGTAGCTGCTATTGATTGATGGTGTCCATTACTTGATAAGCAGCAAGCTAGCCCTGTCTGCCAAACCCTTTCATGTACTACTTGTGTCTAGAAAATTAAACACTCTAGTGTCATCAAATGCCAGTTGCAGCTGTTAGGTTGTTGCTTTCTGCTTTGAAATGTTTTGTGGTAACCCATTCTGGGATAGTTTGCAGTGTCCCATCACCAATACCAGAAGCTATGGTAGCCAGCATTGTATTCTTTGTACCTCAAAATGCAATTATTTGCAGACATAACACTTCATAAAAACTTGCAGTCAGGTTCAGAAGACTCACATGTTGAATATATGCAACCTGGATGCATTAAGAGACACAGTGCGTGTTAAACAGAGTCACATAATGTTATCTCTTGCTTCGCACTGCAGATATCTGAATGCATCCCTACAACACGCAGACACACGTATTCTCTGCAAATCCAAAATTATTTTCAACAAAGTACAAGTTCCTTGCAGACATTTCTGAGAGTGCAGGGTGTTTCTGTGTTTGCATTCAAGGAAATAATCTCACAACTACAGTAATCAGAATCAGCAATTTAGGGCACTGCTTCTCAAAGTGGTGGTTCAGGACTGGCCCTGATGCCTGATCCATTCACTGATGGTCAACAGTGAGTTTCCAGGAAAGAAAGAACAATTGTACAATTGTACAGTGGATACAAATTTGGCACCAGATCCTGGAACATTGAGGGGAAAAAAAGAAAATGCTGCCTCCCTCTATCTTGAGAAGATGTTATGTATCAAGTTAATTTTAGTGTAGCAACTCCAGTATTTCTCAAGCTCATGAACAGAGATTGGCAGGCAGGATAAGTGTATGAACTATCAATTGTTGGATTTATACATAGCTGTGCAAAATGAGATGCAAGGGCCACTTATCATCCACAAACACAAGGGCCAGGGTTGTTGCAAATATGCTGTTGGACTGTAACAACAGAGCATTATCTATTTGTCTGTCTGTCTGTCTGTCTGTAATCTATCATCTATCTCAGAGAAGTGTGGGAGAATGGAATGATGGGAAAAGTTGAAGATAACACTTGTGACTTTAAACTATAAGCACCTTCATTACTTGAGTTCTGATAAAATCATGCTTGTAGATATGTTATAGTCCCCTAAATCAACTCACTTCAAAAAATGGTTTCAGTCTGTTTTACAAGTTTACTATGATTGGTGATTATATGAAAACAATTCTGTAAAAGTACTCCAGGCCTTCTTAAACTTGATTTGTAACAAAGTCTGCCCTACGTAGAGGATAATCTTATGGTGATAACACTAAGAATTTGTCAAGGGTGTCTTAATGTTTTTGTATGACAATCTTACCGTGAACAGCAGAGAAAAAAGTGCAACTCTTTTTTATTTCTTCAGCCACATGTTCACTCCTGATCAAGCATGCAAGTTTATACAGATAAGAACTTTAAATCATAGTACAGGTTGAGCATTCCTTATCTGAAATACTTGGGACCAGAAGTGGTTTGTATTTTGGTCTTTTTTTTTTAGATGTTGGAGTACTTGTATTTGCATATACATAAAATACTGTAATGCACAGGAGATTTCTAGGGAGCCTGCAAACAAATGAGCAGGAGTGCCAATGCCTCATGCCAAGCACAACGCTCAGATTTCTGCCATTTTACAAGTCCTCACATCTCTCTTCAGCCTCACATCTCATTTGTTCACTTCTTCTGTTGTGTATGAGATGCGACGCTGGAGAGAGACTGAGGATCTGAGAGAAAAACAAGCAGAAGAGCTGCAGCCATCACCTCCAAGACAGGAAGCAGGTGGCTGGCAGCGAAAACTTCCCAGACTTGGGAGGTTTTTTGGATTTCACATTTCTGGATAAGGGATACTCGACTTGTATTGCTTTCAGTAAGGAGTTCTTTTCATAAAGCTGTTATTTTTCTATTAAATTACAGTTAGCAATTATAGGTTCTCAGGAAAAGATTGACATTAGAGCAGGACAAAGTTCCTTCTGCCACCATTCTCGGTGCCTCTTTATAGAATGCCCACCATCCTCCTAAAATAATAATTTGTTCACAACATATGCATGTTTATTGAAATAACATATATTGAATAGCAGATGGTATCCCTCTGACATCCAGAATGCTACCCCTTCAAAAATGTATAAATAATACGTAGCCAAAAAAAAAAAAAAATCTTATAATCTTTCTTTTAAGAATGACAGGGAGTCAGTGGACAGAAAAATCAAACAAATGAAGGGCACATTACTATGCCTGCTCATAGAGACAGATGGGTGGTGAATGACCTTTCTGTTACTTTAATGCCAATTACATTACTTTAATGCCAATGACTTTTCTTAAAACCTGAGAGGAACTAATTTTAGAAGAGAAAGTATCTGTTTGATGATTGGAGAGATTATAATCTGGGGAACATGCAGGCCCTGATGACTATGCATTTGTTCTAACACCAGAATTTCAAGGTGCCATTGCAGAATGGAATTCAGGCAGGAAGGGGTACAGTTGGATAAAGCAATTTTATTTGCATATCTTGAAGGATTGAGGAGAATTCCGTGCTGCCATCTTCAGGAATTATATCATTAAGGACATGCTGAAGGACATGTTCAGAGATGGGATCATTGTGAAGAAGGATGTAGAATTACAAATACTGCTCAGTCACTTGTGTCAGAATATGACATGCGAGTAAACATTCTGAGGGGTTATTATCTTCCATCTTCGGCATCCTGCTGTTATTTGACATGCATTGCATATGATGCAAAGCCATGAAAACAAGTATATGTCTTCTAATATCACATCTTAAAGAAGTCTTTGGCTCTGAGGCAGAAAGCAGAGTGACTGGGCATAGCTCTGGAGCAGGTATGGGCAACTGCGGAAGAGGAAGAGTGCCTGCACCCCACCAGTAGGCCACACTAACATGCCCGTCACAGTCAGAAGTGATGTAATGCCCCTTCCAGTTTCATTTTTGCCCTTCCTGATTTATTTTGTTTGTAAAAACATTTTGTGGGATGTGATGGTGTTTGGGGCACTGTGATGTTCTTAGCTGCCCTTGGTAGTCTTTGACATTCCAAAGCTTCCTCTACTAGCTTCCTATCCCTCATACTCACTTCCTTTCCACATTTACTTGGCAAGTGGCATCAGGGACAATGGCAAGGATGTGTGGAGAAAGAAAGGAAGGAGGGTTCTCTCTTTTCCTGTCCTCCTTCTTCCAACACACTGTACCAGGGTGCAAAGCCTACGGGCTCATGGGAAATGTAGGGGGTTGATGCCACTCTTCCTACTGCTCAGGGGCACTTCTAGAGTCACTGGGAGCTAATAGACATGAGTCTGAAGGGAGATAGGGATTCACTGGCAGAGAATTCAAGGGGCTTTTAAAACTCATCTATAGTTTGTAGTGGGTATGTACAAGCACCCAGAGCTCATTACTGAGCCTGACTTTGGAAAATGTTATTAGCATATTTAACTAGATCTCTGTGGATGCTCATACCTGGGTTAATGGAAGGTCATGGTGCCTTTTATCCCATTGAGTCTTTAACTAGCTTCAAAAGAAGTGCTAGTTGTGATCTTTTCTGAAAAAAATGTGGCCCTAATTTCTTCAGTAAGATTGCTCTTATGCTAAAAACATTGTTTTTCTAGAGTTTTAATAGCTGTTGACTGCTTTAAAATGGCTTATAGTGAGTTAATGTCTTAATTGTTGTGATATACTGTTGCTCTTGTTTGCTTAAATTGTTCTCGCTCTCTCTTTCTCTCTCTTTCTCTGTGGGTGTGTATGTCTGAAAGATTTTAATTAGATAAATAGTTTTGCTTATTTAATTAAATGTTGCCTTTAAAGTGTTTTGCAGGTGCTTTTTATAATTGGAATAGTGAATCAAATTCACTGGTCATCCAGAATCACAACTCCTTTTGAGGATCTGTGCTAAGTGTATAGGAAAAAAGTCTAAAATAAATTGTATAGGAAAAGGTCTAAAATAAATTCGGACATAATTTGTGTGCAGCAGAAGCGATCCTAAGTTAGTTATTCCTTTCTTTGCTTCATAAAGAGTTTAGCTCAGTCCTCAGTCCTTGCTTCATGTTTGCATGAGTTTTATTATAGTGCCTTCTGCTCCCATTTTACATTAAAAATTCCATGGGTAGGTTAGACTAACGGGGTGACTGGAGAAATCTATCTAATGCAGTTCATCTCTAACCAAGAACTTCAACATAATTATTTTTACTGCTGTATTTATTACGTGTTTTGACTGTCCAGTACTGTAAGTTCTCTGGACAGTGCAAAAATAAAAATAGCACAATAGTAACAAAAAAGTAGAAAACAATTAAAAATGATAGAAACAGAACATTACGTGAAATCAAAATAAAATGAACAGAAGAGGGAAAAACAGTGCAGCACCTATAATCATAGTTGTGATGACCTTGAGCAGTGTAGCCTTTTACCTGCCTCCCAAAGACCACAGCACAGATGTCAGGAGAGCCTGCCTGGGAGCATTTGTGGACAGAGTATCACTGGCAGAAAGTCCATTAGACTTTCCAGTCCAAGTCCATAACTGCTATAAATTTCCTGTTCTCAGTGGTTTGAAATATGCTGATCACTCTAGATTTTTGTGTGCATACCTAGAAAAAATCATGACTTTGAGGAGTAAGGTTGATCTCACCATATCCTTACAAAGTAAATGATGAAAGAATCATTTATAAAATATTTCCAAAGGGCTATATAAATGTTCTTATTTCCTGTGTTATGAGACTGCAGTACGGAATGTTGTTCTCTAAGCTCCTAAAACTCTGTGTAGGACACATCTGTGTTATACAGTGGTACTGCTTTTTGCAAGATTAAATCATGTACACCGGCTGAAAAGCACATGTATTATTGCTAGTGCTGTACAAGTCTATGAAAATATTAATTATTCCAGGGCACTAATGCAAATTAATGTGTACTAGCACATGCAAGTAAATTGGTTTTGAGCAAAAAATTTTTCATAGACCCTCCCCCTCTCTTTGTCTATCACAGGTTGAATTACTTGTGTCTCCTGAATTGTGATGCTATTACTTTGTACTTTGGAGAGGCATTTTGGCCATGTAACCCCAACTTTGCAGTATACTGTGTTGTTGTAAAATGTTATGTGTATTTTCAAATGAAATTTCACTAATACAATAGAGGGAAATAATTCTGTAAAGAGAAATAAACTGCACTGTCAAATAAAATAAGATCATTTTCTCCTTTTGTTTGCTTTGGAATGAAGACAGTGTCAGTTATATACCTATGGTTTCAAGAGAGGCCAGAAGCAAAAAGAAACCATATTAGGAGACTGGTGGAATCTTTTCCTTAGAAGAGGATATCTGTCACTGTATATAGTTCAGTGGCATTTTGCTGTCTATTAGCTTTTATAATGAATCCACAAGTTTATGAAGTGAAAAACCAAGTTGTAGTTTAAATTCCTTTTTAACGGAATGATGGATTATCTCCAAATAAGAATGTTATAAAATAAGAATATATAGTTTTCTTCGTTTGGCCACCAACTACTGAAGGCAGGGAACATGATTTTAAAAGGATTTTTCAGCATCATTAATGGTGCATCCAATTAAAAAGAAATTAAAATGTAAATCTCTGCTTACTGCCTGATTTTTTAAAATTGTTCCCTTCTTGGGCTTATGGAAGTACTTGAGAAAATTAATTAGGTATGTGCTAAATTGAGTACTAGCTGAAGTTCATCCATCTGAGAATTCCACATCCACTTAACTCTGTCATTGCTTTATGCTTTCAAACAATGCATCTATTTTAGACTATTTTTTAAAAAAAACTTTTAGGGGAACAGAAAGAAGGGGGATTTGTAGAACAGTTTACATTTGATAATCATACCTCTCTCCATTAATTTCTTTGGTGTAATTCCAATACTGTAGTATGAAATTTGTATAAGATATAAAGGCCATTCTTAGAGAATCATGATTGTATAAATACACTTGTGACAGAACAGATGAGAAAATAAATTTTACTGCTGTAAAACAAATATCTATAGTGATCTACTCAATATCTATAGTGATCTACTCAAAAAGTATGAAACTAACCTGTTGCTAAAGTTTCATCATGTCACCTGCTCTCATCAGCAAGAAATCAGTTGGGCCTGTGAGGTGATACAGAACCTTCAAGAAATAGATCAAGCCATATAAGGTCCAAGGGCATACCAATTACTGAAATTAGTCAGTGGCAGGGCAAGTGAATGACATGGGTTACAGGATTTTGAACTACTCTACATTGATTTACTGGCCTTATGATGCAACATGCAACATTTAAAATGAGGAAGGGGTAGAGGTGTGCACACAATATCCTGATGCATACCAAGTGTGTGTGCGCTTTTCCCTAGATCTCTGAAATTTCTGATTGTTCAGAAACACTCTTGAAAGCCCTTTTCTAACCTTAGTGCTCAATGTGTGACGATCTAAGGGAGGGGCCTATCAGTGCATGCTTTGTTGAGGTGGGGCTTCTAGGTGCCCCTTTGCTCCATTCTCACTTTAAGGTAAATGCAGGCTCTGGAGGCCATCCTGACCTCACTTTCCCTGTATGAGGAGTGTATTTTTAAAGGGGCTGTGTTTGCATTGGGAGCCTTGCAAGTGTATACTTGATGTTCTCTTGGTGGTTTGGGTATCTCTGCTTTAAGGGTGAGTGACTGTGTATCAGTATTTTAAGTCAGTGTTACATAAAATCCATGGATTGGTGCTAGTCTATGTGCTGTGGAAAAAAAGAAACAGTTGTAGCCAATGGTTCCAGTTCCTGGTACACTAGGGGAAAAATGCTGGTCTCTTTCACCAGACAGCTTAAGCAACATTGTTGTAAGGGATTACAGCCACATTGGGTGGCTGACTCTAGAGTTTGTGCCACTTGTTGCCTCTTTCTCTCCTACACTGTTCCTCTCTGGATTGGATAGCTCACTTTTGCATCCCTTGTGAACATTTTATAGAGGTCAGTACAGTACATCCTATGGTAGCATCCATAGTATCTTCCTCACTTCAGGATCCATGTCTGATTCTCCCAGTAGGGCTATGGCAGATGACTCTTGGAAAGGAAGCCACACAGCTGTAAAAATGGGAGTTGGCTTGACTCTCAGCAGCTCAGAACATCAAAGCAGGGGGATGGGTTTGGTCCCACTTCAGCATGGCTTCAGTTGTTTTCTTTACTTTGTCCTGTGTAAGTGAATGGATGCTCTTCCTTCCAGTGTGGAACATTTTTTCACTTGGGGATACTGTTGTGCTGAGAGGAAAATCCAGCCATCACAAGATAGATCTGTTTTCTAGCTTAACTTATATAAAAGCCAATTATCACTAGAATGGTATACGAGTACTTTTGTTATGCTTTAACTTAAGTATGATAGAATAAGAAAATGTAGTGGGGCAATGTGCATTTGGACTGAAAGTGTACAGAGCTACATTGCTTCCTCACATTACAAATGATTGATCTCTTCTGTGTATATGCAACACTGGCAAGTATAACTCGCTCTCCCACAGCTAAAGCTCTGCCATTTTGTGAACATTTGGCTTATATTTTCTAAATATGTAACTGTCCTTAAAAAGAAAAGTGGTGTGCAGTGCACATCTAACCTTTTTATTTTTAAAGAGGGGTGAGCAGCAGTGAGAGTGTTATTGCCATTTGAATGTTGAACCATGACTCTGGCAACCAGGGTTTGCATCCCCATTTGGCCATGAAAACCCACTAGGTGACCTTGAGCACATCCTATTCTCTCAGCCTCAAAGAATGGCAAAGGCAGAGGCAAACTCCCACTGAACAAATCTTGACAAGAAAACCCAATGATAGGTTTGTCTTAGGGTTGCCATGAATTGGAAATGACTTGAAGGTACACAACAACAAGAACAAAAACAACAATGAGCAGCAAAATACCTGTCCTCTCTTTCACATGAAGATTGCATCCAAGCAGGCCCTTGTCTCTGCAAAGGATATTGTCTGTTTCTTTGAAAAGAGTTTGTCCCTCAAAGGGTAAATTTCAGTGTAGAAATACATTTGAGTGATTGACTGATCAAAGCATTAGCTACAGCTTGCACAAAGTGCCAAGTGAACTTAACAAATGAATTTCTCAGATTGTTCCAGAGTACTGTGCTATGCGGAATTAATTTCTGGCTTATTAATTCATTACTATGTAGTGCAGAGGGAGGTCCGTTCCATCAATCAATCTCTTTAGCCAGCCAAGAAGAAATAGACGTTCAGGGGGAGGGGAAGTGTTAGAAACCACTGTAAGGCTTAAGAGAAAAAGCTCTCATACAGGGTATGGTGCTGTCTGGGGAGTGACATGGGATTATAAAGATAAATCAGACAGTCTGGAGCATTTCCAAGGCACTGGGCCAAAGAAGATTATGGGGCAGAAAGACAAGGTCTAATGAGAAAAAAAGAAGTGGCCGGAGATGTATAGATGTCAAAAACTCAGTATCTGGGAAAGAGTATCTGGGAAAACTGATTTGCTTTCAAATGTGTCATTTTTTGTTCCCCCTTAATTTTTGTCTCCAAGTATTCCTGGGAAAGAGAGGTGTACACAGAACCACTTAATGCAGTCTTTTGCAAAGTTGTCTACAAAAGACACACATCCATAGTATTTTCACCAGCCCACCTGCCAGCACATACCTGAGGTAGTAATTTATGGCACATGAATAGCTGAAAAAAGGTAGAAAAAAAGAAAACCCTTCATCTGAGTTCCAAAAAGGCCAAGTGTCTCCGCCCACTCAGAGTGTTCTTACTCACCTCAAGTTATCATGTGGCTGCCTACATGCCTAGCTTACTGTTCCTACTTAGATCTTTTATCATTTGGCAGGTGATGCTGTCTGTGGAATGCCTAGCATGTTGCATCTTTCATAAATGATGCCATATCTAGGGTTTATACTGTGAAATATTAATATCTTGCATTTAAAAGGAGAACCATTTAGGGTTTAAATTACTATATTGTTTAGAAGATAGATATACCCACTGGGCACAATTCAGGAAAAGATATTTGTGACTGAATCTCTTGACATCAATGAAGTTTTAGTTCTGACTAATTAGGTAAACCATGTGACATTCAAAAAGGCATTTGACACTCTTTCTCTTACCTTTCATTTTGTCTTTGGAAATTTTGAACAGAGAAATTAGTCAAGATAAAAAAGCTAAGAGGACGAGAAATGAAGAATATAAATTAAGAGCATTTGCAGATGATTTGGTGAATATTTTTAGAGGGTCCTGCTGCATGTGTAGAGATGTTTTGTAAAGAATGAGAGTTTGATAGTATGGCAGGATTTAAGATAAATAATGGAAAAACTGATGATATTGACTAAAAATATGAGAAACCTAGAAAAAGGATAATTGATTCAAAAATTTGCTTTCAAAATCAATTAATTGAGAAAATGTATAAACTTCTGTTAAAACTGTAAATGTAGGAAGAAGTGTTGAAAGATCGAATGCCAAAATGGGCTCAAAATGTGGAGCGTAACATAATGTTGGAACAATGGAAAATAATGTAGTAAGTAGCAATTAAATTCACATTGTGCTGTGATCTAAAAGAGAACTGTAAGATGATGTATCAATAGTATTTGAAGCCTTAAAATTTGGCCAGGTTGCATAAAAGTATTTCAAATAAGTTTTGTAAGTGTGAACATCATGAGAGAATTTTTACTACATATGGTAGAGATGTGATAAGGCCAAGAAGTTCTGGAATCAAATACATATCATGGTGAAAAATATCTTGAAATTAAATCTCCTCATGGAACCAGAACTGTATTTGTTAGGTTTGATGGAGAACTCATTGGACAAGGAATTTGGTGAAATTTGCGATATATGACAACTGTGTCAAGAGTAGTGTATACGCAGAAATGCAAGAGTAATGAAATTCCAACAAAAGGAGACTGACTGGTTAATTAACTTAGCAGAGATGGACAAATTAATATTTGATAAGAGAACAATAAGGTCTTCTGTGAATGATTGTGATCCATTAATATGATTGTTGCAAGCCACAGAACAACTATAGGCTTTGATATTTAGTATACTAGAAAAATAGCAATGGGAGTTCATTTTTTAAAGTGATATTCAACTTATAAGTTTTTATATTATCTGTGATCTATAGTCTACATTGGTGAATTTGGTAATCCAATTTTATTTAAGTGTTATTGTTGTAATTGCATCTTTTGCTCTTTTTTAAAAATTTAGAATTGATATAGTGTTATGATTATTTTGGATTGTTTTTTTCTTTGATATGTGGGTGTAGGTAGTGAGTGTGACATATTGTTATGTAGTATTGTAGTTTTATATGTGTTGTAGTAAGATAAAATAAACAAGGAAACAAAAAAGAATGGAGAACTATGGCTCCAGAAGCATACTTCACTTTTAAAACCTATTGCCACCTTGTTTAAATGGGAAAATATTTTTTAAAAAATTAAATGGACTTCTAGTCTCTTCTGGTTTTGTCAAGAACAGGTGGTGTGGTGGGTTGAGCAAAACTGCCTCGTAAACACTTAGAGCTGTCAATTGTCTTTTTCAGCCACAAGGAAACATAGAGGAGGATCTTTGTGTGAATGTTATTTAAATGACCTATCATGCAGATTTAACATTTCTCCAGCTTGTCATTTTTCTTCTGCAGTTATACTGACTCTGCTGCATGTTTAGCAATAGAGCCCTACTTCCAGGTATTGTCTATTGAATGTGGATTTTTAATATTATGTATACATTGCCGCAGGCACCTTCAGTCACAAATATGATAGATACATCAATTGATATAAGATATTGGTGTGGGAGGAGCTGGATGTATGAAGCAGTAAACCTTAACTTTTTTGGAAGAGAGAACCATAAGCTAGAAAAGGCAATGAGAAAGAACCTTCATAATGCTTCCTCCCAGATAATGGAAATCCCTTCCAAAGGGAATAAATAAAGAATAAGAGCACACCACCACCACCCCATTGCTTGGTAATTTTCTTGTCCAGCTACTTCTGTCTTTCGTGTTCATATTATCTTACCAGGTGGGCATTCAATATTTGCTGCATAGTGATGATGTTCTAGCTTTGCTTCTGTTCTTGTAGAAGAAAGATATCTTGTGATGTAAAGCAGATTAAGTGGCACAAGGTGCTGCTAGTATGCAGTCGTACTTTTATAGCTAAACATTTTGTTCAAACATTTTGATCCATGTTGGAGCTTTAATAACTTTTCACTATTTTTATAAATCTGTCTTTTCAATGACCATTTAACGTAATTATACTAATGACGGAATAACTTTTAAGTATAATCACATTCTATCGCTTTATTAATAGCTCATATGTAATAGAAATTACTTTGGTTCTTAATTTCTTCTTTCCCTAGTGCTCCCTCCCCTCTAACTGCTCCCTCCTGAAGAATTCTCAGACCAGGGCTTTGTGACATGCAGTGTCATTCCTTCCAGTATCAAGGACTGAAAGTCAGCCTGATTGTTTCACAGAACTCTTCCAAACCTCTCCATGAGTTTGGAAAACAGAAGACATTGGCACAGAATGAGTTGCTTTAGACTGCTGGGTCATTCACTGCTTTGCTCACTTTTATGCCATTTTTCAATTGGGAAGAAACCTTTATTATCTCTCCTCACTTTCAGCACAGTTCCATCCTTTAATTGCAGCCCAGCACTTAAAGGAAATGGTAGGCATTGACAGAAAGCCGGCAATTTCTTTGCGTGCAGAAGGCCTCAGACTCAGTCCTTGGAGTGTCCACTGGAAAGATATATCTAGCTGAGAAATACTTTTGTCCACAAAACCTGGTTGAGTTACTGCCAGAATAGAAGGCATTGAAGTAGTTGAATTAATAGTCTAATTTCAGTATAGGCAGAGTACATTCATGTAATGGATGAGTGTATAAGGCCAACTATGCACACTGTGTAAGGCTAAATATTTAGATACATTCATGTGTTTGAATGTATTGAAGTTATAAATGGAGAAAAAGAATCTCTGCATATGTCAACTGCCAATATTAATGGGTATCTGAAGGGTAAAGCTACTAAGGTTCTGGGAAATGCTGCTGGCAGAATATTACTGATACAGAGGTGAAGGAAAAACTCAGAATGTACAGTATACCAGAATCTGGCCACCACAGGAATACAGGGGGGAATAGGAAAAATTTTTAATAAATAAGGGACTGCTGCTGATATTAGCAACTCCATGAAGAATATGTCCCAACTGTAATATGTTTATTTTATTTTCTCTTCTTTCTACTCACTTGCCATTCAGATGGTAAAACCAGTGAGTTGACTAAAGGTGTGGGTGATTGGTAGGTAGAACCAATAAGGCTGCACATTTACTAAGAGACCATATTGATTTTATATTGGTATGGCTTCTATAAATTCACCCAAAAGATCATGGAAGCCTTAGTTTGCTGATGGAACTGAGAGTTCTGTGTAAGACACAGATCAGAAGCATGTGGCCCTCTAGACATTGTTGGACTGCAACTCCCAACACTTCTTGCTATTGGCTGTGCTGGCTATGGCTTCTGGGGGTTGCAGTCCCACCACAGTTTAGGGGCTCATTATATCCACTCCTGCTTTCCACACACCTTTTCACATAACCACAGGTGCTGGGTGAGAAGGAATTATGATTAAATGCGTTTAAAGCTATAAATAGCCCTCTGAATGCCACTTGATTCAGTGACAATCCTGATCAGTAACTATTGCAATGAATTCTCACACTATAAAACCTGATTTAAACACAGTATAATAACAGCCTTCTTCTGAATTGAATATGAACATACATTCTTTCTTGGCATCCCTTTTCTCATGATTTTCCAGTGGCAATTTGTTGGGAATTGAGAAGATGCTTTTTCATGTTCTAGGTCTGATATGTTAAATAGAATAAATCTTTCTGTATTATTAAAGAGAGATAAGATGCCAGAACGGCCTAGTTCTTTCATATGGAAAATCTGAAAGTTACTAAATAGCTTTGGCAGGAGGTGGAGAGGGCAAGCAGAAGAAGTCAAATCATATATTCCTTGGAGGCCTTTGAAGAATCATCCAAAGGGCTAGCATGGCTGAAATTTCTCAGCTTCAGCTGTCTGCCAATATAATCAGGTGGGCCAGAGTCACAAGACATAAATTGACTTCTTTCTCTGCTCCTGTAGCTGTTCTTTGTTCTTCTTCTATCGTCTCTATATGCTCTCCACTCTTACCGTCCAAGTATTGATCTTTTCTTGCACTTGTGAAGTTTTCCTTGTTTTTTGGGGGAAAAAGATAATGAAATTTGGGAGCTGGGGAAGCTCAGTAAAGCAGAGTTTGTTAATGATATGCTGCTTCTCTAGCTGTGTTAAGATGCTAGTCAAACATTTTGCAATTTATTTCATGAGCATTCACTTTTGATTTTTATTTTACATTTAAAAATTGGGAGATGTATTAGAATACGATATAACATAAAGGAGCAAATTGTCTTAGGGTAAAACTAGTCATGACACACAGGTGAGGGTGATAATTCCTCAGTAGTTTTTAAACCTTTTGCCACCAGCCATTTTTGTATGGAAAATCCCATCTTTAGCTGCTTTTCTTACTCTAGAATAAAATATATGCTTTTAAAACTACTTTTTACCTCTGCTGCTCTACTTTTCTCACATCTGCGCTGTGATCTCTGAAATCTGTATTTTAAGAAAATTAGGTGAAAAGTTACATACAGTTGCATTTAATATTTCATTTAACTTTTTAAGACATGGTACTATGCAAAGAGAGGGAGAAATTCTAACCTTGAAGTGTAGATACAATCCAACAAAATAGATTGATTCCATTTTAAAGTTCCCAATCAGCAATAGCTATCAGGTAATTTTAATATACAGGACAGCCAGAGCAGGAGTCGAAATAATCCATATCAAATTTGTTTGTTTGTTTGTATCCCACCTGTTTCCTACTATGGGAGCCAAGACAGCATGCCACATAGATTTAAACAAAATACAGCTTCAAATATTGTTGCAATAAAAATAATTAAATAGCTATCCCATTAAACATCATAATAAGTTAAAACAGTTCAAACTATTTAAAAACATAACACTGAGAATAAAATGCAAGCACTCCCCATTAAAAGACCCTTCCAGAGCAGCACATTGATAGTCAGAACTATTCTTACATTAGATTTTTATCTGTAACATTTCCCCAAGAAAACCCTGCGGTATGATGTCAATTTTCAACAGACTTCCTGAGACAGATTTTCCTCAATGGGTTACAGATTTGAAAAAGAATTATCTGGATTCCTACCAAGTGAATCTGTTGTCCCATCCCCCATCTCTTTTATCTGACAGGCTATTAAAGATAAGATTGATGGGCAAGATAAAGTTGGTACTGAAGGTTCAATCAGTGTGATTGTTGGGCCTGTCAGAAACCAGATTGTAACAAGGACTGCCATGTTTTGCTGAATTTGCTTAGTAGGTAGAGATAATGTCAGGAAGGGGTTTCCTAATTAGTTTGTTAGTGATGCACTGTGAGAAATTTATTGATTGGGCTAATTTACTCTGCTTGTGAATTTAAATTGGGGTGTAAGAGTCATTATAGAGGTGTGTTAGGTGGAGCATCAAAAACAGATAAACTTATAAAGGTCATATTTTTGCCGATAGCTAGTCTTGTTCTGTCACACTATCATTTCAATATGTTTCAAAAGAAGGTACAATCAAAGACAAAGGAGGGTAGTACAGTTTTCAGAATGTGTTACTGAAGGAAAGATCAACGCTAAACTCAGGCTGATGTAATAACAATTTTAACAGTTTTAAATGTCATGGCTTCCCTCAAGGGATGCTGGGAATTGTAGTTAGGGGAGAGTGATGAGACTTATGCAAAGAGATCATTAAGGTACTCCTATTCAGTGTTTTCCCATCACAGAAATAAAATTCTGGGAAGAAGGAAAGGATAATAAACTTCTTTAGATTTTTTTTTTTTTTTTTTTAGTTTATATGGCTGCTTTCTTGCTGAGTGATTTTCGGGACACAGTTCATAGCTAAAGAGAAGACCCTCAAGGTTTGGAAGCAGTATGTTTCCAGATACAAGAAGTGGGGGATAAACAGGTTTCTGCATCACATTTAATGGGTGTTGTTGTTGTCGTTCACAATTCTGACCACAGTTTTCATCTGTAGGAAATCAAATGCCAAGGTAAAGCAAAATTTTGCAAACCGTTGCAATGCAACTTCACATTACCATTCAGCAACAGCAGTTGTTTTGGCATGTAATCATAGGCGGAACCAGTTCAAATAGCAATGATAGGCACTGTCAGCAGCTGGGGAAACTGCCAAGAGGAATGCTTATTCAGTTTTCCATAGACATAAAAAATGGCCAATATATAGAAAGCATTCCTAGGGACATTTTAATGAGCCTCTTGATTCATGTCTGCTTATTTCTGATGACTGGGTGTCCCCATTCCATTTTCTAATTGTTCCATGGGTAGATTATGCCTCATGTTCATTTTGTTAAAATTAATTTCAGAAATGGCTCATGATCAGTTTAGCCGTTGTTTTCAGTTAACCTCTTGCAGTTTTTCTTACAGGTTATCAATGCCTGTAGAAACAGATATGCAAATTATGAGTAATATAATTAGTACAAATTAGTAACTTATAAATGTGGGAGTAGGGAGGTGAATGCTGCAACCAACTGAGCAGCCAAAATAAGTTTGATAAAAGGATGATGGTGGTGGTGGTGATGGTGGCAGAATGGTTTTGCTCTACAAGCCATATAGCTGGAAATCCAGGTGGAAATTCAGATGGGGAGAATTTTGTAAACATCCTTTGGTTCAGCCTCTTCTGTTGCTTGTAATGATTTTGGTACCTTTTTGTTCATTTGTCCAGCTTCCTGCTCTGAGAAAATATTTTCTCCTCTGTAGGTTTATCTTCTGAAGAACTAAGAGGTTTGTACAGAACTCATGCCTTGCAAAGGAATATGGATGGCATTCCTGATGCACTCCCATTTTACTCAGGATGCTGTCCAGACATATTAGGCTTGATTATTGCTGGAGAACTTGAAAAGTGGTTAAAAAATGAGTGTGATTCTCCATGATAGTTGTAAGTTTCAGGAGAAATTTGATAACAATTTATTTCTTTTGGAATATTTGCCCTGAAGATCTCTTGATATACTTCAAAGGAACTCCAAGTATTCTGTGAATACAGTTTGAAAAAATCACTGTTTTTAAGCTGTTATTTAAAAGCTTGAAAGGGTTCTGTGTGGTCTTACGCATGGGAGATAAATTTGAGGTGGGAATTTCATAGACATATGTCAGGGGTCATTTTTCTGAATCTCAGATTACCTCAAATTCTTCCTTATGTTTCTTTTCTGAGGTGAATGGGGAGTGAGGAAGAAGAGTTTGAAAAAAAAATAAAAGAGATTTTGAGGCTGAAATATCCAGAAATCCTTTGCCACCATAAACTGTGGCCATGCTGACTGAGGGATTCTGAGCATTGTAGCTAAAAAGTAAGCTTTCCAAGGCTGTGATGGCCAGGGCTTCTGGGTATTATAGTTCCAAAAAGTAAATTTTCAAAGCTCTGCTGTTAGCTTCAGAATTTAAATACACCTTAGTACTAGGATTCCCAAGAGCATGTTATTACTATGCAGGAGTTTTGCACATTAGCATTTAGCATGATAACACTCTGTGCTTATTTTTATATTTAATTAGGAAGAAGTGTCTGAGATACCTGCAAAATGGAAAGGGCTTTGATCATGCCTCCCTTCAAATATTTATGTGAAAGGAGAAACCCTTTTTTAAAAAAATTGAGGTAAATCATTGAACTCAAGATCTCAGCAGTTTGCCAATTAAACCTCTCGTGAGCTGCTTTCCTGCCTGCCATTTGGCCTTGTTTATGTGGACAAGAAAGACACACATGCTACCTGGTGAATAAGCTCTCTTCTTTTATTTATGAGTTTGGAGCCGGGAATAAGCTGTTCTGTGCCTTAAAGGTTGTTGAAAGAAAGAGAGGACAAACAAATGAAACTACTTATTATTTGGACACACTGATCATTTTGGAACCTCATCGCTACTCATTCTGGTGACAATGTATTATTGAAAGTGGTGAGTTACATTTCTGTGGCTTAAAAATAAAATATGTGTTCCTGCACTCTGTAAAGCTTGAAACAACTGCTAAAGAAAAAATAAAGAACAGAATGAGTCATACTAACATGAAATTAAGAAAGATATCCAGTACAAATAATACAATACAATAGGTGGTAGCAGCAACATCAGGTGGGTTCTGCACCCTCAGGCTTCTCCTCTTGTATTCTCCCTGGAGAGCTCCAAGAAGAGAGCAGCTATATCATACATGGAACTAAGACCATAAGCAACTGCAATAAAGGCCCTATGCTTTTTCACAGACCTGCTCAAAATGCGTATGTTGTAGGTCTACAGAACAGTTACCAATCTCTAGAATATGCGGAGTGATTGGTTCTGTGTGGGACAAGATAACCTCTGTGATTTCTGTGTCCTAGTCTGTAAAGTGCTTTAGAAATGAGAATCAACATCTTGAACTATTGTGGAAGGTGATTCATTTGCTGTAGATAATGGCATTATCTGCCAAGATCTAAGAAGTGAGCCACAACATTCTGAATTAGCTGAAGTTTGTAAATCATCTTCAAGGCTTACCCCACACAGAACATATAGCAGTATTTTATCTTAGACATTACAGAAGACAGGGTCAGGACAGTGAGATCTCCAAAAAGAAACATGGTAAACATAACAGGAAACTGGTGAAAGTTTTTTTTTGGCCACCATACAACATCTATATAGTTAGTGGGTAATGATTTAGATTACTGGTTATGCATACTAGGGATGTATCGCCATTGCACAATTGTAACACTTTGACACCATTTGAATTGCCATGTTTTCATCTTAAGAAATTCAGAGATCTGTAAATTCATGAGATACTTAGAATTTTGTCCCAGAGAGCTTTAGTGGTGTAGTTCAAAGCATGCACAAGAGAATTCTAAGTATTTCACCAAGCAGGTTTCTAGAGGATGGGGCATTGTCAGCTATAGTGGTACCAACTGCAATAACTGTGCAATGTTAGCTTATTTCCGTGACTTAAAATACCCTGTTTACTGGTGTATAAGACTCACTTTTTTCCTCTGAGAAATACTGTTTGAAAATGGGGTGCGTCTTATATACCAGTGCATCTTATATGCTGGCAAATAGTATTTGCTTGTGTATATATAGGGCGAGTCTTATATGCTGGTGCATCTTGTACACCAGCGAATATGGTAAATTTTCCTAACAAAACAAGATAAAATAAATTAACATAATTCAGAATCATGTTTCCTAAAAAATACTGCATCCTGTTTAGTTGCTGTAAAACATATGAGCCTATAAGTAAACAAATCCCATATAAGTATATGTCAGCTAATGAAGCAGACATATTCCTGGGCATAACTTCTTTAACAGAAAAGTTGGTATCACAGGCACACATAACATAGAAAGAATAAGGATAGGTTTCTACACCACAAAAAAGAACATGTTTCAACAAATTTTTATTTAAAGCTAACAACATGCACATGTTAAATGAAACCACCAGGTCAGCCTTGCGTAAGTAAACAAAAACATTTTGAACCTGCCAGAGACCACTTAGATGTTTCTTTCAAAAGACATCCGGGAATGACTCCCCCTCCCTCCCTGCAACAGTCTTTATTTTTCTTAAAATTCCATTTTGGTGGCCACACTTACAGATCTGTGCTTTTTTAGCTTGCTGGGGTAGTTGGTGAAGCTGGCTTATTTACTTTCTCCTTTTCTCTTTGTTTTGCTGTTCACACATGCTAAGTAGGAAATTCTGAGGGCATTGCTTTTTACTTTGCCTGCTATAGGAAGGCACACACAGCTACCATAGATTTGGCTACAGTACATTCTCATTCTTTCCTAGCTGAAGCTTTATCGCATTGTTTATTGCAAACACTCTGCTTCCATATGTTACTGAAAATATGTGTTTCTCTTTCCTTCACCATCTTCCAAGTGCCAATGGTGTTTAAAAGTTCCACCTAGAATGAAAAGGAACTATTTTGTCAGAGATTTTGTTAACTATGGCATATCTGTATGCCCCTCCTCTCAAACTTAATCGAGAAGCACGGCATCCTGTGCAGAATTTATATTTCTGCAGAGGAACAACTGTGAAAGTACTTCTTCTATGGCTCAAAAACACAAAGCCAGGCTGTTGACTTCAAGACTAAAGAATCTTAACTTTATAGACACAGGGACTGGTTGTAACTGAGCAGAATGGTCTTTCTGTATGTATAGTTGCACATTATTCATAGAAGTCATGATTGGCTCTGTTATATTTATAACACTTGATCCCAAGTGTAATATTTCTGTTCCCAGTAGACCATTTTATACAGACAAAAAAATTAGACAATTTTATTTTCTCTAAATTTGTATAATTTGCACTCTGCAGCCTTTTCATGGGGCAGTACCGTGTTTACTGGAGAATGAAGCTATCCCAGGGGTTTCTTCATGTCTGTCAGCAGTAGCATAGAAGTCACCCGTACTCCTGCTATCTAACAAGGAGGTTACTGTTCCTCTATTGCTCCTGTACTGGGGATGATCACTGCTAGTTACTAGGGATGGGAATTAGTTGACTCTCTGCTTTTTTTGAACTGCAGATCCCAGTATTCCTCACCATTGGCTATGCTGGCTAGGGCTACTGGGAGGTGTGGTCCAAAAACAGATGGAGGCCTTTATGATTCCTAGCCCTGCTATACAGGGATGCTTGCTACGCTGGACTCCTACAACTGCTACACATCTGGATTTCCACAAAATACTACTCATCCAGAGGGCACCAGTTTGGGGAAGAATGGAGTTGTTGATGCAGTTGGAATGGCAGTTTGGATTTTAAGGGGCAGTTCCAGCAGTCTTGCAACACACTTGTTTAATTCTGTATTAGTTTTACATCCATCTCTGTCCCATGAGCTCAAAGCCGGTTAAAGCAGTGTCTTGGCACACAGTTTTAGCATCATTGATCCAAAGACTGCAAATCCTGGCTCCAAAACTTTACAGTGTGACTCTCTAAATGCAGTTCTTTGACTGAAATCTCTCACTTAATTGTAAATGCAGCAGTTTTATAACTCTTTTGCTGCAGTACACATGAGGCATACTTTGATGCCTTTTTTTTTTTTTTGGACTATTGATTTTGTAGCTTGACTTGGTATTACTGAGGGAACTGCAATATTCCTTCGTTTCATCGTGTGTACTATGGTATACATCACAAATGGCACCTTTCTAATTTATTTTGCCAAAGCAAATGTCGCTAAAGAATAAAGGCTGAATGAATAGATAAATTAAAATGAAGGTACACGGACTGGAATCATATGGCTTGACCTAGTTTTCCATAGACTAGTTTTTCATAGGCTGAATAGAGCTGACTGACTGAAGTAGATGTGCTTGCAAATTGAAAACTGAAAGAAGCTGAAAATAAGGAGATATTTATTCCTTACACTGAATCAGAACAGATCATTCATCCATCCTGCCTGCTGTTGCTTCCTAGGGATAGCACCTGGTCATTCAAGGTCTCTAGCAAAGGCTTTCCTTAGCACCTGCTGCTACCTGAAATCCTTTGTAGCTGAGTGTGCCCAGATTTGAACCTGGAATATTGTGTAAAGGAAGCTTGAGCTCCTCTGCTGTACTTTGGCCTTTCTCTGGTATAGCTTCTTTTGTGGTTGTTACAGTGAAATCTTTATTTATTCATTGCAAGAGGAGTTTTTTTTTCCATTGTAAGCTGAAGCCAAATCTTATTGTTAGTTGCAACTACAGTAGACCCATTGACTCAGAGTGACTTACATAAATACAGACTTACTGTTCAGCAATTTATCCAATGAGTCTGTTCTACCCGAGACTAGCAATTGGATCCGGACCTGAATCTATAGTCCTAACTTAACATCAGAGGAGTTTATTTCTTAAGTAATGTTCCTGCTGTTAAACTGCGAGTATCCTTTTCGAAACTGACTTTGCAAAGAGATTCTCAATCAATATAAACCTTCAAAAATATAGTTTTAAAACACACTATTTATAGTTGTGGCAGAACTTCCCCAGTGATTCCATCTACTATTGTAGCTAAACCCAGGCTGAAAATATAGTGAAGTATAACAGTAGTCATTTCTTTCCAATTAACAAATGGTGGAGGAAGAAAAAAACAATATAAAAGCAAGTTCTTACAATGAAACTGTAATACCTTTGGACGCTTCTGGCAATGCTTTCATCTGAGGACTTCAAAGAAGTCTGCATAAGAAATGTATCACTGGGAAAGGTTCGAATCCAACAGCCTTCAGACACATCTTAGACCTTTTATTTCAGAGAGGAAAAAATTTCAGCACTGAAGGATGAATTTTCCTTATATACTGAATCAGACCATTTCATAATCAGCCCTAGCTGGATAAAATGTATCCTGACTGGGACCAATTGGTCTTTTGTGTATAAACACCTTTACAATGGAGATGTCAAGGACTCGGTCTGGGACTTTTTGTAGGGAAAGATCATGTTCTAACATGGAGCTATCAATCCTTTTCTTATTACTTATCTTCAGAGTGTGTCATGAAACTTCTGTCTCACATCTGAGCAAGGGTCTTCTATGTAGTCTAACATCCTGCTTCCACTGGTCAGTTGAAAAATGCTTCAGGAAGCCTCATAGCAGAGGTATAAAGTCAACAGCCCTCCCTTGTTGCTGCTCCCTGGAAAATGATATTCAGTGCCATACTCCCTGTGAAGCTGCCACATACTAACAGTCATTAATGTCTTCAATAGACCTATCTTTCATAAATAAATCTGATTGTCACTTCAGCAAAATATCACAATTTTATTCAGTCAGAGACAGATGGGCAAATCAATACAAAATTAAGAAATTCTATTTTTCTAATTCCTCCTCCCCATGGCCTCATTCATCTCCTTCCATACTTTTAGTTATATCAAATGTTGTTGTTGCTGCTGCTGTTGTTGTTGTTGTTGTGTGTGCCTTTAAGTCATTTCTGACTTATGGTGACCCTAGGGCAATCCTATCAAAGGGCTTTCTGTACCTGAGAGTGTGAGATGTGCCTGAGGTCACCCAGTGGGATTCCATAGCCAAGTGGGGAATCTAACTCTGGTCCCCAAGGTCAACCAAGGTCCAGTGCTCAACCCACTACACCATGCTGGTTCTCTGTATCAAATGTACCATCCTCTTTTGACATTTTTAGCCATTAGAATAATTATGGGCATAAAATACTGTGGCAAGCCCTTATTTATCCTCTGATTGGTTTTGATTGGTTTTGAAGTTCCACCCTAATAAGATGTCAAAGTTCAACTCCCTGCCCATGCCTCTCTGCCAGCAAGGGAAGGAAGGCGATAGTACTTGCCCAAGAGGCGGCGGCAGTGGGGAGTGTCCAATGCAAACAATCGATTAGAAGCACTGAGCCAAGAAGTCAAAGTCAAATCCAAAAAGTCCAGAATGCTGAAGGTTTATCCAAAAAGGATCAAGAGAGCTGGAACACAAGGGCCACGAGAGCTTGAGCAGCGATTTGCTACAAGCAAACAGCAAGCACCACAAATAGACATATAAGCTGATGAAAACAGGTGTTACTCGTTCTGTTTTCTCAATGTCACCAAAATGGCTTCACTCTGAGCTGCTCATTTTTGTCTCCTCTGTATTTGGATGCTTGGGGGCAAAGGTGAATCTAATTCCTCTAAATCATTGCTGGTCCCCTCTCTCACTGGCATCAGTTGCAACAACTCTGTCTCATCTTGTCTTTTAGCTGATGGGGGTGTTGGCAAGATAGTTTGGTCTGTCACTGGGTCTGTTTCTGGCACGATCAATTGCTCATGAACCTCTGAGTCGTCATCTATCACATAACGTACTCTGTCAATATCCTTTTATCACAACCTTTGTTTAACAAGGCTAAGGTCTAAGTGTTCACTCCAAAGTTAAACAGTTTATTTAGTGTGTTTTCTTTATTATCAGTGACTTTAGATAACTCAGGCTGACTCAATAGTTACAAAACAAACTGTAACATTTATTATAGTAACATTGGAAATAAAATAGCTTGTTAGAGTTCTTGTATAGTAAAGTGTTGATACATTAAAAAGTCAAACTTCTGACAGACTCTGACAGTAAGTCCTTGCTTTAGAAACCAATCCTCTGTGTATTTCCTCAGCTATACAACCAGCTATATAACACATTCAGACCACCCTTTCTGACTGGTTCTCATTGAAAGCTCAAAACACACACAGAAATTTTGACTTGTATAGAAGTTCTCTCATCCATAAGCCCCTCCCATATACACCACTGTGCTGGGTTTCATTTTTGAGATGCTATTCCTGTTGCCTAGCAACTCACCATCAAGTTGTACTGGCATTCCAGATAGCTAATTCCCAAAGCAACTTCTTCACATGTATCACCTAGATATAGATTTAAAAACAATTCTTTCAATGATCAGCAGTTCTCTAGCTAACATTTTTAGCATGCTTTTCTTCACAATTATTTGTAACAACTGTATAAGACTTAAGAGTTGAGGTTTTTAGTACCATTAGAGGTCACCTTTTGCTTTTTTTTTAATGGATATACATTACAACTCCATATATAGTATAACAGTCCATCTTCTTAGCTATATTTTTACAGCTTAATATATATTTTCCTCTTCCAGGAATAAGACTGTATTCATAAATCTCAAGATGGTTTTGATGAAGAAAACATCAATATAAATAAATAATCAACTTTGTTTCTTTCCTTAATTAAAGGTTTGCAGTTCACCATTTGGGTTCAATTACAAAAGTAATATAAGTTACATTCAATCTGTGTTGAATTAAAAGGGTTATATACAAGGTGATATAATAGGTGATACACAGTGCGATGCTATACATGTCTTCATACAAGTATGTCTTAGAGATTTAGGTGGGAATCTTAAGTAAGTAAACAAAAATCTTTGCAAATTAAGAAAATAATCTATCTTTCTTTTTCTCTCTCCCTCTTTCTCTCTATGTGAGACACCTGTCCAAGTAACCACTTTGAAAGAATCCATGTGATATAACTTAAAAAAGGGCACAGCTAATCCTCTTTTGTAACCATCGAAGACAGCAGCCATCACCACATCCTCTGGAAGAAATTCCATAAGTAAATATTTATTGTGTGACATGGTACTTCCTTTTGTTTGCATTGAAACTAGTGCCAGGCAATTTAACTGATTTATCCTCACATGACTTCTTGTACAGAGAGAAAGACAGAACTGAAGAATTTCCTCCGTATCATTCATAATTTTATAAATAAAATTATGTAAATAAAATTTATAAATGTGATTGCCACTAGCAAGTGACTTTAAAAGAAATCAGTAAGATCCCCTAAATGACAGGTTTTTTTCCAGATCTGGTGCTGATTTAGAAAATAGGATATACAGATAACCTTGCTATTTTCTGAACTTTTCCAAGGTCAGTATCAGGTCTGGAAGATTCCCCAGTCCTTTGTTAGGCTCAGGAGAATGGCAGTAGATCGTTCAGACCTATCTCATCAATGAAGATTAGAAAGTACTGTCATGCTTTTCCAGCCCAGAACATTGGCTGGTCATTTGTTCCTTCCATCTTTATGAGGATCTTGTTTCTGAAACCCGGTATGATACCACCAGTAAAACCAACCCTCGCCATACAAAGGCCAGCCAAAGTTTGTGGATCTCTACTTACAAGTGTTTTCAACTGTTCTTTCTCCTTGTCATCTAAAATGCCTCAAAAACTTCAGCTTTTCTTCTTGGGGAAGATGCTCCATTCTTTCTTCATTTTTGTTAACTTCTGTGATATAATATTTTGTCATACTTTGAGACAAGATCATTTAACACACGCACAGCATTTCGAGAATGGCTGCAACTGATTTATATACATTCATTATAATACTGGCATCTATTTTTCAGTCCCTTTCCTAATATTTTCCAAGATCAAGATTGGTTGTCCTTCATTTTTTCATTGCTACAGGACTCACAACAGATGTTTTGATACAGCATTTCCTTTACAGTTTCATTTACCATTGACCCAAGGACTTTTTCCTGCCCACTCACTGCCAGTCCAGACTTCATCAGCACATACATAAGCTGGAATCATTTTGTTCCATCAGTGTGCACTTTCAGTGTGTTCTTTCTTAACATGGCTTTCCTTTACCATTTTGTTGCCTATTAACTCCATAAGAAGAGATCTCTGAGAATTATTCAGTCTGTTTTGAATGTAACCATGCTGAACAATTAAACGTCTTCTGCAAACTAGGATCCATCACTGCGTGCACCTTACTTCTGATTTCTTTCTTTTTTTGTTTTGCTTTGCTTTCTATTCTGTAACCAATTAGGTGTTCTTAGAACCAGTTAGATCTTCTGGATCCATATCTTGTGTTTACTTTGGAGCCTTTGGTGTAGAATTTTATCAGAAGCTTGTTAGAAATCCAGGTATAAATTACTTGTTGCTTCAGCTCTGTCTACAAGATTGTTGGTGCTTTCAAAAGCAGCATCAATTCATAACGGATCAGGACTAATTTTTGTAAAAGCCATGCCATCTTTTTCCATATAGTAGCTTGTTCTTCTATGTTTTAGCAGCTTTGATGTTTCACTCCCTTTCAATTTGCTTTTTACAGAACTTACACCTCCTTGATAACTTTTAAATATTGTGTTGAACAACTTAGGTTCCATTTAAAGAATCTGATGTTAATGATGAGCTTTGTGTTTTATGAAATTAATTCCACATTTAGGATCTCTTCTTTCTTTGCTTCAGTGAATTATTACTTGTAGGGTATCATCTAATTCTAAAACATCATCCTTTGTCTCCTCTATTTCACATAATTCTTTTGCAGAAACAGTGGTTTAGATCCGTGTCTCCAATGTCTTCCTCACTTAAAGCCAATCTAAAGAATTAATTTATTCTCTCTGCAACCTCTATGTCCTTCGCCAGTTTACTTTTCATGGTTTTGTTCTTTTAAATTTTATGCTGTGTGCCAGGTTGATTTCCTCCTTCTCTGAAAGAAATATGTATTGAAGAATTTTGTGTAGATTACTTTAATGGCTTTTGCAGTTTACCCAACAATTCCATCATTACTTGCCTTAACGTGCATATGTTCATTGTGCTAAAGTTTGTGCTTTCGCATATTCTTCATTTGAAAAATGCTATGGATAGTTTAGGAAAGATTTCTTGATTTTTAGGGTATCCTTGATTCTGACAGTTTTTAACTGAACCGCGTTCGCATTCTCTTAAACATTTATGGGCCCTTTTTTTACAATATCAAATTTTCAGGTAGGCTTCTATTATAGTAGTTTTTGAATAGGATTACAATATTTATCCATCCTTTTTTTCATATGCCCATTCCCCCCCCCAGTAAAAACTCATCCTAAAGTTGATTACAGTTTTTTAATTGCGCAAGAACCATGGTTTCTTTTCCATGGAACTTATGTTGTTTTGAAATATGGTTATAAATACAGATAACAAAAAGAACATGTATGACAATAGGGGAAGATAACTAAAGAGGTCAAGAGAGCCATTGATTATCATTAATATACCATGGGTACATCTGTGGAAAAAGCCTATGAGGAAGCTCACTGTCTGATGAAAGTCTAGAGTGGTATGTTATTTAGTATAGATGAGATATGTGTGCATGTGGTATATGCACACTTGCATGCATACTGGAAAAAATATAAATATCGGCTCTGAATCAGCTTGGATGGCCCTTCTGTGGAAAGTGTGGTACCTTAATTTGTATGTATGCATGTTTTTATATACATGTATGAAGTTTTACTGTGTAGGAGCCAACCAGGGTCTTGCAGACATGACAAAAGGACGTGGCATCAATTTACATTAAAAACAAACATCAGCAAGCAAGATTAATAATCATGATAGCAATACAGAAAGGCTAAAGACAATGAAAAATTAAAATGATAAAACCTCTGTCAATTATACTAGACAATAAAATTTAAATTTAACTCCTCAGTAAGACTGGGAATGACTAATGCAGATTATAAATTACAAATCTAAAACCAGGTGATGTCTGGCAGATTTTCCTTATGATCAACAATTTGTCAAAGACCTGTGCCTTACCTTCCTGTGTGTGTGTGTGTGTGTGTGTGTGTGTGTGTGTGCGCGCCTTCAATTCACCTGTTGACTTATGGCAACCCCATGAATTTCATAGGGTTTTCTTAAGTGATGGATACTCAGAAGTGGTTTTGTCAGTTCCTTCCTCTGAATTGTTCATTGGTGGTTTCCCATCGAATTTCTAGCCAGGGCTGACCAAATGTGGGATTTGGTGCCTTTAGGATATTTAGCGTCTTTTACAGCAAGCTTAATAAATTTTGCTGTTCTAAAAGCAACATAATATTCTGACCCCATATAATAATGTAATCACTTTTAACATTTCAATATATTGCTCCACTTCTGAAGAAGAAAAGATGTGAAATATTGAGGCTTTGTTTATTACATTTGTTAAAGGTCTGCACATAATCATAATTTACCAAATTTTGAGGGGCTGGATTTCCTAGATCCCTCCTCATTAACTTTATTATATATTAATCTCTACATCTTTTTAAAATTCAAATTCCCTCTTCTAAAATTAAATGATTCAGACTGTTGAGTATTTAAAAAAAAACAACCCTCACACAGTGATTGTATGTCTAACCAGCTCTTGGCACTGCTCGATATTAAAGGTTGTCTCCACTCGTCAGCTCCAAGGCACATTCATTTATCATTTCTAGAAATATTGTGCATTTAACATGGCCTGACTGTACTTTGATCCATTCACTACGAGGATAATTGAAGCTATCTATTATTGTTACATTTTCTCTTCTGTCTGTCTCTCTAATTTCATTCTCTTTCTCAAGTTCACCATCAGACAATATTTTATTCCCAGAAGTTCATTAGTTTTTTACACATAGCATTTCTATGATAGCGGTGGATGAAGCTGAATTTGGGTCTTCCTAAAGTTTCTTATTTGTGGAACTCTATGCTCTCAATGCACTCAAGTAGTCCCAGCTGAGCAGTTTTCTTTCTGTAACATCCCATCCTGCAAAGCAGAGCCAAGACTTCCCATGTTAGTTATTCTTTTTTCAGGGCAGGTTTGTACGTACAGGTACTTTTGATTTATGAATAATCTGAATCACAGCAGAATGTGTAAATGGATCCCTTAAGAGCGCTTGTGTGAATTGACTTAATAAGATGATATGTAAGGTCTTTCTGTAACATCCCCTCATCACACATGCAGCTCTTTCCTTAATGGAAAGTATCCACATGTGAAACAGAAGGAACTGATTTAGCATATTATGCTACTTCAGATTACAGATGAGAGCAATTAGATTTTTTGCTTTCCAGATTTACAGAATAATTATTGTTCCAGCAGTTGACATGTTAATTCCACTTTTCTAATCTATCTTCTGTGGTTTCTTTTCTCATCTTTTTAAAATAAAAAATCACATATTAGGGCAGCAATTTACAGTTTTTTAACCCATTCAGGTGTAGATGGGAGGCCCTAATTTTTATGTAAATATGCTAGGGACAATTAGAAAACAAATGACTAATCAATATAATCAAATAATTCTGGGAGCTATATAGGATTTCATCTCTTTATTCTATTAATGTTAATGTTCTCCCAAAACTGTATAATTTTCAGCCATCTCCCTGCATCTTGCTGCCCTGTGATAAACATCAGGTGCTCTCAACCCTAGAACATAAATTTGTTCCAAGTGTCCAGGAGACAGATGTCATTTGAAGTCTAGGTAAACCTTTTCTGAGAAGGCAATAATATTTTTGAGTGATCTCGTACATTAAAAGCTCCCTGGTAGTACAAAACCAGCATAGCAGGCACAGGGTTAGAGCTCTGCTTCTCAGGCTGTCAGACAGGACTAACAGTTTTTCCCCCTACTTTGCTGAAGACTGGTACATTATTTGGGCCCATTGGCTATCGCTATTTCTTTATTTTGTGGAAACTCTCTGGGGACTGGCAGCCAGTAACTCATGGACCAGCAAAATGGACTTCACTTTGACTAGCACCGAGTTAAGGGTATTTTTGTTTGATAGGGCTAGCCTTTTTGTTTGATAGGGCTAGGGATTTTTCTTTAAAAAAAATATGCAGTATTTCAGGCATGCCTTCTCATATTTGTACTCTTAAGTGATGCTGCCAGTAGCACCTCAGGCAGACCATAGATGCCTCATATGTATGTGTGAAGGAGCTCTTAGCATTTTTTTGTGATGACAGCTGCAGTGTGAGACTTGTCAGGATGCCCTCTTCCTGAACAAGATATTACCCTTAGAGTATGTAAGAAGCTGCATTGTTAGGTGTAAATTGTCCTTGACCTTTTTACAATATTCAGTTCAAATTTCATGATCTCAGATCTTTCTCTTCGGTTCTGACTGACAGTGTCATTGATCTGGATCCCTGACTGTGGGACAGGAAGGGATGCACCCAATCAACCTCTGTCAGGAACAACTCCGAGAGCTACTAAATGTGCAGTTTGGTTTTTTGCTCTTCGTTTGTCCATTGACAAAAGTATCAGAAGAAATGTTTAAAAGAAAGAGCACTCAAGTTTCTTCTTTGAGAAATTCCAGTGCATTTCCTTTCAAGAGACTTGAATGTGATTAGGACCGCAGAAACACATTTTCAATGTTACGTATGCATAAATAGCTCTATTATTAAATAGCTTCATCTTAGCTATGAATACATACAATTGCTGCTTATTGCTTTTCTGTTATCGTGAAAGATACATGCCCTTATTTTTGTCCTTTCATTTCATGAGGAAGTTGTTACTCCAGAAAGTTAGCAAGTAAGTAATTTTGTCATATCAGTCCCTTTTAATTAGCAGAAATAGTGTGTGAACAACAAAAACCAGTTTCCCTTTAGCTACAGTCAGCTGTGTAACCTCTGTTTCCAAGGCCATTTCCTCACTGTGCTGTTATAGTGCTGTTACTCCACTTTCAACATCCTGTGGAATCCTGGGGTTTGTAGTTTGCTGAGGCCCAAGAGCTCACTGGCTGAGAATCTAAATGCCCCTCCCTGAAACTGCAAACCCCAGGATTCCATAGAAGATTGAAAGTGGAATTGCAGCACTATAAGAGTATAGTGCAGAAATGGCCCTAGTGGTACTGAAGGACCGTTAGGATCTGGAAATATGGAGTGGAATGTTAGAATCTTCAATCCCACCTTAGTGAGGTTTTTTTTCCAATCAGTTTTAGGTGATTAGTATTCATGTGGTATGGTTAACTGGCTCAGAGCCATTATTATTTCCTGGCTTTAAAATTAACAGCATTGTTCTCAAAAGTTGCTAGTAGAAGTGTAAACCTCTGCAAATAGTTCCTCTTCAGTTCATTTATGGCTGTTTGTGATGTATTTTTCATATGTAAAATGTGCCTTAATACTGATTAGAGTGCATCTTATCAGGACTGAATATCTTTGTTTGGTCTGAACTGTGCTTGCAGAGGTTCTCATAAGGAGGATTACTGTGATGTACTTTGAGATGAGACAAAATGACATGAGTTTCAGTGTTTTAGTGTTTGCCTCAAAATATGCCTTTTCAGCAGAGTAGACAAAGTAGACCGGTGAGCAGAAGAAAATCAATGTTTTTGAGTGAGTTGTACAATCCCTGAGCTAGTCCTGAGGCACTGAGCTCAAAGAAGCCTGAATTTTAAATGTATGTCTTTTCGGCCCAGCTCAGTCCAGTCCATCCCTGCTGAATTCTCCCCTTTTTGGATTCCTTCCCACTTTTCCTCTCTGAGGTGGACACCAAATGCATCTAGAAGTACTGAAGAAGGAAGAGAGAAGGCAAGAAGTTCCTCCCTGTGTGGGCTAAGAATGTGAGCCTTTCTCCCCTACACTTTTATCTTTCTTATGTCATTAGGAAGGAAAGGGAAAAAGTACAATGTGGGGGAGAAGAGAGATTTAAACAGACAGTGAAGGCTATCTGACTAACTTGTTTGGAGGTGAGTAGAATAAAAGGCAAGAATGACTTTTAGGCAGGGCAACCCTTCCCTTCTGATTGCAGACCACATGTGATTCATACCCCTCCAAGCACCTATACTTTGGCCAGTCTCATTGAATCTAAAGATTGAGTGACTGTCACAAAGAGTTAAATGGGATGTTACAGGGAGATGAGAATGTCAGAGGCACAAATAATTTTGCTGCAGAAAGAAAAAAGGAATCAATGTCCTGTGCTCAGTTTTGCAGTGGATGAATTTGCATGGAAAAGGGAGTGCAAAAAAATACTCAGAAATCTGCAGTGAATAAATAAATAAAGTGTTGTGCGTGATGAGAACGCTATCCTAGTATCTAAAATAGTGCCTCTAACAAAAAGACTACAGGCCTAACTGCCATTAGATGCAGGTAACATTTGAACTCTTCTGGGCTTATTCCAATTTATCTAGGACTAGGCTAGAGCTGAGAAAGAGGGTGTGGTCCATTCCAACCAGGTTAATCTGTCTGCCGTGTGGTAGAGGGTCTCTGTGATCCTCAGTGGAGTCCTCATTTGGAGCAGAGTGCTTGTCTGGGATGTGTACTAGGAATCAATGACAGAATGAATGAAAAATTCTTTTACACAGTAGTGTGTGTTCAGTGTGTTCTTAAAGGGCAGACAGAAGAGTCCAAGGTTTGATCTTATTTTAAGTAATCATTTTCCCAATAGTCTTGATGAACCCTATGCTGTTTGGTGCTGTTGTCCTTTCTGCTGCTGCTGTTACTTGAGTTTTTGTTATGGTTCAGGTGTACCCATGAATTGATGTCGTTTCTGAATTTAAGCCAAATTCTGTTTGTTTTTTTTAAAGATTTAATGGATTTTTAAATTGTCATTTTGGATAAATGAACAACTGGCCCACCAAGCTTTTATCCACCAACTGTAGGTTGGGGCAGTCATAAATTTCAGATACCATACCGGTGAACAACATACACTCGTGTTGCACCTTTTTTTTTAATGGATCTCTTTTGTTACAAGTCACAACATGACTTGAACTGCAGGGAGCATACGACACAATAGACTTCTGCATTTTTATATTCTGTACTTTACAGTGATGTAACATAAAAGAGAGCTGCAACAGTAGCAATCCAACTGCATTGAGCTCCAGTAAACATAGTCCTTAAGGGCTCTCAACCCCAGTGGATTGCTTTAACATTTCCCAGAGCTATAGCTGTGTTAATTTCTGTTTCAGGAAAAACAACAAAGCATTTTAGTGCTTTTTGCTCTCAGCACATTTGATACTGCATTATGTTAGCCCTGTCATTGTCTGCCTGATCCCTGGACCCATGAGGCACTCATGAATGCCATTATTCCCAGTGGGAGGTATGCAAACAGAAAAGATGGCTTTAGAGGCGGGTAGCTGTGTAGCAGAAGACAGCCCTTGAAGGGTGTGCAATCCAAAGTCTGGCTTTGGCATAAAGAGGCATCAGGGAGGAAACTACAGGCCCTCAAGTTGCCCCCCAAGCAGCTGCATTCCAGAGAACACACTGATCTGTTACACAGATCACCTGGTCGAAGGCGTCGCCAGTATGGTGAAATGGATTGCCTTTCTATTTAAACGACAGCAGCTTTTGTATTTATATCTGAAGATATAAATAAGCATATGCAAATTTTATGCAAACACGTGCCCTTTTTTTGTCCTCCTTGTCGGTAATGCACCTCTTCCTTTTTTGGTGATGTGTGAGATGCTAGAAGGTACGCGACAACCCTGTTCCAATTTTCCAGTGTTTGGAGAGTGACAGAAAAGGAGTTTTGTGGAAGAAGACGGTTTCATTGTTACTCTACCAAATATAGTTATATCATCTATATGGGGAAAAGAGGAAAAGATAGAACTGGAGAGTTAAGGACAATGTGTCTTTAATTTCATTCAGTTTGGGTGTATTCTAAATGCTGTCAGTACCATCCCTCCCCATGCCCCCTCCCAAATGAGACACCAGCTTCTTCAGAATTTGCTGTTGCTTTAGCCTTGGAAGCTGGTCTCCCCAGCCCATGACCCATCAAGTACAACACAGCCAGCTTTCAAACCTAGAAGATACTGCTAGGTTTCTTCCTCACTGAGTAAACCAGTTCTCCAAGGCAGCATTAAGGCAGAAGAGGAAATCGTTTTATATCTTTCCTTTATGTTTGATTATGGCTCAGCAACCATTAACATATTATTTATATAGTGTTTGCTTGGCATCTAAAGCTCAAACTACAGTTCAGCTGAGTCCCAATTCCTCCTATTCATCTGTTTTCATTTAGCTGTAGGCAGCCACGAGAGAGAGTGTTAAACACTTTTCTTTTCAGTCATTTTCTGGTTTGGAGGAGAATAATTTTGAGCTCATACAGGACTGGAGGATAAAGAAATTAAACTTTCCCCCCTATCTATCCATTTTCTAGTTTGGCCCTAAAAAAGAGTATGTTAAATGCATGATCATATTTGCATATCTGTCTTTTATTATGATCATTTATAAAGCAGTTGAAGAAGCCCTGCAAACAGTTCGGGACTGTGGTGGAGTTGCTGCTGGAAAAATCTTGTGATGAAAATTACTGTACCTCCAAGGCTGTTATTTATCCCAGCTGGTATCAGTTACATGTATAAATTGGAGCTTTCCTTCTTGATAAAGTGTCGACATAAAGACAGGGCAGGACTCAGAGATTTTAACATTCATATGGAAGAGGGGCTTTCAGCAGATCTTGCTAGTCATGGAGAGTTCACCTGCTGAAATCTGCTCTTCCAGCCTTTTCCTTTTTTTCTTGTGACCACCCCACTTTAAGGGCAGATAGCACCTTCTTCTCCATTCTCTCTCCCCTCTTCCATGGTTCTGATCTGAATTTATGACTCCTTCTGGTTCTGTTTTTTAAATATGGGATAATGGTGTATTTTTTAGATGTCTCTAAGTGATAAAAAAACAATATAAGCCATAAAACTAAGGGCTTTTCCATGCTACACCGTTATAGTGCTATTATTCCACTTTCTACATCCTGTGCAATTCTGCGGTTTGTAGTTTACTGAGGCCAAAGAGCTCTCTCGCTGAGAACTCTAAATGCCCAGCAAACCCCAGAATTCCAAAGGATGTTGAAAGTGGAATAATAACACTATAACAATGTAGTGCAGAAAGGTCCTGAGAGAGATAACTTCTAAAAAATTATTTAGATTACAAAAAGATATAAATAGATTAATGGTCTTAATATATCATCAGGTTTGGTCCTGATACACAGCTTGCCTATGGCCAAGGGATGAATCATGACACAGTGTGTAATGCAGTTTGAGTCTTACATATCTATTGCTAGGCTACAGGATTAGACCTAAATCCAATCAATGGCCCATTGAACCAAATGGGACCTTGGTTTAAGTTACACTGATTTAATGGATCGGTTCTATTGGGGGCTAATAACTGAATTTAGGCCCTTGTAAATATTAATTGACGAGCAGACACTTTTCTGCTCTTTCATGCAGGCAGTTACATATCCAAGCAACACACACATGTTCTTGTCCCTCTCTGCCCCCATCAACTGTTTAGATGTAGAATTTCCTAACAGGTGAGTGAAAGATGCTAGTTTCCTTAATTTATTGTTCTTCAGCCCAGTGTGTAACCTGCCTGTCAGTAGATTAATGTAGCAAACATTCAGAGCTTCTCTCCTGTTCCTTCCTTAAGTGTTATTATGGGAATTTTATGCTCATTTCAATGGGGAATAAATTTCATGGAGAGGAGGGCCTGGCAAAATTCTCCAGCATGTAGGAGTTGGTTGATCTAATACAGTGGTTCTCAACCTGTGGGTCCCCAGATGTTTGTGGACTTCAGCTCCCAGAAACCCTGAGCATTGACCATAGTGGCTGGGGCTTCTGGGAGCTGAAGTCCACATACATCTGGGGACCCACAGGTTGAGAACCACTGATCTAATAGCATGTCTTTCCTGCTTTTGCATTTGAGGGAAACTGAGAGCCAGTGTTGTATAGTGGTTTGATCTTTGGACTATGACCCTCTAGACCAGGATTTGATTCCCTTTCCCAGCTGTGGAAACCCATTGGGTACCTTGGGCATGTCACACATGCTTAGCTCCAGAATACCCCATGGTAGGTTCTGCTTAGGGTTGCCATAAGTCAGAAAGAACTTTGAAGGCATATAACAAAACAACCAATGATGGAAACCTTCAGCTGATTTTTAAAAAGCATGCTAGAACATAATAATTAAGGGGTGGGGGGCAGAACTGGTGATAATCAAGATTTTGTTATTCACTGGTCGCAAAAAGATATAGAAAGGTAAAAATTGCAAGACTGGCATTAAAAGTTATTCAGATGCACAGCCTGTAGGCAGGTAGATAGGGAAAGTGTCGATTTTTCTTATTTCTTGTGCTTAGTAGTAGAAGAGCTGTACAGAGGCTTTGGATATTATACCTGTACACACAGAGCTTGCAGTGGATCTTCTAGTGGATGCATGTAGCTTGGGGTAGAGCCTCCTCCCCTCCATCTTAGATTCACATACCTTCCAGCTTTTCATAGATGAAGACTGTGACCTGTGTGGCCGAGCTGTATCAGTGGGTTTCCACGGCCAAGCAGGGGAATTGAACCCTGGCCTCCTGGCTCCTAGTCCAGTGTTCAAACCATTACACCGCACTGGCTATTTACTATTATTAGTACTAGGATCTGAAAACTGCACTTTTCTAGCACAGATATGCATTCCTGGATGCTGCTAGAGTTCTCTTTAAGGATTATGCTGGCCCAAAAGGAACAACAGGATTTCTGAAGTCCAAAAGTCCATGTCATGTTTCAACAAAGTGCCCATAAAAACCAACGTGACTCTTGAAATCTCCCTTGGTCGACTTGCATGCTTCCTACTCATCCTAGGTTTTGTTTTGTTTTGTTTGTCATGGGCTACATTTGTACCAAATGTTAACCTCCTAAATGATGCTGAAATTTTCTAACTGCTAACTCATTCCCACAAATGAATGCAAGAGTTAATGAAGCAGTAAGTCAGGCTGTGTGGCATAAATGTCTTTCCTGTATAAAATTTCATCGAGTGCTATATTTTCTTTTTCTTAAAGTATGTGAGCAACTCTTTATCTAGAGTAAATTGAATTTTGCTTTTTAAAAAATATGGTAGATGATTGGAAAACAGTCAGAGGACCTTTCTCTTGATAGATATTTGGCTTTAGGTATCACTCTCAGGAGACCCACGTATAAGACTGAGGTGTATGTTTCAAAATGTCTTGCCTTATTCTGCCATCTTAGATTTGTCTAGCCACTTATATTCAATGTTATTGTGTTGAGGAGGGGAATAAAATAGTTGCTGGTTTTAAAATATTATTTAATGTAAGTGAGACAGTGATTAATTGGGAAGAAATTTGCTTCAGTCATTTTAGCGAAAGTATATAATTTAAATTTTGTTTAGCCTTTAAAAAGAGATAGAACATGTGACATAGTAGAGTTACTGGACACATGTGAAACTGATCTGAACCAATAATAGGCTAATTATTCACCCCTGTGTAATAATTGCTGTTACATTAGCTAAGATTCTGCATCAGTGTGTAGCTTCTCATATGCAGTTCTGTGTCTTCCCATTGTCCAGCAATTTTCAAGCCCCAGGAGGGCCCTCTGTTGCTGTCCCTTAATGGGGGAAAGAGAAAGGGAGACACTTCAGACCATGGAGAACCAGCTGGACTCCATTCCAGTAGAAGAGGGGGAAGAAATGAGAGTGTGTGTTCAAATGGAGTGCACCCACCTTTATCTTCCCCTGAGAATCCATAGTAGCTGGATCTTCATGGTCTGAATCACCTTGCCCATCTCTTGCATCCTCACTGTTGAGTGACAGCAGCAGAGACACATAGGTCACTGATAGGATGCTGGCCATTTCGTGCTTAGATAATGTAGCAACCCAAACTACTTGGCAAAGAATGTTACAAAATGGTGTAGTGTTGTGTTTGACAGTGTCTGACTAGGACCAGCAAAAAATCAAGTTCAGGCTTCCATCCAGTGTGAAGATTGGGTGTCTTTGGGTTTCCATCTCTTAACCAAACCTGTCTCATAGGGTCGTACTAAAGATAACTGTGGAGAAAGGGTGCCTGGTGATTTGAGGTTCTTCAAGAAGGATAAGGCTAATCCTGAAATAAAAATTCTAAAAACTGGTGTCTGAACTAAACGTGGATTGAGACTAGAGATGACAGAGATGATCTGTGAATCTTTAGATCTGTGGTTGTTATTTTTTTTAGTCCTGTGTACTATCAGATTAAATTGGGTCTGCAGTGTTGGCAGAGGTAGGGCTTAACTCAGTCTACCCTCAGTTTTCCTAACTGAAATTCACCATTCTTAACTGTTATTTGTCCTCAGTATGTGAAAGGCATGTGATGGGCACTGAGATGAAATAGGATAATTATATATGGAAAGCTAGCAAAGATGTAGCCATGTGAATCAGCCCTGGCAACGAGTGTGCTTAAATCAATATAGCACATTACAGCGTTCTTCACATATGTATTGTCTATTAATCCATATAACAACCTCATAAAATAGGCTGTTGCTATTATTACCATACTCTGATGGGACAGAATTAAATTGGGATAGAAGCAGTGATTTTCCTGTGGCCGTCGAGTACATTTATGATAAAGGCAGAAATAAAGTTACACATAGCAGCTTCCTGGTTTAGGGCTCAGTTGCTTACAGCACAAGCCTTCACATATTTACTTAGAATTAAGTACCACAATGTTCAGTGGGGTTTATTCCCTACAGGAACATCTTTTCTGCTATGTGTGATTGACTCACTTTTGTCATCTTGAACACAGAACGTGAGGCATAGTTTCATTTGAATTGGCCTGTGTGACCGTGATGCTGATTAAAACAAACAAATACCAGTGAATGGAAAAAATACTCACTATTATTTGTTTCCCAGATAAAACAAAACAAGGGTCTCCTAACAATCAGGTAATCCAACTGGGAAGAATAACACAGGTGAGTATTTTTCACGGTTTTTGCCTGGCGTTTATAATATCCTGAAGTATTTTGGGAAATTAGTTTGTACATGTAGGGTCTTCTCTGTGTGTGAAAATTGTGTTATTTTTATGCAACCTCCCCCACTGTTTCCAGAAACCCTCAAATAAGTTTTTGCCTCAAAACATGGTGTTTTTCTTTTCCTTTTTTGCACAAATTCCACATTTTTCTTAAAACAAAACCATTATATCTAGCCAGCTACTTTTTGTGCAGAGTTGTTTATGATGCAAAAGCAGTCATTTGCACAACTTCCAGTGGCTTTCTGGCAACATTTTTTTTGTGTGTGTGCGTGCAAAAAATATGTTTTTGTATAAAAACAGAACTTTCATGTATTACAACACAGAATATACTGAAACAATTTGGGATGTGCAAATAACCAGGCAAGAATTACACAGAGATATTTATTTTCCCCTGCAGTGGGGAGAAAACTTTGGGAATTATGTGTCCTTGCTTGAAAGGACACGAGTGTCAAATATATTTACATCCCTTTTTCTGCTTGCCCTGTGGGAGCAAAATGGAATTACCTCAAAATGGAATTGATTTAAGAAACATGAATAAATATTGGGAGTTCTTGGTGTGTGCACTTAAGAAGCTTGAAATTTAAATCTGTATTCCCATATTTATTTGGGTGCTTTTGATATAGGTAGCAGTTGTGTAGCTGCGTGAGAATGGATAATGTATTTTCTGTAACTCTGTTGTTTTTCTCCAAAGAGAAAATTACTTGTGAGCAAAAACGTAGCCTTTGTATTGCAGAGTATAGCAGTGGTCAGTTCGTTTTCTGCCTGGTTTCCAGAAAATCCTACTTTACTATTTTTTTTTAAATAGGATTAAGTATGTGGATGCAGAGTGACAGCTAAAGAAGCAGTCCTGCAATGGAAAAGATGTGGGACCTGTGTGCCTGCTTTGATTTTGTAGTGACTCCTCAACTTTTGCAAGGGTTTGGGGTGAAGAACCCTCACGGAAATCAAAACCCACAAGTAACTCCCTCCCTCCAAAGTGAGCTCTCTGATTCCCATTCTCTTCCAGGGCTCCCCCTCATTCGTTTGTGTTTTGTCTGGGCATGCTACCTTCCTTCTAGGAGCCCAGGCAATAGACAAGCAAATGGGAGGGGCAGCCACATGCTGGAAGAAGGAGTGCACAAGTGACTTTCTCCTATTCACTTGCATTTTGCCTTGGCATGCTGCCTTCCAGGTGCCCAGGTGATAGGCAAGCGGATGAGAGGGAGCAGCAACATGATCAGAGAAGGCACATGTGCGGGGGCTGCCCCCTGCCATTCATTTGCTTTTTGTCCATGTCCATGGAACGAAGGAAGACACATGAATGTGGGCAAAAGCCAGGGGAATGGGAAGAGGAGAATGCGGGGAGGAGGCAAGTTCGTAAGGTCAAATCTGCAAATGTGGAAGGAGGACTATATTAATGTTTGTGGAGGCTTTGACCTCTTCCCCTAAATCATTTAGACTAAATTTTTGGGTCATGCCTGCATCCTGTCATCCTTTGTTGGGCTTGTCAAAGATTTAGGAAAGTGATGATTGGAACCTTCTTCTGTCAGAGCTAGTTTGCCAGTTTAGGAGCTTCTGGTGTAGTGTTGCACAACATTCTTTCTATAGTCATCCATTTTTTGAATGGGGGTGCAAAGATGCCACATTGTATGGTTTCAATGTGCTATCTGGAGTATAGGATCCAGAATGTAGACTGCAGTACTGAGAACAACCTAGGGGAGAAAAAAGATTTTAATGAAAATTGCAATGTCTGTTAAAAGCAAAAAGCTTAATTCTATTCCTTATATGAAAAAATGCTACATAGTCCAAGAGACTAGAAAATGTAGAAAGAATTGGACTCCTGCATTTGTGATTTGATTTATAATCCACAGTATCCCCAAAAGACATCCAGAGGATTATACCTATATTACATGATGAAAGAGATGAAATCCCAGTTTCCCACCCTGCCTGAGCTCATAGGCTAAGAGTTGGTTCACATGTACATATTTATCACTTGATTGTTGTAGTATCAAGTAATGTGTTGCATGACTGACATAGCCATCATAGATTAAGGACTGCAGAGTTTTCATATTCATATTCAGACACAATTATTTTTGGTGAGTAGAGTTCCCTATTTAAGCTGTGAATAATGTAAGTGTTCTCAAGGAATATGTTCTCCCTGCATGCTAAGATCATCTGACGAGACCTTGCTCTAAATGTCTTTTTCTTGTGGGAGCAGGAAAAATGATGGCAGGAGAAGGTCCTTTTCTCTACATTCCTTCCTCCACATGTTTGGGTTTGACCTTTGTGAATTTGATTAATCAGAAGGTTGGCCATGTCTCCTTCATTTCTCCTCCCCCATCCCCTTACCTTGATGCCAGTTCTCAGTGCTGGGGCCAGAGTCAAGGAGATGGGAAGGGAGACCTCCAGAGAGCAGAAGGAAAGCCATGCTGCTTTCCTCCCCCCATCACCTTACAGGCAGGAGGGGGGAGCCCCAGAAGGAAATGGGAGGGGGATTGCGGGGGCGAGTATTTTCCACTTTCGCAAAGGTTCTGCACCCAGAACCCTTGCAAATGTGGAGGAGCCACTTTAATGGCATCTTCACTGGGAAGTAGCCTCATGTATACCAGGCTTGTTTTATTAGAATGTTAGCAAAATGGTTGCCTCTCTAAGACCATTACAATTTTAATATGAATTCTTCTAAGTGATTTTGGCAGTTGTATTCTACCCCTTCAGAGGGACTCAGGGTGAGGTAGAGAGGGGTTATCCAGTTTTTGTTCTAACAGAATTCCAGGTGGAGTGTTGACAAATTATTTCAGGCTATATTAATTTATGGTTTCCAAGTTAACTGAGAATCTTGAGGTCTGTGGAAAGTGTAACACATTTAGTGTAGTCTAAGGCCATTTCCTCATTAGACTATTATGGCGCTATTATTCCACTTACAACATCCTGTGGAATCCAGGAGTTTGCAGTTTAGGGAGGGGCCTTGAGGCAAACCCCAGGATTCCATAGGATGTTGTAAGTGGAATAATAGTGCTATAGCAGCCTTGTGCAGAAATGGCCTAAGTTTGCATGGCCAGTGGTGATTATTTTTCCAGTATGTGAAGTGGTTGAGGATTTCTGTGTTTTGCTCCTCTCCACATAAATAGACACATGAGATCAAGTACATTGGCAGAAGCTCAGAAAGGCTCACAAAGATATTGGATTTAACAACACTTGGAAAAGTTACTTTTCAAAATTTCCTGTAATGCCCCAGCCAGTATACCCACTAGCCATGCTGAATAGGGGATTTTGAAAATTGTAGTCCACAAATAAGCTGCCTAGTTCTGTTTTTTTTAAAAAAAAATTAATACTCTTTGAGGATAGTAGGGGAGATTTCCATCTAAAGCAGAGTTTGTCCATATTATAGTTAACATTTTTCTCAGTGTTAACCTCATTTGTTCAGTGGTTTTTTTCAGAAAGTCACAGAATATTTTTTAAATATGTGGTTTGTCAGGGTTTGTGTGTGTGTGTGTGTGTGTGTGTGTGTGTGTACTATGTGCTCAACAGGCTGTATCTTGTGGATTTACTAGCATTAGTATTTTGGCTGCTATTTATACTGAAGTCCCCTCTTCTCCATTCACTCAGATTATTCTACTCTATCTGTGTTGTCCTTCTGTCTATATTGTCCTATTTGCTAGTTTATGAATTGATGGAGATTAAATTATCATAGGGTGAATGCTTATATAAAACATAGAGTAGCAGGGAGGCGTGAAATACTGTTTACACTCTTCTTGATACAGAGTGCAATCTGGATAATATGGGTGACTCTGCTGAAGTGGCAGGGGAGGGGTTGGAGAATTATTTGCTGCTACAGATGGTTAAAATTGTGTGTTAGAGTACTGTCTTTCACCCATGATACCAATTTATGTGATCTAAAGCTTTCCTTCCCACTCTGTTATATCGATCTCCAGTGGTGCAATTACATGTAGAATATAACATGGTGCAGCCACACTGCAGAATTGTAACAGGTTGATCCCACTTACCTGCCATAGCATCACAGCATGGAAATAATGGGATTTGTAGTTTGGTGAGATCCATAGAATTCCCTGCTAGAGAGCTCTAGACCACTCCTTGAACTATAGTTCTTAAAGTACCCTGAGAAGAGAGATTGAGGATTAAATCAGGGTGCCTGAGAAATGTGTTTCAGGGAGCTGTAGCAGGGTTCCTACATGAGAATGTCAAGCCCTTTTCAAAACACAAATTCCAGATTTTCATTGGATGCCACCACAACAGTTAAAGTAGGTTTAGGCTGCCACAGTGGCTCAGACTGCAGAATGCTCCTAGCAATGTTTGTCACAGGTTGAGACAGAGCCGTTACAGTTCTGGAAGTTGTTACTGGGATCCGCCTCTGCATCTGCGGATGGAAGAGGTACTGTGTCCTCCAGACACTATTGTAAGCATACACTTGGCTAAGATGTGTTTGAACAACATAATATGGAAAAGCTTTAAGACTCACAAATGGTTCATACATGTTAAGAGCCTTGCTAATTGCTGTGGGGAGAATGCTGGGAATCCTGTTTTGTTTTGAACATGTGCTAGGTGCCAGATATGCAGGTTACTTTCTAGTGTTAATATTGTGTGCCTGCCTGTGTCTGGAAAAATGAATTTAACATCTATGTGTCCCATTTTAAGCTTTCAGCTTCTCCTAGTCCAGCACCAGGAACTAATGTTAGGAATCTACATCTGGATTCAGATGTTGTCACCCTGATACCATCCAGATACTGATAGTGATTTTGCTGCATTAGTAAGGCCCTTTCTGCATTATACTACTATAGTGCTATTATTCCACTTTCAACATTCTGTGCAATTCTGGGGTTTGTAGTTTACTGACACCAAAGAGCTCTCTGGCTGAGAATTCTAAATGCTAAGCCCAGAACTCCATAGCATGTTGAAAGTGAAGTAGCAGCACTATAACAGTGTAGCATGGGAAGGCCCTAAGAGCCACTTGGCTGGATGATAACTTTTAGATTCAACTACTTAGGCATAGATTTGAACCACAGTTTGAGTTTTTGAGATTTGGGAACATCATTGAAATTTTCTTGGCACAGAAGAAAATTCATTTTTCCTCTGAGCAGCCAGAAGTATGAGATTCATCAGGTCAAGGCTTGCAGGAGCAATAAATTCAGATGTATTTGTGTGTGTGAGGGTCGAGGGGGATGATCGTTTTATATCTTCTTGTCTTATGATAACAGTATTTGAATATCCTACTACCACACAGAGGTACTTTTTCAGTTGTAAAGCCATCTTGGTAGAGAAGTGACTCTCATCTCTAGCCTTCCGGATGGCTTGGACCATGCTGGCTTGGCTTCCAGGAGGTAGAAGCTGAGAGCCACTGTTGTAGAGGATGCACAAGAAGAACTGAGCCTGAACGCATATTTAAGAGTATGCACATGGTGTAATTAGCATTTTCACAAATTAGCTCTGTTCTGAGCAAAGCATTAAAACATTCTGAGCATATAGAGAGTCTGGCTGATATATCTTCATAGCAGTGTTATTTATTATCTGTATTAAGTATAGCACAGCTATAGTAATAGTAGTGATAAGCAATAAAGGTCTTCCCACCAAGTGCTGACAGAAAGATTTAATTGATTAATCAATTTGATAAAACAGGCAGATCTTAAATTGCAACCTGGGACTAAATGAACTACTTTAGGCATCTTCCTTAGGGATGAGACATGCTCATTTACTCCCTCCCACCACCCCTAGTTAAAAAGCAGTTCTCTTGTGGCACGGAATGACATGGGGAGGTTGCTGAAAGGTTGCTGGAGGTTGTTTGAGAAATGTCATGGGATTTTTGCATTCAGATATAGCTTGAAACTTGAACAAGTTTGGGAAATTCTGTGTTAGTCTAACATTGGCCATAATCCAGTGGTATACTTCTGTTTAAAATCACTGCTTCTGTCAGAATGAGCAACTCTCCTACCACATGCACCCTCCCCCGTACTCTCTAAAAGTCTGCTCTGGTGAGCTGTGTGTTTGGCATGACAGCAAAAGTCCCAATCTTGCTGACACTGATACACCATTTTATCTTGGACACAGTTACAAGCCTCGCTATTCAGCCCTTTTACTGTCAAGTCACCAAAAAAAGTGCACAAAGTGATGCTATTTTGGACACCACCAATATGCTTTAGGCCTTCAGCTTCCCATTTTATTCTTTAAGACAAACTATCTACTCATGAACTTTCTTAATTAACAGGGATTTGAATCTGGATGTTTCTGGTCAAAGTTTAATGTTTTGTCCACTGCACTAATCTTGTGTGGCATATTGGTACATCGCCCTTTCCCTGGCTTAAGCTGATGTCGTAGTATGCTTTTATATGCCTTTCCAGAGGCTCTGTGGAAATGGGAATGCAGCATCAAATAGCCTGCAAAGGGCTAGGCATTTATTTATGTTCTTTAAACTACTTAGTTGTACTCTGAAATTAGTATATGCAAGTGGAGGAAGCTAATGCTGACTTTTAAAATAATTCTATCGAAGTGATGTTGAACACCCCCTGTGAATGAAGTCTACTTTTGAAAGTCCAATCTGAAAGTTAAATTCTTCTGAGACCCAAAGCAGGTTGCCAGCTAATAAGGTCATTCTTTTTAGGACTATAGCAGTGTACTAAATTAATCTGCCTAGAAAATGATGTTCTGACTTTTAAAGGTTTGTTTTAGGCACAGACAACCCTATCCAATTATACCTCCTTTCTTATCTAACATGTTAGGAGGACGATCTAGTGAAGTGGCATGAACCTGGCAAGGATGTGCCCTGTGGGTTCATTGACCTTTCTGCACATTGTTCATGTCAAAAATGTCAGGCAGTGAAGTAATTAGTATACGTTTTTGAACCCAATGGAAGCATCTTATATTATAGCAGAGAGTTCCAAGGGTTGAAGAGCAATGTGTGAAAAACTGAATAGTTTTTGTTGTTCCTTTACTTGTTGCAAGTTTTGAACTTGTTTCATAACTTTAGAGATAGTGAAGAGTTTTTTTTTAAGAAAAAAAAGGTCAAACCAACACATTTTAGTGTCTGAGGAAGGAAATACAAATACGTTGTTGTTGTTGTTATGTACCTTCAAGTCATTTCGGACTTATGGTGACCCCAAAGCAAACCTATCATGGCCTTTTCTGTGGCTGAGAGTGTGGG